>CAWVNO010001967.1:0-168000 GCA_963930645.1 Salticus scenicus
GGATTTCCCTCAATGTTCGGCAAGGAAGGATTTCCCTTGCTAGTATGAATCCATCAACTTTTCACGAGGAAGGATTTCCGTCACAGACATAGCCATCTAAGATTGACGAGGAACGATTTCCCTCACTGATATTGAATCCCCTCCTCTTTCTCTACAAGGAAGGATTTCCCTTGCTAGTATGAATCCATCAATTTTTCACGAGGAAGGATTTCCCTCGCAGACATAGCCATCTAAGATTGACGAGGAAGGATAACCCTTGCTGATATTTCCCTCACTCATTTTTTTTTAAACACACTACACATTGTGAGATTTTCGCTTTTCTTCCAATGCTATTCCTATGGGGTTTTTAGCCTTTTCCCCCCTCTTTCTCTACATTGTAAAGTGGCGGTGGCCACCGCCACTTTAGAATGTAGGAAAAGAGGGGAAAAAAGGTTAAAAATCCCATAGGAATAGCATGGTAAGAAAAGCAAAAAAACTCACAATGTCAAGTGTGTTCAAAAAAAAAAAAAAAAAAACGGATCACACCGGAAGTAATAAGGGGACAAAATTGACTAGAAAAACACATTGAACAGCGGGAACCGGGTGGGCTGGGGCATGGGTCCTATCGTCCAGGATTAATACGACTCGCCTACTATAACTCTAAGATTGACGAGGAAGGATTTCCCTCACTGATATTGAATCCATCAAACAAAATCCAGGAAGGATTTCACTCACTGATATTGAATCCATCAAACAAAATCCAGGAAGGATTTCCCTCAATGTTCGACAAGGAAGGATTTCACTTGCTAGTACGAATCCATCAATTTTTCACGAGAAAGGATTTCCCTCGCAGACATAGCCATCTAAGATTGACGAGGAAGGATTTCACTCACTGATATTGAATCCATCAAACAACAGCGAGGAAGGATTTCCCTCAATGTTCGACAAGGAAGGATTTCACTTGCTAGTACGAATCCATCAATTTTTCACGAGAAAGGATTTCCGTCGCAGACATAGCCATCTAAGATTGACGAGGAAGGATTTCACTCACTGATATTGAATCCATCAAACAACAGCGAGGAAGGATTTCCCTCAATGTTCGACAAGGAAGGATTTCCCTTGCTAGAATGAATCCATCAATTTTTCACGAGAAAGGATTTCCCTCGCAGACATAGCCATCTAAGATTGACGAGGAAGGATTTCCCTCACTGATATTGAATCCATCAAACAAGGATTTCCCTCGCAGACATAGCCATCTAAGACTGACGAGGAAGGATTTCCCTCACTGATACTGAATCCATCAAAGAACATCGAGGAAGGATTTCCCTCAATGTTCGACAAGGAAGGATTTCCCTTGCTAGTATGAATCCATCAATTTTTTCACGCGGAAGGATTTTCCTCGCAGACACAGCCATCTAAGATTGATGAGGAAGGATTTCCCTCACTGATATTGAATCCATCAAACAACATCGAGGAAGGATTTCCCTCAATGTTCGACAAGGAAGGATTTCCCTTGCTAGTATGAATCCATCAATTTTTCACGAGGAAGGATTTCCCTCGCAGACATAGCCATCTAAGATTAGGATGGATTCATACTAGCAAGGGAAATCCTTCCTTGTCGAACATTGAGGGAAATCCTTCCTCGATGTTGTTTGATGGATTCAATATCAGTGAGGGAAATCCTTCCTCGTAAATGTTAGATGGCTATGTCTGCGAGGGAAATCCTTCCTCGTGAAAAATTGATGGATTCATACTAGCAAGGGAAATCCTTCCTTGTCGAACATTAAGGGAAAGCCTTCCTCGATGTTGTTTGATGGATTCAATATCAGTGAGGGAAATACTTCCTCGTCAATCTTAGACAACTTCAAACAACATCGAGGAAGGATTTCCCTCAATGTTCGACAAGGAAGGATTTCCCTTGCTAGTATGAATTTATCAATTTTTCACGAGGAAGGATTTCCCTCGCAGACATAGACATCTAAGATTGACGAGGAAGGATTTCCCTCACTGATATTGAATCCATCAAACAACAGCGAGGAAAAGGAGTATTTCCCTCAATGTTCGACAAGGGTTAAACACACTAGACATTGTACGTTTTTTAGCTTTTCTTCCCATGCTATTCCTATGGGGTTTTTAGCCTTTTCCCCCCTCTTTCTCTACATTCTAAAGTGGCGGTGGCCACCGCCACTTTAGAATGTAGGAAAAGAGGGGAGAAAAGGCTAAAAATCCCATAGGAATACCATGGTAAGAAAAGCAAAAAAACTCACAATGTCAAGTGTGTTAAAAAAAAAAAAAATTCACACCGGAAGTAATAAGGGGAAAGGAAAAGGAAAACTTCCACCATGAAGCGGCACATCTCACGATTTAGTGCCATAGACATGTCTTTACCGTTGCCACTGAGTTCAATAGTGACCACGGCAAAGACACATCAACCCGCAGGGAAAAATGCATCTTAGGCAGGCAGGCGAACCTGACTGCCACTATCTAGCGATTCCGCATCCCGGGCGACAGGCCCGGGGATCAAAGTGGAAGAGTTCCCTAATTTATTTAAAAATCAAATTTTTACAAATTTTGGATCAAACACATATTAAAACCAAAACACTAAAAAGTTAAAAAAAAAAAAAAAAAAAAGTCAAGCCAGCTGCCAGTGAACGATGCTAAATCTTATATTTGATGGTGGAAAAGTTTTGAATTAGAATATTGTAGATATCTTTTAATTTATTGTAGTTGTTTGTGTTTAAAAGAACTGTTTGCATGTTTTTACGAATTGTGTGGTTTCTGTTGAATCTGAAATTAATTGGGATTAAATTGCATTTTTCAAAGAGATAATGAAAAGGGGATCCTATTTTACTGTTGTTACATTTACATTTATCTGATGTTAATACTTTAATTTTGTGTAGAAATGTAGGGAAGCTGCCATGGCCTGAGATAAAATATGTAACTATTTTATTTGGACTGATAAAATTTTTGCTTATGTTATTAAAGACTGAAAACGTATCCCTACCCTTATCGCTTATGGTTGATTTAGGATTTTAATTGTTGATTGATTATCTGTGAATATTATTGGGTTTAAATTTTTGTAGGATGAATTTATGAGCCATTTAATTGCCTGTATTACTGCCAAGAGTTCAGCCTGAAAAATTGAATTTAGGTGGTGAAGTTTAATTTGATATGTGTGAATAATATTGTTTTTGTAGTAGACTACAAAAGCGCATGAGGTCCCGCCAGGCATTTTTTATCCATCTGTATAAATTTGTAGCTCTGAAGATGGTGGGTTCTCTATTATTTTAATTTTGTTATGTTTATAGTAGTTCGGAAAAGTGAAGGTAGGGATGGGAAGCATTAAATTTTCTTTTGAAATATTTGTATTTTGTATTTGTATAGATGAGGTTCCATGGAGAATGTTATATTGTCTGAATTTGTTTGCTATGTAGATCGTGATCGGAGGGACACCAGCCAGGACACAAAGGGCGTCACTTGAAATGCTTTTGAAGGGTTTGATGACGCTCAAGAGAGCGAGGCGTTGTGCAGACTTGAGGTTTCGTGCCCCGTGGCAATTTAGGTCCTCCCACCAAATCTCGAAGCCATACTCAATCTGCTTTTGAAAAACTGTTAGATACCAGATTTTTAAGATGTCTAATTGAAGACCCCTATCTCTATTTCTTAGATATGATAGGCCACTAGTGCTGTTTAAAATTTTTTCTCTTATAGCTTGTAGATGAGGGATCCAGGAAAGTAATAAGGGGACAACGTTGACTCAGAAAATACATTGAACAGCGGGAACCGGGCGGGCTGGGGCATGGGTCCTATCGTCCAGGATTAATACGACTCGCCTAGTATAACTCTAAGATTGACGAGGAAGGATTTCCCTCACTGATATTGAATCCATCAAACAAAATCCAGGAAGGATTTCCCTCAATGTTCGACAAGGAAGGATTTCACTTGCTAGTATGAATCCATCAATTTTTCACCAGGAAGGATTTCCCTCACTGATATTGAATCCATCAAACAACATCGAGAAAGGATTTCCCTCAATGTTCGACAGGGAAGGATTTCCATTTCTAGTATGAATCCATCAATTTTTCACGAGGAAGGATTTCCCTCGCACACATAGCCATCTAAGATTGACGAGGAAGGATTTCACTCACCGATATTGAATCCATCAAACAACATCGAAGAAGAATTTCCCTCAATTTTCGACAAGGAAGGATTTCCCTTGCTAGTATGAATCCATCAATTTTTCTCGAGAAAGGACTTCCCTCGCAGACATAGCCATCTAAGATGAACGAGGAAGGATTTCCCTCACTGATATTGAATCCATCAAACATCGAGGAAGGATTTCCCTCAATGTTCGACAAGGAAGGATTTCACTTGCTAGTATGAATCCATCAATTTTTCACCAGGAAGGATTTCCCTCACTGATATTGAATCCATCAAACAACATCGAGAAAGGATTTCCCTCAATGTTCGACAGGGAAGGATTTCCATTTCTAGTATGAATCCATCAATTTTTCACGAGGAAGGATTTCCCTCGCACACATAGCCATCTAAGATTGACGAGGAAGGATTTCCCTCACTGATATTCAATCCATCAAACAACATCGAGGAAGGATTTCCCTCAATGTTCGACAAGGAAGGATTTCCCTTGCTAGTATGAATCCATCAATTTTTCACGAGGAATGATTTCCCTCGCAGACATAGCCATATAAGATTTACAAGGAAGGATTTCACTTGCTAGTATGAATCCATCAATTTTTTACGAGGAAGGATTTCCCTCGCAGACATAGCCATCTAAGATTTACGAGGAAGGATTTCACTCTCTGATTTTCAATCCATCAAACAACATCGAGGAAGGATTTCCCTCAATGTTCGACAAGGAAGGATTTCCCTTGCTAGTATGAATTTATCAATTTTTCACGAGGAAGGATTTCCCTCGCAGACATAGACATCTAAGATTGACGAGGAAGGATTTCCCTCACTGATATTGAATCCATCAAACAACATCGAGAAAGGATTTCCCTCAATGTTTGGCAAGGAAGGATTTCCCTCGCTAGTATGAATCCATCAATTTTTCACGAGAAAGTATTTCCCTCGCAGACATAGCCATCTAAGATCAATGAGGAACGATTTCCCTCACTGATATTCAATCCATCAAACAACATCGAGGAAGGATTTCCCTCAATGTCCGACAAGGAAGGATTTCCCTTGCTAGTATGAATCCATCAATTTTTCACGAGGAAGGATTTCCCTCGCAGACATAGCCATCTAAGATTTACAAGGAAGGATTTCCCTTGCTAGTATGAATCCATCAATTTTTCACGAGGAAGGATTTCCCTCGCAGACATAGCCATCTAAGATTTACGAGGAAGGATTTTCCTCTCTGATATTCAATCCATCAAACAACATCGAGGAAGGATTTCCCTCAATGTTCGACAAGGAAGGATTTCCCTTGCTAGTATGAATCCATCAATTTTTCACGAAGAAGGATTTCCCTCGCAGACATAGACATCTAAGATTGACGAGGAAGGATTACCCTCACTGATATTGAATCCATTAAACAACATCGAGGAAGGATTTCCCTCAATGTTCGACAAGGAAGGATTTCCCTTGCTAGAATGAATCTATCAATTTTACACGCGGAAGGAGTTCCCTCACTGATATTGAATCCATCAAACAACATCGAGGAAGGATTTCCCTTGCTAGTATGAATCCATCAATTTTTCACGAGAAAGTATATCCCTCGCAGACATAGCCATCTAAGATCTATGAGGAACGATTTCCCTCACTGATATTGAATCCATCAAACAACATCGAGGAAGGATTTCCCTCAATGCTCCACAAGGAAGGATTTCCCTTGCTAGTATGAATCCATCAATTTTTTACGAGGAAGGATTTCCCTCGCAGACACAGCCATCTAAGATTGATGAGGAAGGATTACCCTCACTGATATTGATTCCATCAAACAACATCGAAGAAGGATTTCCCGTAATGTTCGACAAGGAAGGATTTCCCTTGCTAGTATGAATCCATCAATTTTTCACGAGGAAGGATTTCCCTTGCTAGTATGAATCCATCAATTTTTCACGAGGAAGGATTTCCCTCGCAGACATAGCCATCTAAGATTGACGAGGAAGGATTTCCCTCACTGATATTGATTCCATCAAACAACATCGAAGAAGGATTTCCCTCAATGTTCGACAAGGAAGGATTTCCCTTGCTAGTATGAATCCATCAATTTTTCACGAGGAAGGATTTCCCTGGCTGGTATGAATCCATATATTTTTCACGAGGAAGGATTTCCCTCGCAGACATAGCCATCTAAGATTGACGAGGAAGGATTTCCCTCACTGATATTGAATCCATCAAACAACATCGAAGGATTTCCATCAATGTTCGACAAGGAAGGATTTCCCTTGCTAGTATGAATCCATCAATTTTTCACGAGGAAGAATTTCCCTCGCAGACATAGCCATCTAAGACTGACGAGGAAGGATTTCCCTCACTGATACTGAATCCATCAAACAACATCGAGGAAGGATTTCCCTCAATGTTCGACAAGGAAGGATTTCCCTTGCTAGTATGAATCCATCAATTTTTTACGAGGAAGGATTTCCCTCGCAGACACAGCCATCTAAGATTGATGAGGAAGGATTACCCTCACTGATATTGAATCCATCAAACAACATCGAGGAAGGATTTCCCGTAATGTTCGACAAGGAAGGATTTCCCTTGCTAGTATGAATCCATCAATTTTTCACGAGGAAGGATTTCCCTTGCTAGTATGAATCCATCAATTTTTCACGAGGAAGGATTTCCCTCGCAGACATAGCCATCTAAGATTGACGAGGAAGGATTTCCCTCACTGATATTGATTCCATCAAACAACATCGAAGAAGGATTTCCCTCAATGTTCGACAAGGAAGGATTTCCCTTGCTAGTATGAATCCATCAATTTTTCACGAGGAAGGATTTCCCTGGCTGGTATGAATCCATATATTTTTCACGAGGAAGGATTTCCCTCGCAGACATAGCCATCTAAGATTGACGAGGAAGGATTTCCCTCACTGATATTGAATCCATCAAACAACATCGAAGAAGGATTTCCCTCAATGTTCGACAAGGAAGGATTTCCCTTGCTAGTATGAATCCATCAATTTTTCACGAGGAAGAATTTCCCTCTCAGACATAGCCATCTAAGACTGACGAGGAAGGATTTCCCTCACTGATACTGAATCCATCAAACAACATCGAGGAAGGATTTCCCTCAATGTTCGACAAGGAAGGATTTCCCTTGCTAGTATGAATCCATCAATTTTTCACGAGGAAGGATTTCCCTCGCAGACATAGCAATCTAAGATTGACGAGGAAGGATTTCCCTCAATGTTCGACAAGGAAGGATTTCCCTTGCTAGAATAAATCCATCAATTTTACACGCGGAAGGATTTCCCTCACTGATATTGAATCCATCAAACAACATCGAGGAAGGATTTCCCTCACTGATATTGAATCCATCAAACAACATCGAAGAAGGATTTCCCTCAATGTTCGACAAGGAAGGATTTCCCTTGCTAGTATGAATCCATCAATTTTTCACGAGGAAGAATTTCCCTCTCAGACATAGCCATCTAAGACTGACGAGGAAGGATTTCCCTCACTGATACTGAATCCATCAAACAACATCGAGGAAGGATTTCCCTCAATGTTCGACAAGGAAGGATTTCCCTTGCTAGTATGAATCCATCAATTTTTCACGAGGAAGGATTTCCCTCGCAGACATAACAATCCAAGATTGATGAGGAAGGATTTCCCTCACTCATATACAATCCATCAAACAACATCGAAGAATAATATCCCTCAATTTTCGACAAGGAAGGATTTCCCTTGCTAGTATGAATCCATCAATTTTTCACGAGGAAGGATTTCCCTCGCAGACATAGCAATCTAAGATTGACGAGGAAGGATTTCCCTTGCTAGAATAAATCCATCAATTTTACACGCGGAAGGAGTTCCCTCACTGATATTGAATCCATCAAACAACATCGAGGAAGGATTTCCCTTAATGTTCGACAAGGAAGGATTTCCCTTGCTAGTATGAATCCATCAATTTTTCACGAGGAAGGATTTCCCTCGCAGACATAGCAATCTAAGATTGACGAGAAAGGATTTCCATCACTGATATTGAATCCATCAAACAACATCGAGGAAGGATTTCCCTCAATGTTCGAGAAGGAAGGATTTCCCTTGCTAGTATGAATCCATCAATTTTTCACGAGAAAGTATTTCCCTCGCAGACATAGCCATCTAAGATTGAAGAGGAACGATTTCCCTCACTGATATTGAATCCATCAAACAACATCGAGGAATGATTTCCCTCAATGTTCAACAAGGAAGGATTTCCCTTGCTAGTATGAATCCATCAATTTTTCACGAGGAAGGATTTCCCTCGCAGACATAGCCATCTAAGATTTACAAGGAAGGATTTCCCTTGCTAGTATGAATCCATCAATTTTTCACGAGGAAGGATTTCCCTCGCAGACATAGCCATCTAAGATTTACGAGGAAGGATTTCCCTCTCTGATATTCAATCCATCAAACAACATCGAGGAAGGATTTCCCTCAATGTTCGACAAGGAAGGATTTCCCTTGCTAGTATGAATCCATCAATTTTTCACGAGGAAGGATTTCCCTCACAGACATAGACATCTAAGATTGACGAGGAAGGATTTCCCTCACTGATATTGAATCCATCAATCAACATCGAGGAAGGATTTCCCTCAATGTTCGACAAGGAAGGATTTCCCTTGCTAGAATGAATCCATCAATTTTACACGCGGAAGGATTTCCCTCACTGATATTGAATCCATCAAACAACATCGAAGAAGGATTTCCCTCAATGTTCGACAAGGAAGGATTTCCCTTGCTAGTATGAATTTATCAATTTTTCACGAGGAAGGATTTCGCTCGCAGACATAGCCATCTAAGACTGACGAGGAAGGATTTCCCTCACTGATACTGAATCCATCAAACAACATCGAGGAAGGATTTCCCTCAATGTTCGACAAGGAAGGATTTCCCTTGCTAGTATGAATCCATCAATTTTTCACGAGGAAGGATTTCCCTCGCAGACAAAGTCATCTAAGATTGACGAGGAAGGATTTCCCTCACTGATATTGAATCCATCAAACAACATCGAAGAAGGATTTCCCTCAATGTTTGACAAGGAAGGATTTCCCTTGCTAGTATGAATCCATCAATTTTTCACGAGGAAGGATTTCTCTTGCTAATATGAATCCATCAATTTTTCACGAGGAAGGATTTCCCTCGCAGACATAGCCATCTAAGATTGACGAGGAAGGATTTCCCTCACTGATATTGAATCCATCAAACAACATCGAAGAAGGATTTCCCTCAATGTTCGACAAGGAAGGATTTCCCCTACTAGTATGAATCCATCAATTTTTCACGAGGAAGGATTTCCCTCGCAGACATAGCCATCTAAGATCAATGAGGAACGATTTCCCTCACTGATATTCAATCCATCAAACAACATCGAGGAAGGATTTCCCTCAATGTCCGACAAGGAAGGATTTCCCTTGCTAGTATGAATCCATCAATTTTTCACGAGGAAGGATTTCCCTCGCAGACATAGCCATCTAAGATTTACAAGGAAGGATTTCCCTTGCTAGTATGAATCCATCAATTTTTCACGAGGAAGGATTTCCCTCGCAGACATAGCCATCTAAGATTTACGAGGAAGGATTTTCCTCTCTGATATTCAATCCATCAAACAACATCGAGGAAGGATTTCCCTCAATGTTCGACAAGGAAGGATTTCCCTTGCTAGTATGAATCCATCAATTTTTCACGAAGAAGGATTTCCCTCGCAGACATAGACATCTAAGATTGACGAGGAAGGATTACCCTCACTGATATTGAATCCATTAAACAACATCGAGGAAGGATTTCCCTCAATGTTCGACAAGGAAGGATTTCCCTTGCTAGAATGAATCTATCAATTTTACACGCGGAAGGAGTTCCCTCACTGATATTGAATCCATCAAACAACATCGAGGAAGGATTTCCCTTGCTAGTATGAATCCATCAATTTTTCACGAGAAAGTATATCCCTCGCAGACATAGCCATCTAAGATCTATGAGGAACGATTTCCCTCACTGATATTGAATCCATCAAACAACATCGAGGAAGGATTTCCCTCAATGCTCCACAAGGAAGGATTTCCCTTGCTAGTATGAATCCATCAATTTTTTACGAGGAAGGATTTCCCTCGCAGACACAGCCATCTAAGATTGATGAGGAAGGATTACCCTCACTGATATTGAATCCATCAAACAACATCGAGGAAGGATTTCCCGTAATGTTCGACAAGGAAGGATTTCCCTTGCTAGTATGAATCCATCAATTTTTCACGAGGAAGGATTTCCCTTGCTAGTATGAATCCATCAATTTTTCACGAGGAAGGATTTCCCTCGCAGACATAGCCATCTAAGATTGACGAGGAAGGATTTCCCTCACTGATATTGATTCCATCAAACAACATCGAAGAAGGATTTCCCTCAATGTTCGACAAGGAAGGATTTCCCTTGCTAGTATGAATCCATCAATTTTTCATGAGGAAGGATTTCCCTGGCTGGTATGAATCCATATATTTTTCACGAGGAAGGATTTCCCTCGCAGACATAGCCATCTAAGATTGACGAGGAAGGATTTCCCTCACTGATATTGAATCCATCAAACAACATCGAAGGATTTCCATCAATGTTCGACAAGGAAGGATTTCCCTTGCTAGTATGAATCCATCAATTTTTCACGAGGAAGAATTTCCCTCGCAGACATAGCCATCTAAGACTGACGAGGAAGGATTTCCCTCACTGATACTGAATCCATCAAACAACATCGAGGAAGGATTTCCCTCAATGTTCGACAAGGAAGGATTTCCCTTGCTAGTATGAATCCATCAATTTTTCACGAGGAAGGATTTCCCTCGCAGACATAACAATCCAAGATTGATGAGGAAGGATTTCCCTCACTCATATACAATCCATCAAACAACATCGAAAAATAATATCCCTCAATTTTCGACAAGGAAGGATTTCCCTTGCTAGTATGAATCCATCAATTTTTCTCGAGAAAGAATTTCCCTCGCAGACATAGCCATCTAAGATTGACGAGGAAGGATTTCCCTCACTGATATTGAATCCATCAAACAACATCGAGGAAGGATTTCCCTCAATGTTCGACAAGGAAGGATTTCCCTTGCTAGTATGAATCCATCAATTTTTTACGAGGAAGGATTTCCCTCGCAGACACAGCCATCTAAGATTGATGAGGAAGGATTACCCTCACTGATATTGAATCCATCAAACAACATCGAGGAAGGATTTCCCGTAATGTTCGACAAGGAAGGATTTCCCTTGCTAGTATGAATCCATCAATTTTTCACGAGGAAGGATTTCCCTTGCTAGTATGAATCCATCAATTTTTCACGAGGAAGGATTTCCCTCGCAGACATAGCCATCTAAGATTGACGAGGAAGGATTTCCCTCACTGATATTGATTCCATCAAACAACATCGAAGAAGGATTTCCCTCAATGTTCGACAAGGAAGGATTTCCCTTGCTAGTATGAATCCATCAATTTTTCACGAGGAAGGATTTCCCTGGCTGGTATGAATCCATATATTTTTCACGAGGAAGGATTTCCCTCGCAGACATAGCCATCTAAGATTGACGAGGAAGGATTTCCCTCACTGATATTGAATCCATCAAACAACATCGAAGAAGGATTTCCCTCAATGTTCGACAAGGAAGGATTTCCCTTGCTAGTATGAATCCATCAATTTTTCACGAGGAAGAATTTCCCTCTCAGACATAGCCATCTAAGACTGACGAGGAAGGATTTCCCTCACTGATACTGAATCCATCAAACAACATCGAGGAAGGATTTCCCTCAATGTTCGACAAGGAAGGATTTCCCTTGCTAGTATGAATCCATCAATTTTTCACGAGGAAGGATTTCCCTCGCAGACATAACAATCCAAGATTGATGAGGAAGGATTTCCCTCACTCATATACAATCCATCAAACAACATCGAAGAATAATATCCCTCAATTTTCGACAAGGAAGGATTTCCCTTGCTAGTATGAATCCATCAATTTTTCACGAGGAAGGATTTCCCTCGCAGACATAGCAATCTAAGATTGACGAGGAAGGATTTCCCTCAATGTTCGACAAGGAAGGATTTCCCTTGCTAGAATAAATCCATCAATTTTACACGCGGAAGGAGTTCCCTCACTGATATTGAATCCATCAAACAACATCGAGGAAGGATTTCCCTTAATGTTCGACAAGGAAGGATTTCCCTTGCTAGTATGAATCCATCAATTTTTCACGAGGAAGGATTTCCCTCGCAGACATAGCAATCTAAGATTGACGAGAAAGGATTTCCCTCACTGATATTGAATCCATCAAACAACATCGAGGAAGGATTTCCCTCAATGTTCGAGAAGGAAGGATTTCCCTTGCTAGTATGAATCCATCAATTTTTCACGAGAAAGTATTTCCCTCGCAGACATAGCCATCTAAGATTTACAAGGAAGGATTTCCCTTGCTAGTATGAATCCATCAATTTTTCACGAGGAAGGATTTCCCTCGCAGACATAGCCATCTAAGATTTACGAGGAAGGATTTCCCTCTCTGATATTCAATCCATCAAACAACATCGAGGAAGGATTTCCCTCAATGTTCGACAAGGAAGGATTTCCCTTGCTAGTATGAATCCATCAATTTTTCACGAGGAAGGATTTCCCTCGCAGACATAGACATCTAAGATTGACGAGGAAGGATTTCCCTCACTGATATTGAATCCATCAATCAACATCGAGGAAGGATTTCCCTCAATGTTCGACAAGGAAGGATTTCCCTTGCTAGAATGAATCCATCAATTTTACACGCGGAAGGATTTCCCTCACTGATATTGAATCCATCAAACAACATCGAAGAAGGATTTCCCTCAATGTTCGACAAGGAAGGATTTCCCTTGCTAGTATGAATTTATCAATTTTTCACGAGGAAGGATTTCGCTCGCAGACATAGCCATCTAAGACTGACGAGGAAGGATTTCCCTCACTGATACTGAATCCATCAAACAACATCGAGGAAGGATTTCCCTCAATGTTCGACAAGGAAGGATTTCCCTTGCTAGTATGAATCCATCAATTTTTCACGAGGAAGGATTTCCCTCGCAGACAAAGTCATCTAAGATTGACGAGGAAGGATTTCCCTCACTGATATTGAATCCATCAAACAACATCGAAGAAGGATTTCCCTCAATGTTTGACAAGGAAGGATTTCCCTTGCTAGTATGAATCCATCAATTTTTCACGAGGAAGGATTTCCCTTGCTAATATGAATCCATCAATTTTTCACGAGGAAGGATTTCCCTCGCAGACATAGCCATCTAAGATTGACGAGGAAGGATTTCCCTCACTGATATTGAATCCATCAAACAACATCGAAGAAGGATTTCCCTCAATGTTCGACAAGGAAGGATTTCCCCTACTAGTATGAATCCATCAATTTTTCACGAGGAAGGATTTCCCTCGCAGACATAGCCATCTAAGACTGACGAGGAAGGATTTTCCTCACTGATACTGAATCCATCAAACAACATCGAGGAAGGATTTCCCTCAATGTTCGACAAGGAAGGATTTCCCTTTCTAGTATGAATCCATCAATTTTTCACGAGGAAGGATTTCCCTCGCAGACATAGCCATCCAAGATTGATGAGGAAGGATTTCCCTCACTCATATTCAATCCATCAAACAACATCGAAGAAGAATATCCCTCAATTTTCGACAAGGAAGGATTTCCCTTGCTAGTATGAATCCATCAATTTTTCTCGAGAAAGAATTTCCCTCGCAGACATAGCCATCTAAGATTGACGAGGAAGGATTTCCCTCACTGATATTGAATCCATCAAACAACATCGAGGAAGGATTTCCCTCAATGTTCGACAAGGAAGGATTTCCCTTGCTAGTATGAATCCATCAATTTTTCAGGAGGAAGGATTTCCCTCGCAGACATAGCAATCTAAGATTGACGAGGAAGGATTTCCCTCAATGTTCGACAAGGAAGGATTTTCTTTGCTAGAATGAATCCATCAATTTTACACGCGGAAGGAGTTCCCTCACTGATATTGAATCCATCAAATAACATCGAGGAAGGATTTCCCTTAAAGTTCGACAAGGAAGGATTTCCCTTGCTAGTATGAATCCATCAATTTTTCACGAGGAAGGATTTCCCTCGCAGACATAGCAATCTAAGATTGACGAGAAAGGATTTCCCTCACTGATATTGAATCCATCAAACAACATCGAGGAAGGATTTCCCTCAATGTTCGACAAGGAAGGATTTCCCTTGCTAGTATGAATCCATCAATTTTTCACGAGAAAGTATTTCCCTCGCAGACATAGCCATCTAAGATTGAAGAGGAACGATTTCCCTCACTGATATTGAATCCATCACCAACATCGAGGAAGGATTTCCCTCAATGTTTGACAAGGAATGATTTCCCTTGCTAGTATGAATCCATCAATTTTTCACGAGGACGGATTTCCCTCGCAGACATAGCCATCTAAGATTTACAAGGAAGGATTTCCCTTGCTAGTATGAATCCATCAATTTTTCACGAGGAAGGGTTTACCTCGCAGACATAGCCATCTAAGACTGACGAGGAAGGATTTCCCTCACTGATACTGAATCCATCAAACAACATCGAGGAAGGATTTCCCTCAATGTTCGACAAGGAAGGATTTCCCTTGCTAGTGTGAATCCATCAATTTTTCACGAGGAAGGATTTCCCTCGCAGACATAGCCATCTAAGATTGACGAGGAAGGATTTCCCTCACTGATATTGAATCCATCAAACAACATCGAAGAAGGATTTCCCTCAATGTTCGACAAGGATTTCCCTTGCTAGTATGAATCCATCAATTTTTCACGAGGAAGGATTTCCCTTGCTAGTATGAATCCATCAATTTTTCACGAGGAAGGATTTCCCTTGCTAATATGAATCCATCAATTTTTCACGAGGAAGGATTTCCCTTGCTAGTATGAATCCATCAATTTTTCACGAGGAAGGATTTCCCTTGCTAGTATGAATCCATCAATTTTTCACGAGGAAGGATTTCCCTCGCAGACATAGCATCTAAGATTGACGAGGAAGGATTTCCCTCACTAATATTGATTCCATCAAACAACATCGAAGAAGGATTTCCCTCAATGTTCGACAAGGAAGGATTTCCCTTGCTAGTATGAATCCATCAATTTTTCACGAGGAAGGATTTCCCTTGCTGGTATGAATCCATATATTTTTCACGAGGAAGGATTTCCCTCGCAGACATAGCCATCTAAGATTGACGAGGAAGGATTTCCCTCACTGATATTGAATCCATCAAACAACATCGAAGAAGGATTTCCCTCAATGTTCGACAAGGAAGGATTTCCCTTGCTAGTATGAATCCATCAATTTTTCACGAGGAAGAATTTTCCTCGCAGACATAGCCATCTAAGACTGACGAGGAAGGATTTCCCTCACTGATACTGAATCCATCAAACAACATCGAGGAAGGATTTCCCTCAATGTTCGACAAGGAAGGATTTCCCTTGCTAGTATGAATCCATCAATTTTTCACGAGAAAGTATATCCCTCGCAGACATAGCCATCTAAGATCTATGAGGAACGATTTCCCTCACTGATATTGAATCCATCAAACAACATCGAGGAAGGATTTCCCTCAATGCTCCACAAGGAAGGATTTCCCTTGCTAGTATGAATCCATCAATTTTTTACGAGGAAGGATTTCCCTCGCAGACACAGCCATCTAAGATTGATGAGGAAGGATTACCCTCACTGATATTGAATCCATCAAACAACATCGAGGAAGGATTTCCCGTAATGTTCGACAAGGAAGGATTTCCCTTGCTAGTATGAATCCATCAATTTTTCACGAGGAAGGATTTCCCTTGCTAGTATGAATCCATCAATTTTTCACGAGGAAGGATTTCCCTCGCAGACATAGCCATCTAAGATTGACGAGGAAGGATTTCCCTCACTGATATTGATTCCATCAAACAACATCGAAGAAGGATTTCCCTCAATGTTCGACAAGGAAGGATTTCCCTTGCTAGTATGAATCCATCAATTTTTCACGAGGAAGGATTTCCCTGGCTGGTATGAATCCATATATTTTTCACGAGGAAGGATTTCCCTCGCAGACATAGCCATCTAAGATTGACGAGGAAGGATTTCCCTCACTGATATTGAATCCATCAAACAACATCGAAGGATTTCCATCAATGTTCGACAAGGAAGGATTTCCCTTGCTAGTATGAATCCATCAATTTTTCACGAGGAAGAATTTCCCTCGCAGACATAGCCATCTAAGACTGACGAGGAAGGATTTCCCTCACTGATACTGAATCCATCAAACAACATCGAGGAAGGATTTCCCTCAATGTTCGACAAGGAAGGATTTCCCTTGCTAGTATGAATCCATCAATTTTTCACGAGGAAGGATTTCCCTCGCAGACATAACAATCCAAGATTGATGAGGAAGGATTTCCCTCACTCATATACAATCCATCAAACAACATCGAAGAATAATATCCCTCAATTTTCGACAAGGAAGGATTTCCCTTGCTAGTATGAATCCATCAATTTTTCTCGAGAAAGAATTTCCCTCGCAGACATAGCCATCTAAGATTGACGAGGAAGGATTTCCCTCACTGATATTGAATCCATCAAACAACATCGAGGAAGGATTTCCCTCAATGTTCGACAAGGAAGGATTTCCCTTGCTAGTATGAATCCATCAATTTTTTACGAGGAAGGATTTCCCTCGCAGACACAGCCATCTAAGATTGATGAGGAAGGATTACCCTCACTGATATTGAATCCATCAAACAACATCGAGGAAGGATTTCCCGTAATGTTCGACAAGGAAGGATTTCCCTTGCTAGTATGAATCCATCAATTTTTCACGAGGAAGGATTTCCCTTGCTAGTATGAATCCATCAATTTTTCACGAGGAAGGATTTCCCTCGCAGACATAGCCATCTAAGATTGACGAGGAAGGATTTCCCTCACTGATATTGATTCCATCAAACAACATCGAAGAAGGATTTCCCTCAATGTTCGACAAGGAAGGATTTCCCTTGCTAGTATGAATCCATCAATTTTTCACGAGGAAGGATTTCCCTGGCTGGTATGAATCCATATATTTTTCACGAGGAAGGATTTCCCTCGCAGACATAGCCATCTAAGATTGACGAGGAAGGATTTCCCTCACTGATATTGAATCCATCAAACAACATCGAAGAAGGATTTCCCTCAATGTTCGACAAGGAAGGATTTCCCTTGCTAGTATGAATCCATCAATTTTTCACGAGGAAGAATTTCCCTCTCAGACATAGCCATCTAAGACTGACGAGGAAGGATTTCCCTCACTGATACTGAATCCATCAAACAACATCGAGGAAGGATTTCCCTCAATGTTCGACAAGGAAGGATTTCCCTTGCTAGTATGAATCCATCAATTTTTCACGAGGAAGGATTTCTTTCGCAGACATAACAATCCAAGATTGATGAGGAAGGATTTCCCTCACTCATATACAATCCATCAAACAACATCGAAGAATAATATCCCTCAATTTTCGACAAGGAAGGATTTCCCTTGCTAGTATGAATCCATCAATTTTTCACGAGGAAGGATTTCCCTCGCAGACATAGCAATCTAAGATTGACGAGGAAGGATTTCCCTCAATGTTCGACAAGGAAGGATTTCCCTTGCTAGAATAAATCCATCAATTTTACACGCGGAAGGAGTTCCCTCACTGATATTGAATCCATCAAACAACATCGAGGAAGGATTTCCCTTAATGTTCGACAAGGAAGGATTTCCCTTGCTAGTATGAATCCATCAATTTTTCACGAGGAAGGATTTCCCTCGCAGACATAGCAATCTAAGATTGACGAGAAAGGATTTCCCTCACTGATATTGAATCCATCAAACAACATCGAGGAAGGATTTCCCTCAATGTTCGAGAAGGAAGGATTTCCCTTGCTAGTATGAATCCATCAATTTTTCACGAGAAAGTATTTCCCTCGCAGACATAGCCATCTAAGATTGAAGAGGAACGATTTCCCTCACTGATATTGAATCCATCAAACAACATCGAGGAAGGATTTCCCTCAATGTTCAACAAGGAAGGATTTCCCTTGCTAGTATGAATCCATCAATTTTTCACGAGGAAGGATTTCCCTCGCAGACATAGCCATCTAAGATTTACAAGGAAGGATTTCCCTTGCTAGTATGAATCCATCAATTTTTCACGAGGAAGGATTTCCCTCGCAGACATAGCCATCTAAGATTTACGAGGAAGGATTTCCCTCTCTGATATTCAATCCATCAAACAACATCGAGGAAGGATTTCCCTCAATGTTCGACAAGGAAGGATTTCCCTTGCTAGTATGAATCCATCAATTTTTCACGAGGAAGGATTTCCCTCGCAGACATAGACATCTAAGATTGACGAGGAAGGATTTCCCTCACTGATATTGAATCCATCAATCAACATCGAGGAAGGATTTCCCTCAATGTTCGACAAGGAAGGATTTCCCTTGCTAGAATGAATCCATCAATTTTACACGCGGAAGGATTTCCCTCACTGATATTGAATCCATCAAACAACATCGAAGAAGGATTTCCCTCAATGTTCGACAAGGAAGGATTTCCCTTGCTAGTATGAATTTATCAATTTTTCACGAGGAAGGATTTCGCTCGCAGACATAGCCATCTAAGACTGACGAGGAAGGATTTCCCTCACTGATACTGAATCCATCAAACAACATCGAGGAAGGATTTCCCTCAATGTTCGACAAGGAAGGATTTCCCTTGCTAGTATGAATCCATCAATTTTTCACGAGGAAGGATTTCCCTCGCAGACAAAGTCATCTAAGATTGACGAGGAAGGATTTCCCTCACTGATATTGAATCCATCAAACAACATCGAAGAAGGATTTCCCTCAATGTTCGACAAGGATTTCCCTTGCTAGTATGAATCCATCAATTTTTCACGAGGAAGGATTTCCCTTGCTAGTATGAATCCATCAATTTTTCACGAGGAAGGATTTCCCTTGCTAATATGAATCCATCAATTTTTCACGAGGAAGGATTTCCCTTGCTAGTATGAATCCATCAATTTTTCACGAGGAAGGATTTCCCTTGCTAGTATGAATCCATCAATTTTTCACGAGGAAGGATTTCCCTCGCAGACATAGCATCTAAGATTGACGAGGAAGGATTTCCCTCACTAATATTGATTCCATCAAACAACATCGAAGAAGGATTTCCCTCAATGTTCGACAAGGAAGGATTTCCCTTGCTAGTATGAATCCATCAATTTTTCACGAGGAAGGATTTCCCTTGCTGGTATGAATCCATATATTTTTCACGAGGAAGGATTTCCCTCGCAGACATAGCCATCTAAGATTGACGAGGAAGGATTTCCCTCACTGATATTGAATCCATCAAACAACATCGAAGAAGGATTTCCCTCAATGTTCGACAAGGAAGGATTTCCCTTGCTAGTATGAATCCATCAATTTTTCACGAGGAAGAATTTTCCTCGCAGACATAGCCATCTAAGACTGACGAGGAAGGATTTCCCTCACTGATACTGAATCCATCAAACAACATCGAGGAAGGATTTCCCTCAATGTTCGACAAGGAAGGATTTCCCTTGCTAGTATGAATCCATCAATTTTTCACGAGGAAGGGTTTCCCTCGCAGACATAACAATCCAAGATTGATGAGGAAGGATTTCCCTCACTCATATACAATCCATCAAACAACATCGAAGAATAATATCCCTCAATTTTCGACAAGGAAGGATTTCCCTTGCTAGTATGAATCCATCAATTTTTCTCGAGAAAGAATTTCCCTCGCAGACATAGCCATCTAAGATTGACGAGGAAGGATTTCCCTCACTGATATTGAATCCATCAAACAACATCGAGGAAGGATTTCCATTAATGTTCGACAAGGAAGGATTTCCCTTGCTAGTATGAATCCATCAATTTTTCACGAGGAAGGATTTCCCTCGCAGACATAGCAATCTAAGATTGACGAGGAAGGATTTCCCTCAATGTTCGACAAGGAACGATTTCCCTTGCTAGAATGAATCCATCAATTTTACACGCGGAAGGAGTTCCCTCACTGATATTGAATCCATCAAACAACATCGAGGAAGGATTTCCCTTAATGTTCGACAAGGAAGGATTTCTCTTGCTAGTATGAATCCATCAATTTTTCACGAGGAAGGATTTCCCTCGCAGACATAGCAATCTAAGATTGACGAGAAAGGATTTCCCTCACTGATATTGAATCCATCAAACAACATCGAGGAAGGATTTCCCTCAATGTTCGACAAGGAAGGATTTCTCTTGCTAGTATGAATCCATCAATTTTTCACGAGGAAGGATTTCCCTCGCAGACATAGCCATCTAAGATTTACAAGGAAGGATTTCCCTTGCTAGTATGAATCCATCAATTTTTCACGAGGAAGGATTTCCCTCGCAGACATAGCCATCTAAGATTGACGAGGAAGGATTTCCCTCACTGATATTGAATCCATCAAACAACATCGAAGAAGGATTTCCCTCAATGTTCGACAAGGAAGGATTTCCCTTGCTAGTATGAATCCATCAATTTTTCACGAGGAAGAATTTTCCTCGCAGACATAGCCATCTAAGACTGACGAGGAAGGATTTCCCTCACTGATACTGAATCCATCAAACAACATCGAGGAAGGATTTCCCTCAATGTTCGACAAGGAAGGATTTCCCTTGCTAGTATGAATCCATCAATTTTTCACGAGGAAGGGTTTCCCTCGCAGACATAACAATCCAAGATTGATGAGGAAGGATTTCCCTCACTCATATACAATCCATCAAACAACATCGAAGAATAATATCCCTCAATTTTCGACAAGGAAGGATTTCCCTTGCTAGTATGAATCCATCAATTTTTCTCGAGAAAGAATTTCCCTCGCAGACATAGCCATCTAAGATTGACGAGGAAGGATTTCCCTCACTGATATTGAATCCATCAAACAACATCGAGGAAGGATTTCCATTAATGTTCGACAAGGAAGGATTTCCCTTGCTAGTATGAATCCATCAATTTTTCACGAGGAAGGATTTCCCTCGCAGACATAGCAATCTAAGATTGACGAGGAAGGATTTCCCTCAATGTTCGACAAGGAACGATTTCCCTTGCTAGAATGAATCCATCAATTTTACACGCGGAAGGAGTTCCCTCACTGATATTGAATCCATCAAACAACATCGAGGAAGGATTTCCCTTAATGTTCGACAAGGAAGGATTTCTCTTGCTAGTATGAATCCATCAATTTTTCACGAGGAAGGATTTCCCTCGCAGACATAGCAATCTAAGATTGACGAGAAAGGATTTCCCTCACTGATATTGAATCCATCAAACAACATCGAGGAAGGATTTCCCTCAATGTTCGACAAGGAAGGATTTCTCTTGCTAGTATGAATCCATCAATTTTTCACGAGGAAGGATTTCCCTCGCAGACATAGCCATCTAAGATTTACAAGGAAGGATTTCCCTTGCTAGTATGAATCCATCAATTTTTCACGAGGAAGGATTTCCCTCGCAGACATAGCCATCTAAGATTTACGAGGAAGGATTTCCCTCTCTGATATTCAATCCATCAAACAACATCGAGGAAGGATTTCCCTCAATGTTCGACAAGGAAGGATTTCCCTTGCTAGTATGAATCCATCAATTTTTCACGAGGAAGGATTTCCCTCGCAGACATAGACATCTAAGATTGACGAGGAAGGATTTCCCTCACTGATATTGAATCCATCAATCAACATCGAGGAAGGATTTCCCTCAATGTTCGACAAGGAAGGATTTCCCTTGCTAGAATGAATCCATCAATTTTACACGCGGAAGGAGTTCCCTCACTGATATTGAATCCATCAAACAACATCGAGGAAGTATTTCCCGTAATGTTCGACAAGGAAGGATTTCCCTTGCTATTATAAATCCATCAATTTTTCACGAGGAAGGATTTCCCTTGCTAGTATGAATCCATCAATTTTTCACGAGGAAGGATTTCCCTCGCAGACATAGCCATCTAAGATTGACGAGGAAGGATTTCCCTCACTGATATTGAATCCATCAAACAACATCGAAGAAGGATTTCCCTCAATGTTCGACAAGGAAGGATTTCCCTTGCTAGTATGAATTTATCAATTTTTCTCGAGGAAGGATTTCCCTCGCAGACATAGCCATCTAAGACTGACGAGGAAGGATTTCCCTCACTGATACTGAATCCATCAAACAACATCGAGGAAGGAATTCCCTTAATGTTCGACAAGGAAGGATTTCCCTTGCTAGTATGAATCCATCAATTTTTCACGAGGAAGGATTTCCCTCGCAGACATAGCCATCTAAGATTGACGAGGAAGGATTTCCCTCACTGATATTGAATCCATCAAACAACATCGAAGAAGGATTTCCCTCAATGTTCGACAAGGAAGGATTTCCTTTGCTAGTATGAATCCATCAATTTTTCACGAGGAAGGATTTCCCGTGCTAGTATGAATCCATCAATTTTTCACGAGGAAGGATTTCCCTTGCTAATATGAATCCATCAATTTTTCACGAGGAAGGATTTCCCTCGCAGACATTGCCATCTAAGATTGACGAGGAAGGATTTCCCTCACTGATATTGAATCCATCAAACAACATCGAAGAAGGATTTCCCTCAATGTTCGACAAGGAAGGATTTCCCCTGCTAGTATGAATCCATCAATTTTTCACGAGGAAGGATTTCCCTCGCAGACATAGCCATCTAAGACTGACGAGGAAGGATTTTCCTCACTGATACTGAATCCATCAAACAACATCG
Source organism: Salticus scenicus (assembly GCA_963930645.1). Classification (NCBI taxonomy): domain Eukaryota; kingdom Metazoa; phylum Arthropoda; class Arachnida; order Araneae; family Salticidae; genus Salticus; species Salticus scenicus. The sequence goes on from CAWVNO010001967.1 coordinate 23,009, forward strand.
AGGAAGGATTTCCCTCAATGTTCGACAAGGAAGGATTTCCCTTGCTAGTATGAATCCATCAATTTTTCACGAGGAAAGATTTCCCTCGCAGACATAGCCATCCAAGATTGATGAGGAAGGATTTCCCTCACTCATATTCAATCCATCAAACAACATCGAAGAAGAATATCCCTCAATTTTCGACAAGGAAGGATTTCCCTTGCTAGTATGAATCCATCAATTTTTCTCGAGAAAGAATTTCCCTCGCAGACATAGCCATCTAAGATTGACGAGGAAGGATTTCCCTCACTGATATTGAATCCATCAAACAACATCGAGGAAGGATTTCCCTCAATGTTCGACAAGGAAGGATTTCCCTTGCTAGTATGAATCCATCAATTTTTCAGGAGGAAGGATTTCCCTCGCAGACATAGCAATCTAAGATTGACGAGGAAGGATTTCCCTCAATGTTCGACAAGGAAGGATTTCCCTTGCTAGAATGAATCCATCAATTTTACACGCGGAAGGATTTCCCTCACTGATATTGAATCCATCAAATAACATCGAGGAAGGATTTCCTTTAAAGTTCGACAAGGAAGGATTTCCCTTGCTAGTATGAATCCATCAAATTTACACGAGGAAGGATTTCCCTCGCAGACATAGCAATCTAAGATTGACGAGAAAGGATTTCCCTCACTGATATTGAATCCATCAAACAACATCGAGGAAGGATTTCCCTCAATGTTCGACAAGGAAGGATTTCCCTTGCTAGTATGAATCCATCAATTTTTCACGAGAAAGTATTTCCCTCGCAGACATAGCCATCTAAGATTGAAGAGGAACGATTTCCCTCACTGATATTGAATCCATCACCAACATCGAGGAAGGATTTCCCTCAATGTTTGACAAGGAATGATTTCCCTTGCTAGTATGAATCCATCAATTTTTCACGAGGAAGGATTTCCCTCGCAGACATAGCCATCTAAGATTTACAAGGAAGGATTTCCCTTGCTAGTATGAATCCATCAATTTTTCACGAGGAAGGGTTTCCCTCGCAGACATAGCCATCTAAGACTGACGAGGAACGATTTCCCTCACTGATACTGAATCCATCAAACAACATCGAGGAAGGATTTCCCTCAATGTTCGACAAGGAAGGATTTCCCTTGCTAGTGTGAATCCATCAATTTTTCACGAGGAAGGATTTCCCTCACTGATATTGAATCCATCAAACAACATCGAAGAAGGATTTCCCTCAATGTTCGACAAGGATTTCCCTTGCTAGTATGAATCCATCAATTTTTCACGAGGAAGGATTTCCCTTGCTAGTATGAATCCATCAATTTTTCACGAGGAAGGATTTCCCTTGCTAATATGAATCCATCAATTTTTCACGAGGAAGGATTTCCCTCGCAGACATAGCCATCTAAGATTGACGAGGAAGGATTTCCCTCACTGATATTGAATCCATCAAACAACATCGAAGAAGGATTTCCCTCAATGTTCGACAAGGAAGGATTTCCCCTGCTAGTATGAATCCATCAATTTTTCACGAGGAAGGATTTCCCTCGCAGACATAGCCATCTAAGACTGACGAGGAAGGATTTTCCTCACTGATACTGAATCCATCAAACAACATCGAGGAATGATTTCCCTCAATGTTCGACAAGGAAGGATTTCCCTTGCTAGTATGAATCCATCAATTTTTCACGAGGAAGGATTTCCCTCGCAGACATAGCCATCCAAGATTGATGAGGAAGGATTTCCCTCACTCATATTCAATCCATCAAACAACATCGAAGAAGAATATCCCTCAATTTTCGACAAGGAAGGATTTCCCTTGCTAGTATGAATCCATCAATTTTTCTCGAGAAAGAATTTCCCTCGCAGACATAGCCATCTAAGATTGACGAGGAAGGATTTCCCTCACTGATATTGAATCCATCAAACAACATCGAGGAAGGATTTCCCTCAATGTTCGACAAGGAAGGATTTCCCTTGCTAGTATGAATCCATCAATTTTTCAGGAGGAAGGATTTCCCTCGCAGACATAGACATCTAAGATTGACGAGAAAGGATTTCCCTCACTGATACTGAATCCATCAAACAACATCGAGGAAGGATTTCCCTCAATGTTCGACAAGGAAGGATTTCCCTTGCTAGTATGAATCCATCAATTTTTCACGAGGAAGGATTTCCCTCGCAGACATAGCCATCTAAGATTGACGAGGAAGGATTTCCCTCACTGATATTGAATCCATCAAACAACATCGAAGAAGGATTTCCCTCAATGTTCGACAAGGAAGGATTTCCCTTGCTAGTATGAATCCATCAATTTTTCACGAGGAAGGATTTCCCTCGCAGACATAGCCATCTAAGATTGACGAGGAAGGATTTCCCTCACTGATATTGAATCCATCAAACAACATCGAAGAAGGATTTCCCTCAATGTTCGACAAGGAAGGATTTCCCTTGCTAGTATGAATCCATCAATTTTTCACGAGAAAGTATATCCCTCGCAGACATAGCCATCTAAGATCTATGAGGAACGATTTCCCTCACTGATATTGAATCCATCAAACAACATCGAGGAAGGATTTCCCTCAATGCTCCACAAGGAAGGATTTCCCTTGCTAGTATGAATCCATCAATTTTTTACGAGGAAGGATTTCCCTCGCAGACACAGCCATCTAAGATTGATGAGGAAGGATTACCCTCACTGATATTGAATCCATCAAACAACATCGAGGAAGGATTTCCCGTAATGTTCGACAAGGAAGGATTTCCCTTGCTAGTATGAATCCATCAATTTTTCACGAGGAAGGATTTCCCTTGCTAGTATGAATCCATCAATTTTTCACGAGGAAGGATTTCCCTCGCAGACATAGCCATCTAAGATTGACGAGGAAGGATTTCCCTCACTGATATTGATTCCATCAAACAACATCGAAGAAGGATTTCCCTCAATGTTCGACAAGGAAGGATTTCCCTTGCTAGTATGAATCCATCAATTTTTCACGAGGAAGGATTTCCCTGGCTGGTATGAATCCATATATTTTTCACGAGGAAGGATTTCCCTCGCAGACATAGCCATCTAAGATTGACGAGGAAGGATTTCCCTCACTGATATTGAATCCATCAAACAACATCGAAGGATTTCCATCAATGTTCGACAAGGAAGGATTTCCCTTGCTAGTATGAATCCATCAATTTTTCACGAGGAAGAATTTCCCTCGCAGACATAGCCATCTAAGACTGACGAGGAAGGATTTCCCTCACTGATACTGAATCCATCAAACAACATCGAGGAAGGATTTCCCTCAATGTTCGACAAGGAAGGATTTCCCTTGCTAGTATGAATCCATCAATTTTTCACGAGGAAGGATTTCCCTCGCAGACATAACAATCCAAGATTGATGAGGAAGGATTTCCCTCACTCATATACAATCCATCAAACAACATCGAAGAATAATATCCCTCAATTTTCGACAAGGAAGGATTTCCCTTGCTAGTATGAATCCATCAATTTTTCTCGAGAAAGAATTTCCCTCGCAGACATAGCCATCTAAGATTGACGAGGAAGGATTTCCCTCACTGATATTGAATCCATCAAACAACATCGAGGAAGGATTTCCCTCAATGTTCGACAAGGAAGGATTTCCCTTGCTAGTATGAATCCATCAATTTTTTACGAGGAAGGATTTCCCTCGCAGACACAGCCATCTAAGATTGATGAGGAAGGATTACCCTCACTGATATTGAATCCATCAAACAACATCGAGGAAGGATTTCCCGTAATGTTCGACAAGGAAGGATTTCCCTTGCTAGTATGAATCCATCAATTTTTCACGAGGAAGGATTTCCCTTGCTAGTATGAATCCATCAATTTTTCACGAGGAAGGATTTCCCTCGCAGACATAGCCATCTAAGATTGACGAGGAAGGATTTCCCTCACTGATATTGATTCCATCAAACAACATCGAAGAAGGATTTCCCTCAATGTTCGACAAGGAAGGATTTCCCTTGCTAGTATGAATCCATCAATTTTTCACGAGGAAGGATTTCCCTGGCTGGTATGAATCCATATATTTTTCACGAGGAAGGATTTCCCTCGCAGACATAGCCATCTAAGATTGACGAGGAAGGATTTCCCTCACTGATATTGAATCCATCAAACAACATCGAAGAAGGATTTCCCTCAATGTTCGACAAGGAAGGATTTCCCTTGCTAGTATGAATCCATCAATTTTTCACGAGGAAGAATTTCCCTCTCCGACATAGCCATCTAAGACTGACGAGGAAGGATTTCCCTCACTGATACTGAATCCATCAAACAACATCGAGGAAGGATTTCCCTCAATGTTCGACAAGGAAGGATTTCCCTTGCTAGTATGAATCCATCAATTTTTCACGAGGAAGGATTTCTTTCGCAGACATAACAATCCAAGATTGATGAGGAAGGATTTCCCTCACTCATATACAATCCATCAAACAACATCGAAGAATAATATCCCTCAATTTTCGACAAGGAAGGATTTCCCTTGCTAGTATGAATCCATCAATTTTTCACGAGGAAGGATTTCCCTCGCAGACATAGCAATCTAAGATTGACGAGGAAGGATTTCCCTCAATGTTCGACAAGGAAGGATTTCCCTTGCTAGAATAAATCCATCAATTTTACACGCGGAAGGAGTTCCCTCACTGATATTGAATCCATCAAACAACATCGAGGAAGGATTTCCCTTAATGTTCGACAAGGAAGGATTTCCCTTGCTAGTATGAATCCATCAATTTTTCACGAGGAAGGATTTCCCTCGCAGACATAGCAATCTAAGATTGACGAGAAAGGATTTCCCTCACTGATATTGAATCCATCAAACAACATCGAGGAAGGATTTCCCTCAATGTTCGAGAAGGAAGGATTTCCCTTGCTAGTATGAATCCATCAATTTTTCACGAGAAAGTATTTCCCTCGCAGACATAGCCATCTAAGATTGAAGAGGAACGATTTCCCTCACTGATATTGAATCCATCAAACAACATCGAGGAAGGATTTCCCTCAATGTTCAACAAGGAAGGATTTCCCTTGCTAGTATGAATCCATCAATTTTTCACGAGGAAGGATTTCCCTCGCAGACATAGCCATCTAAGATTTACAAGGAAGGATTTCCCTTGCTAGTATGAATCCATCAATTTTTCACGAGGAAGGATTTCCCTCGCAGACATAGCCATCTAAGATTTACGAGGAAGGATTTCCCTCTCTGATATTCAATCCATCAAACAACATCGAGGAAGGATTTCCCTCAATGTTCGACAAGGAAGGATTTCCCTTGCTAGTATGAATCCATCAATTTTTCACGAGGAAGGATTTCCCTCGCAGACATAGACATCTAAGATTGACGAGGAAGGATTTCCCTCACTGATATTGAATCCATCAATCAACATCGAGGAAGGATTTCCCTCAATGTTCGACAAGGAAGGATTTCCCTTGCTAGAATGAATCCATCAATTTTACACGCGGAAGGATTTCCCTCACTGATATTGAATCCATCAAACAACATCGAAGAAGGATTTCCCTCAATGTTCGACAAGGAAGGATTTCCCTTGCTAGTATGAATTTATCAATTTTTCACGAGGAAGGATTTCGCTCGCAGACATAGCCATCTAAGACTGACGAGGAAGGATTTCCCTCACTGATACTGAATCCATCAAACAACATCGAGGAAGGATTTCCCTCAATGTTCGACAAGGAAGGATTTCCCTTGCTAGTATGAATCCATCAATTTTTCACGAGGAAGGATTTCCCTCGCAGACAAAGTCATCTAAGATTGACGAGGAAGGATTTCCCTCACTGATATTGAATCCATCAAACAACATCGAAGAAGGATTTCCCTCAATGTTCGACAAGGATTTCCCTTGCTAGTATGAATCCATCAATTTTTCACGAGGAAGGATTTCCCTTGCTAGTATGAATCCATCAATTTTTCACGAGGAAGGATTTCCCTTGCTAATATGAATCCATCAATTTTTCACGAGGAAGGATTTCCCTTGCTAGTATGAATCCATCAATTTTTCACGAGGAAGGATTTCCCTTGCTAGTATGAATCCATCAATTTTTCACGAGGAAGGATTTCCCTCGCAGACATAGCATCTAAGATTGACGAGGAAGGATTTCCCTCACTAATATTGATTCCATCAAACAACATCGAAGAAGGATTTCCCTCAATGTTCGACAAGGAAGGATTTCCCTTGCTAGTATGAATCCATCAATTTTTCACGAGGAAGGATTTCCCTTGCTGGTATGAATCCATATATTTTTCACGAGGAAGGATTTCCCTCGCAGACATAGCCATCTAAGATTGACGAGGAAGGATTTCCCTCACTGATATTGAATCCATCAAACAACATCGAAGAAGGATTTCCCTCAATGTTCGACAAGGAAGGATTTCCCTTGCTAGTATGAATCCATCAATTTTTCACGAGGAAGAATTTTCCTCGCAGACATAGCCATCTAAGACTGACGAGGAAGGATTTCCCTCACTGATACTGAATCCATCAAACAACATCGAGGAAGGATTTCCCTCAATGTTCGACAAGGAAGGATTTCCCTTGCTAGTATGAATCCATCAATTTTTCACGAGGAAGGGTTTCCCTCGCAGACATAACAATCCAAGATTGATGAGGAAGGATTTCCCTCACTCATATACAATCCATCAAACAACATCGAAGAATAATATCCCTCAATTTTCGACAAGGAAGGATTTCCCTTGCTAGTATGAATCCATCAATTTTTCTCGAGAAAGAATTTCCCTCGCAGACATAGCCATCTAAGATTGACGAGGAAGGATTTCCCTCACTGATATTGAATCCATCAAACAACATCGAGGAAGGATTTCCATTAATGTTCGACAAGGAAGGATTTCCCTTGCTAGTATGAATCCATCAATTTTTCACGAGGAAGGATTTCCCTCGCAGACATAGCAATCTAAGATTGACGAGGAAGGATTTCCCTCAATGTTCGACAAGGAACGATTTCCCTTGCTAGAATGAATCCATCAATTTTACACGCGGAAGGAGTTCCCTCACTGATATTGAATCCATCAAACAACATCGAGGAAGGATTTCCCTTAATGTTCGACAAGGAAGGATTTCTCTTGCTAGTATGAATCCATCAATTTTTCACGAGGAAGGATTTCCCTCGCAGACATAGCAATCTAAGATTGACGAGAAAGGATTTCCCTCACTGATATTGAATCCAACAAACAACATCGAGGAAGGATTTCCCTCAATGTTCGACAAGGAAGGATTTCTCTTGCTAGTATGAATCCATCAATTTTTCACGAGGAAGGATTTCCCTCGCAGACATAGCCATCTAAGATTTACAAGGAAGGATTTCCCTTGCTAGTATGAATCCATCAATTTTTCACGAGGAAGGATTTCCCTCGCAGACATAGCCATCTAAGATTGACGAGGAAGGATTTCCCTCACTGATATTGAATCCATCAAACAACATCGAAGAAGGATTTCCCTCAATGTTCGACAAGGAAGGATTTCCCTTGCTAGTATGAATCCATCAATTTTTCACGAGGAAGAATTTTCCTCGCAGACATAGCCATCTAAGACTGACGAGGAAGGATTTCCCTCACTGATACTGAATCCATCAAACAACATCGAGGAAGGATTTCCCTCAATGTTCGACAAGGAAGGATTTCCCTTGCTAGTATGAATCCATCAATTTTTCACGAGGAAGGGTTTCCCTCGCAGACATAACAATCCAAGATTGATGAGGAAGGATTTCCCTCACTCATATACAATCCATCAAACAACATCGAAGAATAATATCCCTCAATTTTCGACAAGGAAGGATTTCCCTTGCTAGTATGAATCCATCAATTTTTCTCGAGAAAGAATTTCCCTCGCAGACATAGCCATCTAAGATTGACGAGGAAGGATTTCCCTCACTGATATTGAATCCATCAAACAACATCGAGGAAGGATTTCCATTAATGTTCGACAAGGAAGGATTTCCCTTGCTAGTATGAATCCATCAATTTTTCACGAGGAAGGATTTCCCTCGCAGACATAGCAATCTAAGATTGACGAGGAAGGATTTCCCTCAATGTTCGACAAGGAACGATTTCCCTTGCTAGAATGAATCCATCAATTTTACACGCGGAAGGAGTTCCCTCACTGATATTGAATCCATCAAACAACATCGAGGAAGGATTTCCCTTAATGTTCGACAAGGAAGGATTTCTCTTGCTAGTATGAATCCATCAATTTTTCACGAGGAAGGATTTCCCTCGCAGACATAGCAATCTAAGATTGACGAGAAAGGATTTCCCTCACTGATATTGAATCCATCAAACAACATCGAGGAAGGATTTCCCTCAATGTTCGACAAGGAAGGATTTCTCTTGCTAGTATGAATCCATCAATTTTTCACGAGGAAGGATTTCCCTCGCAGACATAGCCATCTAAGATTTACAAGGAAGGATTTCCCTTGCTAGTATGAATCCATCAATTTTTCACGAGGAAGGATTTCCCTCGCAGACATAGCCATCTAAGATTTACGAGGAAGGATTTCCCTCTCTGATATTCAATCCATCAAACAACATCGAGGAAGGATTTCCCTCAATGTTCGACAAGGAAGGATTTCCCTTGCTAGTATGAATCCATCAATTTTTCACGAGGAAGGATTTCCCTCGCAGACATAGACATCTAAGATTGACGAGGAAGGATTTCCCTCACTGATATTGAATCCATCAATCAACATCGAGGAAGGATTTCCCTCAATGTTCGACAAGGAAGGATTTCCCTTGCTAGAATGAATCCATCAATTTTACACGCGGAAGGAGTTCCCTCACTGATATTGAATCCATCAAACAACATCGAGGAAGTATTTCCCGTAATGTTCGACAAGGAAGGATTTCCCTTGCTATTATAAATCCATCAATTTTTCACGAGGAAGGATTTCCCTTGCTAGTATGAATCCATCAATTTTTCACGAGGAAGGATTTCCCTCGCAGACATAGCCATCTAAGATTGACGAGGAAGGATTTCCCTCACTGATATTGAATCCATCAAACAACATCGAAGAAGGATTTCCCTCAATGTTCGACAAGGAAGGATTTCCCTTGCTAGTATGAATTTATCAATTTTTCTCGAGGAAGGATTTCCCTCGCAGACATAGCCATCTAAGACTGACGAGGAAGGATTTCCCTCACTGATACTGAATCCATCAAACAACATCGAGGAAGGAATTCCCTTAATGTTCGACAAGGAAGGATTTCCCTTGCTAGTATGAATCCATCAATTTTTCACGAGGAAGGATTTCCCTCGCAGACATAGCCATCTAAGATTGACGAGGAAGGATTTCCCTCACTGATATTGAATCCATCAAACAACATCGAAGAAGGATTTCCCTCAATGTTCGACAAGGAAGGATTTCCTTTGCTAGTATGAATCCATCAATTTTTCACGAGGAAGGATTTCCCGTGCTAGTATGAATCCATCAATTTTTCACGAGGAAGGATTTCCCTTGCTAATATGAATCCATCAATTTTTCACGAGGAAGGATTTCCCTCGCAGACATTGCCATCTAAGATTGACGAGGAAGGATTTCCCTCACTGATATTGAATCCATCAAACAACATCGAAGAAGGATTTCCCTCAATGTTCGACAAGGAAGGATTTCCCCTGCTAGTATGAATCCATCAATTTTTCACGAGGAAGGATTTCCCTCGCAGACATAGCCATCTAAGACTGACGAGGAAGGATTTTCCTCACTGATACTGAATCCATCAAACAACATCGAGGAAGGATTTCCCTCAATGTTCGACAAGGAAGGATTTCCCTTGCTAGTATGAATCCATCAATTTTTCACGAGGAAAGATTTCCCTCGCAGACATAGCCATCCAAGATTGATGAGGAAGGATTTCCCTCACTCATATTCAATCCATCAAACAACATCGAAGAAGAATATCCCTCAATTTTCGACAAGGAAGGATTTCCCTTGCTAGTATGAATCCATCAATTTTTCTCGAGAAAGAATTTCCCTCGCAGACATAGCCATCTAAGATTGACGAGGAAGGATTTCCCTCACTGATATTGAATCCATCAAACAACATCGAGGAAGGATTTCCCTCAATGTTCGACAAGGAAGGATTTCCCTTGCTAGTATGAATCCATCAATTTTTCAGGAGGAAGGATTTCCCTCGCAGACATAGCAATCTAAGATTGACGAGGAAGGATTTCCCTCAATGTTCGACAAGGAAGGATTTCCCTTGCTAGAATGAATCCATCAATTTTACACGCGGAAGGATTTCCCTCACTGATATTGAATCCATCAAATAACATCGAGGAAGGATTTCCTTTAAAGTTCGACAAGGAAGGATTTCCCTTGCTAGTATGAATCCATCAATTTTTCACGAGGAAGGATTTCCCTCGCAGACATAGCAATCTAAGATTGACGAGAAAGGATTTCCCTCACTGATATTGAATCCATCAAACAACATCGAGGAAGGATTTCCCTCAATGTTCGACAAGGAAGGATTTCCCTTGCTAGTATGAATCCATCAATTTTTCACGAGAAAGTATTTCCCTCGCAGACATAGCCATCTAAGATTGAAGAGGAACGATTTCCCTCACTGATATTGAATCCATCACCAACATCGAGGAAGGATTTCCCTCAATGTTTGACAAGGAATGATTTCCCTTGCTAGTATGAATCCATCAATTTTTCACGAGGAAGGATTTCCCTCGCAGACATAGCCATCTAAGATTTACAAGGAAGGATTTCCCTTGCTAGTATGAATCCATCAATTTTTCACGAGGAAGGGTTTCCCTCGCAGACATAGCCATCTAAGACTGACGAGGAACGATTTCCCTCACTGATACTGAATCCATCAAACAACATCGAGGAAGGATTTCCCTCAATGTTCGACAAGGAAGGATTTCCCTTGCTAGTGTGAATCCATCAATTTTTCACGAGGAAGGATTTCCCTCACTGATATTGAATCCATCAAACAACATCGAAGAAGGATTTCCCTCAATGTTCGACAAGGATTTCCCTTGCTAGTATGAATCCATCAATTTTTCACGAGGAAGGATTTCCCTTGCTAGTATGAATCCATCAATTTTTCACGAGGAAGGATTTCCCTTGCTAATATGAATCCATCAATTTTTCACGAGGAAGGATTTCCCTCGCAGACATAGCCATCTAAGATTGACGAGGAAGGATTTCCCTCACTGATATTGAATCCATCAAACAACATCGAAGAAGGATTTCCCTCAATGTTCGACAAGGAAGGATTTCCCCTGCTAGTATGAATCCATCAATTTTTCACGAGGAAGGATTTCCCTCGCAGACATAGCCATCTAAGACTGACGAGGAAGGATTTTCCTCACTGATACTGAATCCATCAAACAACATCGAGGAAGGATTTCCCTCAATGTTCGACAAGGAAGGATTTCCCTTGCTAGTATGAATCCATCAATTTTTCACGAGGAAGGATTTCCCTCGCAGACATAGCCATCCAAGATTGATGAGGAAGGATTTCCCTCACTCATATTCAATCCATCAAACAACATCGAAGAAGAATATCCCTCAATTTTCGACAAGGAAGGATTTCCCTTGCTAGTATGAATCCATCAATTTTTCTCGAGAAAGAATTTCCCTCGCAGACATAGCCATCTAAGATTGACGAGGAAGGATTTCCCTCACTGATATTGAATCCATCAAACAACATCGAGGAAGGATTTCCCTCAATGTTCGACAAGGAAGGATTTCCCTTGCTAGTATGAATCCATCAATTTTTCAGGAGGAAGGATTTCCCTCGCAGACATAGACATCTAAGATTGACGAGAAAGGATTTCCCTCACTGATACTGAATCCATCAAACAACATCGAGGAAGGATTTCCCTCAATGTTCGACAAGGAAGGATTTCCCTTGCTAGTATGAATCCATCAATTTTTCACGAGGAAGGATTTCCCTCGCAGACATAGCCATCTAAGATTGACGAGGAAGGATTTCCCTCACTGATATTGAATCCATCAAACAACATCGAAGAAGGATTTCCCTCAATGTTCGACAAGGAAGGATTTCCCTTGCTAGTATGAATCCATCAATTTTTCACGAGGAAGGATTTCCCTCGCAGACATAGCCATCTAAGATTGACGAGGAAGGATTTCCCTCACTGATATTGAATCCATCAAACAACATCGAAGAAGGATTTCCCTCAATGTTCGACAAGGAAGGATTTCCCTTGCTAGTATGAATCCATCAATTTTTCACGAGGAAGGATTTCCCTTGCTAGTATGAATCCATCAATTTTTCACGAGGAAGGATTTCCCTTGCTAATATGAATCCATCAATTTTTCACGAGGAAGGATTTCCCTCGCAGACATAGCCATCTAAGATTGACGAGGAAGGATTTCCCTCACTGATATTGAATCCATCAAACAACATCGAAGAAGGATTTCCCTCAATGTTCGACAAGGAAGGATTTCCCCTGCTAGTATGAATCCATCAATTTTTCACGAGGAAGGATTTCCCTCGCAGACATAGCCATCTAAGACTGACGAGGAAGGATTTTCCTCACTGATACTGAATCCATCAAACAACATCGAGGAAGGATTTCCCTCAATGTTCGACAAGGAAGGATTTCCCTTGCTAGTATCAATCCATCAATTTTTCACGAGGAAGGATTTCCCTCGCAGACATAGCCATCCAAGATTGATGAGGAAGGATTTCCCTCACTCATATTCAATCCATCAAACAACATCGAAGAAGAATATCCCTCAATTTTCGACAAGGAAGGATTTCCCTTGCTAGTATGAATCCATCAATTTTTCTCGAGAAAGAATTTCCCTCGCAGACATAGCCATCTAAGATTGACGAGGAAGGATTTCCCTCACTGATATTGAATCCATCAAACAACATCGAGGAAGGATTTTCCTCAATGTTCGACAAGGAAGGATTTCCCTTGCTAGTATGAATCCATCAATTTTTCAGGAGGAACGATTTCCCTCGCAGACATAGCAATCTAAGATTGACGAGGAAGGATTTCCCTCAATGTTCGACAAGGAAGGATTTCCCTTGCTAGAATGAATCCATCAATTTTACACGCGGAAGGAGTTCCCTCACTGATATTGAATCCATCAAATAACATCGAGGAAGGATTTCCCTTAAAGTTCGACAAGGAAGGATTTCCCTTGCTAGTATGAATCCATCAATTTTTCACGAGGAAGGATTTCCCTCGCAGACATAGCAATCTAAGATTGACGAGAAAGAATTTCCCTCACTGATATTGAATCCATCAAACAACATCGAGGAAGGATTTCCCTCAATGTTCGACAAGGAAGGATTTCCCTTGCTAGTATGAATCCATCAATTTTTCACGAGAAAGTATTTCCCTCGCAGACATAGCCATCTAAGATTGAAGAGGAACGATTTCCCTCACTGATATTGAATCCATCACCAACATCGAGGAAGGATTTCCCTCAATGTTTGACAAGGAATGATTTCCCTTGCTAGTATGAATCCATCAATTTTTCACGAGGAAGGATTTCCCTCGCAGACATAGCCATCTAAGATTTACAAGGAAGGATTTCCCTTGCTAGTATGAATCCATCAATTTTTCACGAGGAAGGGTTTCCCTCGCAGACATAGCCATCTAAGACTGACGAGGAAGGATTTCCCTCACTGATACTGAATCCATCAAACAACATCGAGGAAGGATTTCCCTCAATGTTCGACAAGGAAGGATTTCCCTTGCTAGTGTGAATCCATCAATTTTTCACGAGGAAGGATTTCCCTCGCAGACATAGCCATCTAAGATTGACGAGGAAGGATTTCCCTCACTGATATTGAATCCATCAAACAACATCGAAGAAGGATTTCCCTCAATGTTCGACAAGGATTTCCCTTGCTAGTATGAATCCATCAATTTTTCACGAGGAAGGATTTCCCTTGCTAGTATGAATCCATCAATTTTTCACGAGGAAGGATTTCCCTTGCTAATATGAATCCATCAATTTTTCCCGAGGAAGGATTTCCCTCGCAGACATAGCCATCTAAGATTGACGAGGAAGGATTTCCCTCACTGATATTGAATCCATCAAACAACATCTAAGAAGGATTTCCCTCAATGTTCGACAAGGAAGGATTTCCCCTGCTAGTATGAATCCATCAATTTTTCACGAGGAAGGATTTCCCTCGCAGACATAGCCATCTAAGACTGACGAGGAAGGATTTTCCTCACTGATACTGAATCCATCAAACAACATCGAGGAAGGATTTCCCTCAATGTTCGACAAGGAAGGATTTCCCTTGCTAGTATGAATCCATCAATTTTTCACGAGGAAGGATTTCCCTCGCAGACATAGCCATCCAAGATTGATGAGGAAGGATTTCCTTCACTCATATTCAATCCATCAAACAACATCGAAGAAGAATATCCCTCAATTTTCGACAAGGAAGGATTTCCCTTGCTAGTATGAATCCATCAATTTTTCTCGAGAAAGAATTTCCCTCGCAGACATAGCCATCTAAGATTGACGAGGAAGGATTTCCCTCACTGATATTGAATCCATCAAACAACATCGAGGAAGGATTTCCCTCAATGTTCGACAAGGAAGGATTTCCCTTGCTAGTATGAATCCATCAATTTTTCAGGAGGAAGGATTTCCCTCGCAGACATAGACATCTAAGATTGACGAGAAAGGATTTCCCTCACTGATATTGAATCCATCAAACAACATCGAGGAAGGATTTCCCTCAATGTTCGACAAGGAAGGATTTCCCTTGCTAGAATGAATCCATCAATTTTACACGCGGAAGGAGTTCCCTCACTGATATTGAATCCATCAAATAACATCGAGGAAGGATTTCCCTTAAAGTTCGACAAGGAAGGATTTCCCTTGCTAGTATGAATCCATCAATTTTTCACGAGGAAGGATTTCCCTCGCAGACATAGCAATCTAAGATTGACGAGAAAGGATTTCCCTCACTGATATTGAATCCATGAAACAACATCGAGGAAGGATTTCCCTCAATGTTCGACAAGGAAGGATTTCCCTTGCTAGTATGAATCCATCAATTTTTCACGAGAAAGTATTTCCCTCGCAGACATAGCCATCTAAGATTGAAGAGGAACGATTTCCCTCACTGATATTGAATCCATCACCAACATCGAGGAAGGATTTCCCTCAATGTTCGACAAGGAATGATTTCCCTTGCTAGTATGAATCCATCAATTTTTCACGAGGAAGGATTTCCCTCGCAGACATAGCCATCTAAGATTTACAAGGAAGGATTTCCCTTGCTAGTATGAATCCATCAATTTTTCACGAGGAAGGGTTTCCCTCGCAGACATAGCCATCTAAGATTTACGAGGAAGGATTTCCCTCTCTGATATTCAATCCATCAAACAACATCGAGGAAGGATTTCCCTCAATGTTCGACAAGGAAGGATTTCCCTTGCTAGTATGAATCCATCAATTTTTCACGAGGAAGGATTTCCCTCGCAACATAGACATCTAAGATTGACGAGGAAGGATTTCCCTCACTGATATTGAATCCATCAAACAACATCGAGGAAGGATTTCCCTCAATGTTCGACAAGGAAGGATTTCCCTTGCTAGAATGAATCCATCAATTTTACACGCGGAAGGAGTTCCCTCACTGATATTGAATCCATCAAACAACATCGAGGAAGGATTTCCCGTAATGTTCGACAAGGAAGGATTTCCCTTGCTATTATGAATCCATCAATTTTTCACGAGGAAGGATTTCCCTTGCTAGTATGAATCCATCAATTTTTCACGAGGAAGGATTTCCCTCGCAGACATAGCCATCTAAGATTGACGAGGAAGGATTTCCCTCACTGATATTGAATCCATCAAACAACATCGAAGAAGGATTTCCCTCAATGTTGGACAAGGAAGGATTTCCCTTGCTAGTATGAATCCATCAATTTTTCACGAGGAAGGATTTCCCTCGCAGACATAGCCATCTAAGACTGACGAGGAAGGATTTCCCTCACTGATACTGAATCCATCAAACAACATCGAGGAAGGATTTCCCTCAATGTTCGACAAGGAAGGATTTCCCTTGCTAGTATGAATCCATCAATTTTTCACGAGGAAGGATTTCCCTCGCAGACATAGCCATCCAAGATTGACGAGGAAGGATTTCCCTCACTGATATTGAATCCATCAAACAACATCGAAGAAGGATTTCCCTCAATGTTCGACAAGGAAGGATTTCCCTTGCTAGTATGAATCCATCAATTTTTCACGAGGAAGGATTTCCCTCGCAGACATAGCCATCTAAGATTGACGAGGAAGGATTTCCCTCACTGATATTGAATCCATCAAACAACATCGAAGAAGGATTTCCCTCAATGTTCGACAAGGAAGGATTTCCCTTGCTAGTATGAATCCATCAATTTTTCACGAGGAAGGATTTCCCTTGCTAGTATGAATCCATCAATTTTTCACGAGGAAGGATTTCCCTTGCTAATATGAATCCATCAATTTTTCACGAGGAAGGATTTCCCTCGCAGACATAGCCATCTAAGATTGACGAGGAAGGATTTCCCTCACTGATATTGAATCCATCAAACAACATCGAAGAAGGATTTCCCTCAATGTTCGACAAGGAAGGATTTCCCCTGCTAGTATGAATCCATCAATTTTTCACGAGGAAGGATTTCCCTCGCAGACATAGCCATCTAAGACTGACGAGGAAGGATTTTCCTCACTGATACTGAATCCATCAAACAACATCGAGGAAGGATTTCCCTCAATGTTCGACAAGGAAGGATTTCCCTTGCTAGTATCAATCCATCAATTTTTCACGAGGAAGGATTTCCCTCGCAGACATAGCCATCCAAGATTGATGAGGAAGGATTTCCCTCACTCATATTCAATCCATCAAACAACATCGAAGAAGAATATCCCTCAATTTTCGACAAGGAAGGATTTCCCTTGCTAGTATGAATCCATCAATTTTTCTCGAGAAAGAATTTCCCTCGCAGACATAGCCATCTAAGATTGACGAGGAAGGATTTCCCTCACTGATATTGAATCCATCAAACAACATCGAGGAAGGATTTTCCTCAATGTTCGACAAGGAAGGATTTCCCTTGCTAGTATGAATCCATCAATTTTTCAGGAGGAACGATTTCCCTCGCAGACATAGCAATCTAAGATTGACGAGGAAGGATTTCCCTCAATGTTCGACAAGGAAGGATTTCCCTTGCTAGAATGAATCCATCAATTTTACACGCGGAAGGAGTTCCCTCACTGATATTGAATCCATCAAATAACATCGAGGAAGGATTTCCCTTAAAGTTCGACAAGGAAGGATTTCCCTTGCTAGTATGAATCCATCAATTTTTCACGAGGAAGGATTTCCCTCGCAGACATAGCAATCTAAGATTGACGAGAAAGAATTTCCCTCACTGATATTGAATCCATCAAACAACATCGAGGAAGGATTTCCCTCAATGTTCGACAAGGAAGGATTTCCCTTGCTAGTATGAATCCATCAATTTTTCACGAGAAAGTATTTCCCTCGCAGACATAGCCATCTAAGATTGAAGAGGAACGATTTCCCTCACTGATATTGAATCCATCACCAACATCGAGGAAGGATTTCCCTCAATGTTTGACAAGGAATGATTTCCCTTGCTAGTATGAATCCATCAATTTTTCACGAGGAAGGATTTCCCTCGCAGACATAGCCATCTAAGATTTACAAGGAAGGATTTCCCTTGCTAGTATGAATCCATCAATTTTTCACGAGGAAGGGTTTCCCTCGCAGACATAGCCATCTAAGACTGACGAGGAAGGATTTCCCTCACTGATACTGAATCCATCAAACAACATCGAGGAAGGATTTCCCTCAATGTTCGACAAGGAAGGATTTCCCTTGCTAGTGTGAATCCATCAATTTTTCACGAGGAAGGATTTCCCTCGCAGACATAGCCATCTAAGATTGACGAGGAAGGATTTCCCTCACTGATATTGAATCCATCAAACAACATCGAAGAAGGATTTCCCTCAATGTTCGACAAGGATTTCCCTTGCTAGTATGAATCCATCAATTTTTCACGAGGAAGGATTTCCCTTGCTAGTATGAATCCATCAATTTTTCACGAGGAAGGATTTCCCTTGCTAATATGAATCCATCAATTTTTCCCGAGGAAGGATTTCCCTCGCAGACATAGCCATCTAAGATTGACGAGGAAGGATTTCCCTCACTGATATTGAATCCATCAAACAACATCTAAGAAGGATTTCCCTCAATGTTCGACAAGGAAGGATTTCCCCTGCTAGTATGAATCCATCAATTTTTCACGAGGAAGGATTTCCCTCGCAGACATAGCCATCTAAGACTGACGAGGAAGGATTTTCCTCACTGATACTGAATCCATCAAACAACATCGAGGAAGGATTTCCCTCAATGTTCGACAAGGAAGGATTTCCCTTGCTAGTATGAATCCATCAATTTTTCACGAGGAAGGATTTCCCTCGCAGACATAGCCATCCAAGATTGATGAGGAAGGATTTCCTTCACTCATATTCAATCCATCAAACAACATCGAAGAAGAATATCCCTCAATTTTCGACAAGGAAGGATTTCCCTTGCTAGTATGAATCCATCAATTTTTCTCGAGAAAGAATTTCCCTCGCAGACATAGCCATCTAAGATTGACGAGGAAGGATTTCCCTCACTGATATTGAATCCATCAAACAACATCGAGGAAGGATTTCCCTCAATGTTCGACAAGGAAGGATTTCCCTTGCTAGTATGAATCCATCAATTTTTCAGGAGGAAGGATTTCCCTCGCAGACATAGACATCTAAGATTGACGAGAAAGGATTTCCCTCACTGATATTGAATCCATCAAACAACATCGAGGAAGGATTTCCCTCAATGTTCGACAAGGAAGGATTTCCCTTGCTAGAATGAATCCATCAATTTTACACGCGGAAGGAGTTCCCTCACTGATATTGAATCCATCAAATAACATCGAGGAAGGATTTCCCTTAAAGTTCGACAAGGAAGGATTTCCCTTGCTAGTATGAATCCATCAATTTTTCACGAGGAAGGATTTCCCTCGCAGACATAGCAATCTAAGATTGACGAGAAAGGATTTCCCTCACTGATATTGAATCCATGAAACAACATCGAGGAAGGATTTCCCTCAATGTTCGACAAGGAAGGATTTCCCTTGCTAGTATGAATCCATCAATTTTTCACGAGAAAGTATTTCCCTCGCAGACATAGCCATCTAAGATTGAAGAGGAACGATTTCCCTCACTGATATTGAATCCATCACCAACATCGAGGAAGGATTTCCCTCAATGTTCGACAAGGAATGATTTCCCTTGCTAGTATGAATCCATCAATTTTTCACGAGGAAGGATTTCCCTCGCAGACATAGCCATCTAAGATTTACAAGGAAGGATTTCCCTTGCTAGTATGAATCCATCAATTTTTCACGAGGAAGGGTTTCCCTCGCAGACATAGCCATCTAAGATTTACGAGGAAGGATTTCCCTCTCTGATATTCAATCCATCAAACAACATCGAGGAAGGATTTCCCTCAATGTTCGACAAGGAAGGATTTCCCTTGCTAGTATGAATCCATCAATTTTTCACGAGGAAGGATTTCCCTCGCAACATAGACATCTAAGATTGACGAGGAAGGATTTCCCTCACTGATATTGAATCCATCAAACAACATCGAGGAAGGATTTCCCTCAATGTTCGACAAGGAAGGATTTCCCTTGCTAGAATGAATCCATCAATTTTACACGCGGAAGGAGTTCCCTCACTGATATTGAATCCATCAAACAACATCGAGGAAGGATTTCCCGTAATGTTCGACAAGGAAGGATTTCCCTTGCTATTATGAATCCATCAATTTTTCACGAGGAAGGATTTCCCTTGCTAGTATGAATCCATCAATTTTTCACGAGGAAGGATTTCCCTCGCAGACATAGCCATCTAAGATTGACGAGGAAGGATTTCCCTCACTGATATTGAATCCATCAAACAACATCGAAGAAGGATTTCCCTCAATGTTGGACAAGGAAGGATTTCCCTTGCTAGTATGAATCCATCAATTTTTCACGAGGAAGGATTTCCCTCGCAGACATAGCCATCTAAGACTGACGAGGAAGGATTTCCCTCACTGATACTGAATCCATCAAACAACATCGAGGAAGGATTTCCCTCAATGTTCGACAAGGAAGGATTTCCCTTGCTAGTATGAATCCATCAATTTTTCACGAGGAAGGATTTCCCTCGCAGACATAGCCATCCAAGATTGACGAGGAAGGATTTCCCTCACTGATATTGAATCCATCAAACAACAGCGAGGAAAAGGAGTATTTCCCTCAATGTTCGACAAGGGTTAAACACACTAGACATTGTGAGTTTTTTCGCTTTTCTTCCCATGCTATTCCTATGGGGTTTTTAGCCTTTTCCCCCCTCTTTCTCTACATTCTAAAGTGGCGGTGGCCACCGCCACTTTGGAATGTAGGAAAAGAGGGGAAAAAAGGCTAAAAATCCCATAGGAATAGCATGGTAAGAAAAGCAAAAAAAATCACAATGTCAAGTGTGTTAAAAAAAAAAAAAAATTTCACACCGGAAGTAATAAGGGGACAAAGTTGACTCAGAAAATACATTGAACAGCGGGAACCGGGCGGGCTGGGGCATGGGTCCTATCGTCCAGGATTAATACGACTCGCCTAGTATAACTCCACCGCCACTTTAGAATGTAGAGAAAGAGGGGAAAAAACGCTAAAAACCCCATAGGAATAGCATGGGAAGAAAAGCGAAAAAACTCACAATGTCAAGTGTGTTAAAAAAAAACGGATCTCACCGGAAGTAATAAGGGAAAAGGAAAACTTCCACCATGGAGCGGCACATCTCACGATTTAGTGCCATAGACATGTATTTACCGTCGCCACTGAGTTCAATAGTGACCACGGGAAAGACACATCTACCCGCAGGGGAAAAATGCATCTTAGGCAGGCAGGCGAACCTGACTGCCACTATCTAGCGATTCCGCATCCCGGGCGACAGGCCCGGGGATCAAAGTGGAAGAGTTCCCTAATTTATTTAGAAATCAAATTTTTTACAAATTTTGGATCAAACACATATTAAAACCAAAACACAAAAAGTAAAAAAAAAAAAAAAAAAAAAAAGGCAAGCCAGCTGCCAGTGAACGATGCTAAATCTTATATTTGATGGTGGAAAAGTTTTGAATTAGAATGTTGTAGATATCTTTTAATTTATTGTAGTTGTTTGTGTTTAAAAGAACTGTTTGCATGTTTTTACGAATTGTGTGGTTTCTGTTGAATCTGAAATTAATTGGGATTAAATTGCATTTTTCAAAGAGATAATGAAAAGGGGATCCTATTTTACTATTGTTACATTTGCATTTATCTGATGTTAATACTTTAATTTTGTGTAGAAATGTAGGGAAGCTGCCATGGCCTGAGATAAAATATGTAACTATTTTATTTGGACTGATAAAACTTTTGCTTACGTTATTAAGGACTGAAAACGTATCCCTACCCTTATCGCTGTGCCCCCATTCTCTTTGCCAATCTGTGATAATTTTATTATTAATGGATGATTTTACTAGTGAAGCTGGAAGAGGAAGAGAGATCTGTTCATCGAAGATGTTTTGTGAAATAACCTGTGAAGTAATAAGGGAACAAAATTGACTAGAAAAACACATTGAACAGCGGAAACCGGGCGGGCTGGGGCATGGGTCCTATCGTTCAGGATTAATACGACTCGCCTAGTATAACTCTAAGATTGACGAGGAAGGATTTCCCTCACTGATATTGAATCCATCAAACAAAATCCAGGAAGGATTTCCCTCAATGTTCGACAAGGAAGGATTTCACTTGCTAGTACGAATCCATCAATTTTTCACGAGAAAGGATTTCCCTCGCAGACATAACCATCTAAGATTGAAGAGGAAGGATTTCACTCACTGATATTGAATCCATCAAACAACAGCGAGGAAGTATTTTCCTCCATGTTCGACAAGAAAGGATTTCCCTTGCTAGTATGAATCCATCAATTTTTCACGAGGAAGGATTTCGCTCGCAGACATAGCCATCTAAGATTGACGAGGAAGGATTTCCCTCACTGATATTGAATCCATCAAACAACATCGAGGAAGGATTTCCCTCAATGTTCGACAAGGAAGGATTTCCCTTGCTAGTATGAATCCATCAATTTTTCACGAGGAAGGATTTCCCTCACTGATATTGAATCCATCAAACAACATCGAGGAAGGATTTCCCTCAATGTTCGACAAGGAAGGATTTCCCTTGCTAGTATGAATCCATCAATTTTTCACGAGGAAGAATTTTCCTCGCAGACATAGCCATCTAAGATTGACGAGGAAGGATTTCCCTCACTGATATTCAATCCATCAATCAACATCGAGGAAGGATTTCCCTCAATGTTTGGCAAGGAAGGATTTCCCTTGCTAGTATGAATCCATCAATTTTTCACGAGGAAGGATTTCCCTCGCAGACATAGCCAACTAAGATTGACGAGGAAGGATTTCCCTCACTGATATTCAATCCATCAAACAACATCGAGGAAGGATTTCCCTCAATGTTCGACAAGGAAGGATTTCCCTTGCTAGTATGAATCCATCAATTTTTCACGAGGAAGGATTTCCCTCGCAGACATAGACATCTAAGATTGACGAGGAAGTATTTCCCTCACTGATATTGAATCCATCAAACAACATCGAGGAAGGATTTCCCTCAATGTTCGACAAGGAAGGATTTCCCTTGCTAGTATGAATGCATCAATTTTTCAGGAGGAAGGATTTCCCTCGCAGACATAGCAATCTAAGATTGACGAGGAAGGATTTCCCTCAATGTTCGACAAGGAAGGATTTCCCTTGCTAGAATGAATCCATCAATTTTACAAGCGGAAGGAGTTCCCTCACTGATATTGAATCCATCAAATAACATCGAGGAAGGATTTCCCTTAATGTTTGACAAGGAAGGATTTCTCTTGCTAGTATGAATCCATCAATTTTTCACGAGGAAGGATTTCCCTCGCAGACATAGCAATCTAAGATTGACGAGAAAGGATTTCCCTCACTGATATTGAATCCATCAAACAACATCGAGGAAGGATTTCCCTCAATGTTCGACAAGGAAGGATTTCCCTTGCTAGTATGAATCCATCAATTTTTCACGAGAAAGTATTTCCCTCGCAGACATAGCCATCTAAGATTGAAGAGGAACGATTTCCCTCACTGATATTGAATCCATCACCAACATCGAGGAAGGATTTCCCTCAATGTTCGACAAGGAAGGATTTCCCTTGCTAGTATGAATCCATCAATTTTTCATGAGGAAAGATTTCCCTCGCAGACATAGCCATCTAAAATTTACAAGGAAGGATTTCCCTTGCTAGTATGAATCCATCAATTTTTCACGAGGAAGGATTTCCCTCGCAGACATAGCCATCTAAGATTTACGAGGAAGGATTTCCCTCTCTGATATTCAATCCATCAAACAACATCGAGGAAGGATTTCCCTCAATGTTGGACAAGGAAGGATTTCCCTTGCTAGTATGAATCCATCAATTTTTCACGAGGAAGGATTTCCCTCGCAGACATAGCCATCTAAGACTGACGAGGAAGGATTTCCCTCACTGATACTGAATCCATCAAACAACATCGAGGAAGGATTTCCCTCAATGTTCGACAAGGAAGGATTTCCCTTGCTAGTATGAATCCATCAATTTTTCACGAGGAAGGATTTCCCTCGCAGACATAGCCATCCAAGATTGACGAGGAAGGATTTCCCTCACTGATATTGAATCCATCAAACAACAGCGAGGAAAAGGAGTATTTCCCTCAATGTTCGACAAGGGTTAAACACACTAGACATTGTGAGTTTTTTCGCTTTTCTTCCCATGCTATTCCTATGGGGTTTTTAGCCTTTTCCCCCCTCTTTCTCTACATTCTAAAGTGGCGGTGGCCACCGCCACTTTGGAATGTAGGAAAAGAGGGGAAAAAAGGCTAAAAATCCCATAGGAATAGCATGGTAAGAAAAGCAAAAAAACTCACAATGTCAAGTGTGTTAAAAAAAAAAAAAATTTCACACCGGAAGTAATAAGGGGACAAAGTTGACTCAGAAAATACATTGAACAGCGGGAACCAGGCGGGCTGGGGCATGGGTCCTATCGTCCAGGATTAATACGACTCGCCTAGTATAACTCCACCGCCACTTTAGAATGTAGAGAAAGAGGGGAAAAAACGCTAAAAACCCCATAGGAATAGCATGGGAAGAAAAGCGAAAAAACTCACAATGTCAAGTGTGTTAAAAAAAAAACGGATCTCACCGGAAGTAATAAGGGAAAAGGAAAACTTCCACCATGGAGCGGCACATCTCACGATTTAGTGCCATAGACATGTATTTACCGTCGCCACTGAGTTCAATAGTGACCACGGGAAAGACACATCTACCCGCAGGGGAAAAATGCATCTTAGGCAGGCAGGCGAACCTGACTGCCACTATCTAGCGATTCCGCATCCCGGGCGACAGGCCCGGGGATCAAAGTGGAAGAGTTCCCTAATTTATTTAGAAATCAAATTTTTTACAAATTTTGGATCAAACACATATTAAAACCAAAACACAAAAAGTAAAAAAAAAAAAAAAAAAAAAAAAAGGCAAGCCAGCTGCCAGTGAACGATGCTAAATCTTATATTTGATGGTGGAAAAGTTTTGAATTAGAATGTTGTAGATATCTTTTAATTTATTGTAGTTGTTTGTGTTTAAAAGAACTGTTTGCATGTTTTTACGAATTGTGTGGTTTCTGTTGAATCTGAAATTAATTGGGATTAAATTGCATTTTTCAAAGAGATAATGAAAAGGGGATCCTATTTTACTATTGTTACATTTGCATTTATCTGATGTTAATACTTTAATTTTGTGTAGAAATGTAGGGAAGCTGCCATGGCCTGAGATAAAATATGTAACTATTTTATTTGGACTGATAAAACTTTTGCTTACGTTATTAAGGACTGAAAACGTATCCCTACCCTTATCGCTGTGCCCCCATTCTCTTTGCCAATCTGTGATAATTTTATTATTAATGGATGATTTTACTAGTGAAGCTGGAAGAGGAAGAGAGATCTGTTCATCGAAGATGTTTTGTGAAATAACCTGTGAAGTAATAAGGGAACAAAATTGACTAGAAAAACACATTGAACAGCGGAAACCGGGCGGGCTGGGGCATGGGTCCTATCGTTCAGGATTAATACGACTCGCCTAGTATAACTCTAAGATTGACGAGGAAGGATTTCCCTCACTGATATTGAATCCATCAAACAAAATCCAGGAAGGATTTCCCTCAATGTTCGACAAGGAAGGATTTCACTTGCTAGTACGAATCCATCAATTTTTCACGAGAAAGGATTTCCCTCGCAGACATAACCATCTAAGATTGAAGAGGAAGGATTTCACTCACTGATATTGAATCCATCAAACAACAGCGAGGAAGTATTTTCCTCCATGTTCGACAAGGAAGGATTTCCCTTGCTAGTATGAATCCATCAATTTTTCACGAGGAAGGATTTCGCTCGCAGACATAGCCATCTAAGATTGACGAGGAAGGATTTCCCTCACTGATATTGAATCCATCAAACAACATCGAGGAAGGATTTCCCTCAATGTTCGACAAGGAAGGATTTCCCTTGCTAGTATGAATCCATCAATTTTTCACGAGGAAGGATTTCCCTCACTGATATTGAATCCATCAAACAACATCGAGGAAGGATTTCCCTCAATGTTCGACAAGGAAGGATTTCCCTTGCTAGTATGAATCCATCAATTTTTCACGAGGAAGAATTTTCCTCGCAGACATAGCCATCTAAGATTGACGAGGAAGGATTTCCCTCACTGATATTCAATCCATCAATCAACATCGAGGAAGGATTTCCCTCAATGTTTGGCAAGGAAGGATTTCCCTTGCTAGTATGAATCCATCAATTTTTCACGAGGAAGGATTTCCCTCGCAGACATAGCCAACTAAGATTGACGAGGAAGGATTTCCCTCACTGATATTCAATCCATCAAACAACATCGAGGAAGGATTTCCCTCAATGTTCGACAAGGAAGGATTTCCCTTGCTAGTATGAATCCATCAATTTTTCACGAGGAAGGATTTCCCTCGCAGACATAGACATCTAAGATTGACGAGGAAGTATTTCCCTCACTGATATTGAATCCATCAAACAACATCGAGGAAGGATTTCCCTCAATGTTCGACAAGGAAGGATTTCCCTTGCTAGTATGAATCCATCAATTTTTCAGGAGGAAGGATTTCCCTCGCAGACATAGCAATCTAAGATTGACGAGGAAGGATTTCCCTCAATGTTCGACAAGGAAGGATTTCCCTTGCTAGAATGAATCCATCAATTTTACACGCGGAAGGAGTTCCCTCACTGATATTGAATCCATCAAATAACATCGAGGAAGGATTTCCCTTAATGTTTGACAAGGAAGGATTTCCCTTGCTAGTATGAATCCATCAATTTTTCACGAGGAAGGATTTCCCTCGCAGACATAGCAATCTAAGATTGACGAGAAAGGATTTCCCTCACTGATATTGAATCCATCAAACAACATCGAGGAAGGATTTCCCTCAATGTTCGACAAGGAAGGATTTCCCTTGCTAGTATGAATCCATCAATTTTTCACGAGAAAGTATTTCCCTCGCAGACATAGCCATCTAAGATTGAAGAGGAACGATTTCCCTCACTGATATTGAATCCATCACCAACATCGAGGAAGGATTTCCCTCAATGTTCGACAAGGAAGGATTTCCCTTGCTAGTATGAATCCATCAATTTTTCATGAGGAAAGATTTCCCTCGCAGACATAGCCATCTAAAATTTACAAGGAAGGATTTCCCTTGCTAGTATGAATCCATCAATTTTTCACGAGGAAGGATTTCCCTCGCAGACATAGCCATCTAAGATTTACGAGGAAGGATTTCCCTCTCTGATATTCAATCCATCAAACAACATCGAGGAAGGATTTCCCTCAATGTTCGACAAGGAAGGATTTCCCTTGCTAGTATGAATCCATCAATTTTTCGCGAGGAAGGATTTCCCTCGCAGACATAGACATCTAAGATTGACGAGGAAGGATTTCCCTCACTGATATTGAATCCATCAAACAACATCGAGGAAGGATTTCCCTCAATGTTCGACAAGGAAGGATTTCCCTTGCTAGAATGAATCCATCAATTTTACACGCGGAAGGAGTTCCCTCACTGATATTGAATCCATCAAACAACATCGAGGAAGGATTTCCCGTAATGTTCGACAAGGAGTTCCCTTGCTATTATGAATCCATCAATTTTTCACGAGGAAGGATTTCCCTTGCTAGTATGAATCCATCAATTTTTCACGAGGAAGGATTTCCTTCGCAGACATAGCCATCTAAGATTGACGAGGAAGGATTTCCCTCACTGATATTGAATCCATCAAACAACATCGAAGAAGGATTTCCCTAAATGTTGGAGAAGGAAGGATTTCCCTTGCTAGTATGAATCCATCAATTTTTCACGAGGAAGGATTTCCCTCGCAGACATAGCCATCTAAGACTGACGAGGAAGGATTTCCCTCACTGATACTGAATCCATCAAACAACATCGAGGAAGGATTTCCCTCAATGTTCGACAAGGAAGGATTTCCCTTGCTAGTATGAATCCATCAATTTTTCACGAGGAAGGATTTCCCTCGCAGACATAGCAATCCAAGATTGACGAGGAAGGATTTCCCTCACTGATATTGAATCCATCAAACAACAGCGAGGAAAAGGAGTATTTCCCTCAATGTTCGACAAGGGTTAAACACACTAGACATTGTGAGTTTTTTCGCTTTTCTTCCCATGCTATTCCTATGGGGTTTTTAGCCTTTTCCCCCCTCTTTCTCTACATTCTAAAGTGGCGGTGGCCACCGCCACTTTAGAATGTAGGAAAAGAGGGGAAAAAAGGCTAAAAATCCCATAGGAATAGCATGGTAAGAAAAGCAAAAAAACTCACAATGTCAAGTGTGTTAAAAAAAAAAAAAAATTCACACCGGAAGTAATAAGGGGACAAAGTTGACTCAGAAAATACATTGAACAGCGGGAACCGGGCGGGCTGGGGCATGGGTCCTATCGTCCAGGATTAATACGACTCGCCTAGTATAACTCCACCGCCACTTTAGAATGTAGAGAAAGAGGGGAAAAAACGCTAAAAACCCCATAGGAATAGCATGGGAAGAAAAGCGAAAAAACTCACAATGTCAAGTGTGTTAAAAAAAAAACGGATCACACCAGAAGTAATAAGGGAACAAAATTTACTAGAAAAACACATTAAACAGCGGAAACCGGGCGGTCTGGGGCATGGGTCCTATCGTCCAGGATTAATACGACTCGCCTAGTATAACTCTAAGATTGACGAGGAAGGATTTCCCTCACTGATATTGAATCCATCAAACAAAATCCAGGAAGGATTTCCCTCAATGTTCGACAATGAAGGATTTCACTTGCTAGTACGAATCCATCAATTTTTCACGAGAAAGGATTTCCCTCGCAGACATAGCCATCTAAGATTGACGAGGAAGGATTTCACTCACTGATATTGAATCCATCAAACAACAGCGAGGAAGTATTTCCCTCAATGTTCGACAAGGAAGGATTTCCCTTGCTAGTATGAATCCATCAATTTTTCACGAGGAAGGATTTCGCTCGCAGACATAGCCATCTAAGATTGACGAGGAAGGATTTCCCTCACCGATATTGAATCCATCAAACAACATCGAGGAAGGATTTCCCTCAATGTTCGACAAGGAAGGATTTCCCTTGCTAGTATGAATCCATCAATTTTTCACGAGGAAGGATTTCCCTCACTGATATTGAATCCATCAAACAACATCGAGGAAGGATTTCCCTCAATGTTCGACAAGGAAGGATTTCCCTTGCTAGTATGAATCCATCAATTTTTCACGAGGAAGGATTTCCCTCGCAGACATAGCCATCTAAGATTGACGAGGAAGGATTTCCCTCACTGATATTCAATCCATCAAACAGCATCGAGGAAGGATTTCCCTCAATGTTCGACAAGGAAGGATTTCCCTTGCTAGTATGAATCCATCAATTTTTCACGAGGAAGGATTTCCTTCGCAGACATAGACATCTAAGATTGACGAGGAAGGATTTCCCTCACTGATATTGAATCCATCAAACAACATCGAGGAAGGATTTCCCTCAATGTTTGGCAAGGAAGGATTTCCCTTGCTAGTATGAATCCATCAATTTTTCACGAGAAAGTATTTCCCTCGCAGACATAGCCATCTAAGATTGATGATGAACGATTTCCCTCACTGATATTGAATCCATCAAACAACATCGAGGAAGGATTTCCCTCAATGCTCCACAAGGAAGGATTTCCCTTGCTAGTATGAATCCATCAATTTTTCACGAGGAAGGATTTCCCTCGCAGACATAGCCATCTAAGATTGACGAGGAAGGATTTCCCTCACTGATATTGAATCCATCAAACAACATCGAAGAAGGATTTCCCTCAATATTCGACAAGGAAGGATTTCCCTTGCTAGTATGAATCCATCAACTTTTCACGAGGAAGGATTTCTCTCGCAGACATAGCCATCTAAGATTGATGAGGATGGATTTCTTTCGTTTTGTCCTTTTTTAAATAATTCACAAATAAATAATAAAACAAACAATAATAAATTATGTGACCTCATTTGTGTCTCATATTTTTAAGATAGTGTTTTCTTTTTTTATTGATGTTTTACAAAACCGCCCTGTATTTTACCTCGATGTAACGTAAATCGCATTATATTAAATTTTTATGAATCGCCACCATCATTACATTTTTTTTGTTTCTTTAACATATGTAAAAGAATTAATAAATCTATATATTGAATATTTTTCGAGTTTCAGAACAAATAGGCAGTTTTATCTTCCCAGAGGTTAATAAGTAATAGGACGATAATGATTTGTATTGTACGTTGATTAAAAAAAAAAACTGACAAGGAGACGGCAATGATGTGGGGTCCACAAATCGAACGGAGGTTCCACGTGTAATTAGCACTCAGTGAGTGTATTCATATACTCAAACCCTACAGCGCACTACTTAGCCATCGCCGAGAAAAAAATTCCTGAAGTTTGAAAAAACAAATTTTTTTAATTTGTATTAAAATTTAATGAATCGTTATAAACAATTTCTTTTCAACTTTTATACATTGTTAAATCGCGAATGTAATGATTTCTAACTTTTTAACGATTAGAACTTAGAACTGTAGATAAAATAAATACAAAAGCCACAGTTCTTTTAAACATTTTCATTTATTTTTTATAAAATAACATATTATTAAATATAATGAATATTTATGATTATACGTTTATAGCATTAGCAATTCTTTCAATCATTCATCTTTACGAATACACAAACCTGGATGATATTTATCATAAAAACAAGAAAAACATAAATTTTGTCGACAACTTGCACAACAAATAAATGCAGATTTTTTATCGGAGCACGGTGTTTTGAGAATTTCTCCTAAAAAGCAAACTTCGTTCACATTCCTAAATATTTCTCGATGTTCAGATAATTTTGATAAATTTCCATATGTTTAATGTTAAAAAGTTAGAAATCATTAAATTCGCGATTTAACAATGTATAAAAGTTGAAAAGAAATTGTTTATAACGATTTATTAAATTTTAATACAAATTAAAAAAAAAAAAAAAAAAAAATTCAAACTTCAGGAATTTTTTTCTCGGCGATGGCTAAGTAGTGCGCTCTAGGGTTTGAGTATATGAATACACTCACTGAGTGCTAACTGCACGCGGAACCTCCGTTCGATTTGAGGACCCCACACCCTTGCCGTCTCCTTGTGAGTATTTTTACTTTCTTCTATATGTAATATAGAGAAAGTATTGGATTCGCGAAAATTTTCGACCTCCGTTTTTTGACGGATCTACACGTTTTGGGATGTCCTGAACACGAATTGATAGTTTTTAAAAAATGTCTGTCTGTGTGTCTGTCTGTGTGTCTGTCTGTCTGTCTGTCTGTCTGTATCATTTTTTTGTGGACGCTGTATCTCACGAACCAATGAATGAAATTTAACCAAACTTGGTATTTAGTTGCACCCTGACATGAACTGGTGCCCATTAGATTTGGGGATCAATAGCTCAACAGGTGGCGTTGTGATCGCATTTTATGCAAATTTTTAACATGGCAGCATAGGACAAAATTCCGTATAAATGAGCATAAAGAGAGTTAATTTAAACTTGTGATTGTAAAATTAATATGAATTATTGATAAAAGTAGTAGTTAACTAGGAAAAAAAATTGTGCATGGGGGGGCATCGGTTCCCCCCCTGGGGGGTAAGTACCCCCCCGGGAGGGTTAAATTTTGAAGATGGGTATCATTCGAAAGATCTCGTCAATACCTTTAAAACGAATGGTTGAACCATAAATCTGTGATAATTTAAAACAAAGTTATCGAATTTTTTTACTTTTAACAAAAAAAAAACTTAGAAAAAAATCGTATTTTTTTTTTTTTTTTTAACGAAATTTTACCAAACTTGGTATTTAGTTGGTCCCCGACATAAACTGGTGCTGATTATATTTGGGGATGAATAGCTCAACAGGAGGCGCTGTGATAGCATTTTATCTAAATTTTTAACATGGCAGAATAGGACAAAAATTCGTATAAATGTGCATAATAAGAGTTATTACTTTCTTCTATATGTAATATAGAGAAAGTATTGGATTCGCGAAAATTTTCGACCTCCGTTTTTTGACGGATCTACACGTTTTGGGATGTCCTGAACACGAATTGATAGTTTTTAAAAAATGTCTGTCTGTGTGTCTGTCTGTCTGTCTGTCTGTCTGTCTGTATCATTTTTTTGTGGACGCTGTATCTCACGAACCAATGAATGAAATTTAACCAAACTTGGTATTTAGTTGAACCCTGACATGAACTGGTGCCCATTAGATTTGGGGATCAATAGCTCAACAGGTGGCGTTGTGATCGCATTTTATGCAAATTTTTAACATGGCAGCATAGGACAAAATTCCGTATAAATGAGCATAAAGAGAGTTAATTTAAACTTGTGATTGTAAAATTAATATGAATTATTGATAAAAGTAGTAGTTAACTAGGAAAAAAAAATTGTGCATGGGGGGCATCGGTTCCCCCCCTGGGGGGTAAGTACCCCCCCGGGAGGGTTAAATTTTGAAGATGGGTATCATTCGAAAGATCTCGTCAATACCTTTAAAACGAATGGTTGAACCATAAATCTGTGATAATTTAAAACAAAGTTATCGAATTTTTTTACTTTTAACAAAAAAAAAACTTAGAAAAAAATCGTATTTTTTTTTTTTTTTAACGAAATTTTACCAAACTTGGTATTTAGTTGGTCCCCGACATAAACTGGTGCTGATTATATTTGGGGATGAATAGCTCAACAGGAGGCGCTGTGATAGCATTTTATCTAAATTTTTAACATGGCAGAATAGGACAAAAATTCGTATAAATGTGCATAATAAGAGTTATTACTTTCTTCTATATGTAATATAGAGAAAGTATTGGATTCGCGAAAATTTTCGACCTCCGTTTTTTGACGGATCTACACGTTTTGGGATGTCCTGAACACGAATTGATAGTTTTTAAAAAATGTCTGTCTGTGTGTCTGTCTGTCTGTCTGTCTGTCTGTCTGTATCATTTTTTTGTGGACGCTGTATCTCACGAACCAATGAATGAAATTTAACCAAACTTGGTATTTAGTTGAACCCTGACATGAACTGGTGCCCATTAGATTTGGGGATCAATAGCTCAACAGGTGGCGTTGTGATCGCATTTTATGCAAATTTTTAACATGGCAGCATAGGACAAAATTCCGTATAAATGAGCATAAAGAGAGTTAATTTAAACTTGTGATTGTAAAATTAATATGAATTATTGATAAAAGTAGTAGTTAACTAGGAAAAAAAATTTGTGCATGGGGGGGCATCGGTTCCCCCCCTGGGGGGTAAGTACCCCCCCGGGAGGGTTAAATTTTGAAGATGGGTATCATTCGAAAGATCTCGTCAATACCTTTAAAACGAATGGTTGAACCATAAATCTGTGATAATTTAAAACAAAGTTATCGAATTTTTTTACTTTTAACAAAAAAAAAACTTAGAAAAAAATCGTATTTTTTTTTTTTTTTTTTAACGAAATTTTACCAAACTTGGTATTTAGTTGGTCCCCGACATAAACTGGTGCTGATTATATTTGGGGATGAATAGCTCAACAGGAGGCGCTGTGATAGCATTTTATCTAAATTTTTAACATGGCAGAATAGGACAAAAATTCGTATAAATGTGCATAATAAGAGTTATTTTACACTTGTGATTGTAAAATTAATATGAATTATTGATAATAGTAGTACGTAACTAGGAAAAAAATTTTGTGCATGGGGGGGCATCGCTTCCCCCCCTGGGGGGGAAGTACCTCCCCGTGGGGGGTAAATTTTGAAGATGGATATCATTCGAAAGATCTCGTCAATACCTTTAAAACGAATGGTTGAACTATAAATCTGTGATAATTTAAAACAAAGTTATCGATTTTTTTTACTTTTAACCAAAAAAAAAAAAAAAAAAACTTAGAAAAAAATTCGCATTTTTTTTTTTTTTTTTTTTTAATATTGTTACTGATTGAATATGTATAGGAAAATATAGAAGAAAGTCTTGTGGTGGCCACAACATACTAGTTTTTTATGTGCTCAGTGTAATAATGTTAAATTTTTTCGCTTCTTTGTCAACTTTTTTTGCCTCCTACTTTACACATTTTTACAAGTTTATTTAAAGTGAACTTGTGATGCAAGATCGCGTTCAAAGTATAAAACTCCTCTTTTTTTTTTCTTTTTTTCTTTCAAAAAAATAGACAATATAATGAATGCTTTAAAAATCTAATAAGATGGATCGAAAAAACTAAACAAACTAGTTTCTATAATTTTTGACAGTTTGCATTACGGCATGCTTTTTATTTATTTATTTTTTTTTTTAATCTTTACTTTTTGAGCCCTATGTTTGCTCATGTGAATAATGCAGACGTATACCTACACAAAATAGCCTTGTACGTGTATCGTAAAAAAGAAAAATGGCTGAAAAGAAAATAATTTTATTACATAAAAAAATGAAAATTTATAAATATCTTTTGAATTATTTATAAATATAAATTGTTTACGTTAAACGTCACGCTAAAACTGTGCGATTGCGTCCATAACCGCAAAAAGTAAGCCACCAGTAGTAGCCAAGAGATAAGGCTCTCGAAGCTAAGGGACGGGAAAGGTCGGATTCGAACACAAATCGTACTCGTCGGCTTAACAGTTCTATATTTTCGGTGATTTTCTCTGCAATTCGCGTGACAGCGGAGTGTTAGGACCTCTTAGAAAGACTCCCTATGCTGACACTCCATGTAGGGTTAAGACTCCCATGTACTTAATCGGCTTTAACATCCACACCACGATCACCGGAAAGTTGTGGTTGTTGTATGAGATAAAGACCAAATGACTGCGTTAGGGTCATAAGCCTATAGGTGGAGTTCACTCCATTGGGATCTTTCTAAGGGATTCCAGCCTACATTTACATGAGTTTATGAGAAAATTATATGATTACCGGAAAGAGAAGGGGTCATAATTTTGGATTGGCTAGGGTGCTCTGCACTGAGAAAAAATATATACCACCTTCAACTAGAATGAATAAGTGGTCATTTTCTAAATCCATAAGCTAGAAATATAGATTTCCGAACTATGCGTGTAAGGCGCGCCAATAAGCTGAATAGACGAAATGATCGAGAATTTCAAGTCTATACATTTCTAGACTATGAAACAATATTCTGACTATTCTGAATTCTTTGCATTGCGAGAAATTCTCGCTTGATTTTCTAGAATTGAGTCATGCACCAAGATTATAGTTGATAAAACTCCCCTCTTGTACTCGCATTTATTTGTAGAGACTTTTGTAAGTCGTTTGACCTCGATAATATAGCCAAACGCTCTAGAATTCTAATAGAGGTTTCTAAAACTCGCTTTCAATGGGGACTAGAATTTGTAAGGATGACATTGAACTATTTTTTCTAGAGCCATAATTTAGATTCGAGATGTCAGTTATAGAATTTTTTCTCAGTGTAAACCTACGCTACGCCGCTGATGTGTACAGTCGGTAACAAAAGTGTCCGACCACTAGCAAAAATTCCTATGTGAAAAAAGTACACTTCATACAGTTTTGTTAAATAAATCCTTATCGAATCATGTTCTTAGACTAAGAACATGATTCGACAAGGATTTATTTATCAAAACAGTGTTAAGTGTGGGTTTTTTTACATAGGAAATTTTGCTAGTGTCCGGACACTTTTGTTACCGACTGTAGATCTCGGCCTTACGGGCCTATTCATTAAAAGAAAAAAAAATACCAGTGTTATTTATATAGAAATACACGCCAAAATCTAATCATCTCTAATTTAAATCAGAGTTTTGCTAAATTAAGGGTTTCATAATCGTTGTCGGCAGCTAAATCATATTTTATTCTATGGAAAAACTTGTTGTCAGAGTTAATTACTGCTTAATGTATTTTTAAATTTTCATTTAAAATCTATCTCAAAGTTGTAGTGTGATATTCAAATATTTTTTGAATATTGAAGAAGAAACACGCTTCAAAAGTTTATACATACTACATACCCACGGATTTCAATATTATTTATTACTGTTGAATAAAAGATTAACAGTGAAGTAACGAAAATTTAAGTTTTATTTATCCATTATAATTAATTTCTTCTGTATTCAATAATATATATATATATATATATATATATACATATCTGGAGTGACTCCACTCCACTTTCCGAACATTGATTAATTAACAGTTTTGTAGATAAAGTAAAGAAATACAGTTGTTAAATAAACAAAAGAGAGAAAACTATAATAGAGAGTTTGAGCATTTTTCTCCATATATTTCACGATGTTTTATTTAACGCTACTGAACGTTTAGACGCTATCACACTTTAAAAAATTTGGCTCCATAGATCATAATGATAAAGAATTTTTCATTGTGTCCCTGTAAAATCCTATAAATGCTAGATTCACCAAAATGCTTATAGTTAGTGCAACAGTGATTTTTAATATTCGTGTAAATTTTCAGCTCAGTTGAATAAGGCGTTTAGAGGCTATCGCACTTTTAAAAATTGGGTCCCATAGACCATAATGATAAAGAATTTTTCTTTGTGTCCCTGTAAAAAAAAAAAAACTGTAAGTGCTAAATTCACAAAAATCAATAGGGTTCGTGCTACGGTGACTTCCAACATGCCTACTAACTTACAGCTCATTCGAGCAAAGCGTTTAGACGCTAGCGTGTTCACTCACACGCATATACACACGCATACATAGATCATCGTAAAAATAGTGGAAACGGACTCAGGGGACCTCGAAACGTATAGAAACATCAAAATCTCAAATTCGGATTTTTGACATAATTACAATACTTTCCTCACTATAGTGTTCAGAAAGTTAAAAAAAAAAAAAAGTAATGATTTCGCAAAAATTTTCGACTTCGGATTTTTGATGGATTTACACGTTTTGAGAAGTCTAGAATACGTTTTAAGCATTTATTGAAAATGATTGTCGGTATGTTTGCCTGTATGTGTCTGACAAAAATTTTGTGGTAACTGTATCTCAGGATCTACAGAACAGAATTGATATGCAGTTGCATTTTGACATAAATTACTGCTTGGCAACTTTTTGGGGAAATGACCCAACAGGTGGCGTTGCTATGAAGCTTTTTCTAAGTTTTTAACATGGCGGTATAGAAAAAATAAATATGCAGAATGGGAATTATTTTTAACTAATCATTTTGAAATGAAAAAGAATAATTTATAATAGTAATATTCAACTAGGAAAAAAAAAATGTAGAAGCAACGCTCTCCCTCCTTAAAAGCCAGTCCCCTCCCCGAGGGGGTGGCGAGCGTTGGCAAATGTTTAATATTGGTTATCCATCAAAAGAACTCGTACCTTAAAAACGAATGGTTGAACCATTAAGCTGTGAGGATATAAAACAAAGCTATAGATTTCTTTTCCTTTTTATTGTGAAAAAAAAAAAAAAAAAAAAAAATCTTTTTTTAAGGTTTCGTAATAGAACATAAAATGGACTGTCTTTGGTCATTTAGTGTTATAGTTTTCTGAGAAAAAAATCGTCTGCATTCACCTTAGAAAATAACTTTAATAAATTATAATTTTAATAAATTATTTTTACTTAGTGATTTTGTATAGGAAAATGTAGAAGAAAGTTTTGAGATGGCCACAACATACGTTATTTGAACAATTTAAACTAAGGAGAGAAATTTTCCTTAAATTAATTTTATGATATAAGTGCTACATAGAAATTAGAAATGTATGTAATAATAGTAGATTTTGTTATGACAATTAAATAATGAAATAGAAACAATAATAATGAAAAATAAATTTAAATGTATATTTATGAATGCTTTTTTTTCCCCCTTCATATTTTAGTTAAAACCTACTATATTTTAAACTAGCAGACTTTGCCCGCTTCGCTGGTCACTAAATTTAAAGGAAACTCTTTTTTTCTACATAGCTTTAAAAAAATAAAATAATATACTGAAATTGCTCAAAAGCTCGCATCAGGTCCCTGCTGCCTTATTGGTCATCCGCTGAAACTCGGACGCCTGCCCCTATTTCTTGCGACAATGGTTTACCAATGAGTTTCCATTTAGGTGCTTATTATATAACAGTATCGAAATAGATAGTATCGAAAAAATTGAAGTATCCCTTTTATATTTGAATTCCAGTAACATATGAACAACACTATACGTGGTGCACATAATATTTGCTTTTACGTTATTTCCTATGGTTATTTTGTTTATCCAATCAACCATAAAATGACAGCAATTTCACGCCAAATATTACAGTATGCTATGACCGGCTATGTCTGCCGCATGAGACAATTAATTTTTTGTGGTTATATATTATTCATAGTTTGTAAACCTGATTATAGTACAGCCTTAATATAGTTCTCTTTGGCGACTTTTGAATTTTTGTCACCATTTTAGACTTAATCCCTTGTAACAATATGCTATCAGCACTATTTCTGCCGTATTTTAGACAACTAATATTTTTATTTTTATACTTATTTCCCATTGAACATATTTTTATTTATTTATTTATTTATTTATTTAAATATTAATTTGAATTAATCAAATATTCCTATTCGACAGCGTGCAAGTGCAGTCACACACAGAGACTCATTTGTTTATATGATAAATTAGCATAGTGATTATTATATATAAAAAAAAAAAAAATAATTAAACATTATCGTGCTACACAACTTTATTATGTCGCCCCATTGGCGGCTTTTGAATTTTTGTCGCCATATTAGCGATGGATTTTTTTTTTTTTTTTTTTTTTTTTTTTTTTTTTGTATGAAAAAGGGAAGACAATTTTGCTAATAATTTTATCAGACACCTTTTTGTTTATACATAAGAATCCTTCATATTTTGCTTACATTTTTAATGGTTTTTAAGTTTAAAATAGTGCTTGTTGAAATAAATTTGCTATCTTTACAACTGCATTTTTTCTGTAAACTTTCTATTAAAAAAATATCATTTATGTTTTTTATATTTTTGATGCGCTACTTAGATTCAAATGGCTGTTGATATGTTAAACTTCTTATCGAAAAACGTTCGGTGTACTTCAACACCAAAATTTAAAATATCACCCAGCAGGATCTATTAATGAAACTGATAAAATAAAAACATGGTTCATAAAGTTTAAATGGTGTATTTAAAAAAAATTTAAAAAACCCAAATTCTTAATGTATCGTATCACATAAATCTTTTCGAAGTTAGAATAAAATTTAATTTGAAAAAAAAAAAAAAAAAAAAAAAAAAAAAAGGTAGCTTTTTTGTTTATTAACCAAAAAATTTATGAAATTTGAAATGCAAGTTGGTCTTGTGAGGTACAGGCTGTATATTATATTTTTGTGTTCGTGAGAAAAAATTAAAAAAATCTTGAAAACTGCAATTTTTAATCCCACTTCAAAAACATGCGACTTAATGTGAAGCAGATTTTTTTTTTCCAAACAGTTTCCCCATACAATCTTCTTCTGTTGCCACCTAAAATTCATACTTTAGTTAATTTTAAAAAATCTAATTGTCCGATCGATAAGCTGTTTAATCCATCGGATTCACAAAAATTTTCCCTTTCATTTGGTACCTTCTTTGTAACGATACGACTGATATTTCTAATTTATTTTCTAATTTTTCTAATTTATTTTCCTCATTTTAAATAAATGTACTCTTTTATTTTATTTTTATTTATTTATTTTTTATTATTATTCTGTCGGGAAAAAAAATGGCAACAATTAAATTATGGATAAAATTTCAATGGCTTATTTATCAGAAATTAGAAGATTATCATTTTCACATTTTAATTAATTAAGAAAAAAACTACTCAAAAATTCGAAAATCGGGCTTCAAGGTGCATCAGGAGAGGTCATTACGAACCTCCATGAAAATTTGTGTAGCTCAGCCATCAGCCGTTTTCCTAAAAGGCTCTGGATATACATACACAATGATCCGCGTTTGTAATGATCGATAGATGGCGCTTTTTCAGCTTTTGTTATTAGTAAATATAATAGCCACGTGTATTTATTATTGTTCTTTTTGTTATTCTACTTAATATTCGTACTATAATTTCTCCGCCATTACATCATGGAAAATTGATTGCTTTTGGAAAAAAATATTTCAGTTTATTCAAAGTTCGACCGGAAGTAGATTTTTAACTGAAGTTGGACAAATATTAGTTTCAAATCATCTGACTAATTCTTTACTTCCATTAGCCGAAGCAATTGAAATTTTAAATTTATCATTTGGAAGGAAATAAATGGAAGCTTAATTCTGGATTTCTTGATCCTTTGGCGTTACACTGTAGCACACAACAATATGTGTTATCTTTTTCACCGGATTTATCCATTTTTATTCAATACATATATATGTGAAACTAAACATCGGCAAGCAATGGCGGCTTGATGAAAGCCGAATTAAAGCATGTTAATTGTAATTTCACCTTAGCCCACCAGAGGGCGAGGATTTCATTATAATCGCGGATACACACGCACAAATATATATATATATATATATATATATATATATATATATATATAGCAATAAACACTTTTGAACCCGGATGAAAAGTATTTGCAGTACAAAGAATACGATGATGAGAAAATAGAAATTTTGCGTTTGTAGTCGTGTATTCAAAGTCACTTTACAAGTTTCTTATCATTTTATGTGTCTAGTCATCGACCGATAATTGATATGCGGAACAAGAAAATGATTGATGGTTCGATAGTGGCAGATGTTTCAGGATGATATGGATATTTTGGTTTAAAAGATGTTCATTCGACCTCGCGTCGTATCGCCATAGCAAATTAATCTTCTAGTTTGCATACAAACGCTATCATTTCACCCCATCCCGACCGGAAGGGAAATTTCGGCGGACCTTTATTTTAACGTTCGATCTGTCTATCAGTCTGAGAATTTATAATAAAGGAAATTAAGGGCCCTCTTCACTCACCGCCGCCGGAAGCCGAAACTAATGTTATTCTATGGGGAATCTTTCTTTACAAATAACTTATTAACTAATACATATTTTTAAATTCTGTTTTCACATTCTGAAAATTCCCAGCTGCTAAATTGACGGACCTTTTCTAAAAAATTATTTTTTTAATTTTTTATATTTTATTTTAAAGCTGCAAAATACGAATTTTCAACTTGTCAAATTTTTTCATTTTGCAATTTTAAAATAATATATTAAAAATTAAAAAAAATACATTTTTAAGAAAGGTCCGTCCATTTAACTGTTGGGAACTTTCTGAATGTGAAAACAGAATTTAAAAATATGTATTAGTTAATAAGTTATTTGTAAAGAAAATTTCCCCATACAAGAACATTGGCTCGAGCTTCCGGCGACGGTAAGTGAAGAGGGCCGTTAATGTATTATATGCACACAAATAAGTAGGCATTTCTGACTTTCTGCATATATCGCATCGCATAGCAAGATCCTCTTCCTGCGTCGAAATACTCTAGAGTTGATTTATTACTTACTTCTATATTCAATAGGAGAAAGTATTCCTTCCATTAAAAATTTGCGACTTAGGATTTTAGATGGATTTAGACGGTTTGAGAGGATTAGAACCTGACTGGATCATTTTTAGAAAATGTCTGCCTGTGTATGGCAAAATATTGTGGAAACTGTGTCTAAGGAACTACTGCACAAAATTTCATAACAATTGATATGTAGTTGTACCATGACATAAATGTGCGCCCATCAACGTTTGGTGCAAATCATCTTACAACAAAAATATAAGGGATTTTACTCAGATTTTTATTTTTATTCAATTAATGGTAATATAGACATTGTTGATTGTAAATAAATATTGATAAAACCCCTTTTATTATTATTGTTATTATTTTATTGAGAGTGGGTTGATGTTCAATTAATAACAGGAGACTTGGCGTTGTAATATTAAAACTCGAATAAACTACTACGTCAGAAACGCCAAAAGAAAAATATTTACGATGCATACAGCTGTTTCGGTAGCCTTAACCGTACCGTCTTCAGTGCAAAAAGAATTCTGAATCTGGAGAAGCGCTCGTATATATAGGAGAGGGACCGAATTTAGTTCAGCCATACACAGCGCGATGCATACAGCTGTTTCGGTAGCCTTAAGCGTACCGTCTTTAGTGCAAAAAGAATTCTGAATCTGGAGAAGCGCTCGTATATATAGGAGAGGGACCGAATTTAGTTCAGCCATACATTCCAGCCATAATTTCCTCCATAAATTCCTAAATTCCTATTGGCCTCACACTCCACTTTTCACGTAATCCTATTGGTTGAACTAAATTGGGTCCCTCTCCTATATATGCAAGCACTTCTCCAGATTCAGACTTCTTTTTGCACTGAAGACGGTACGCTTAAGGCTACTGAAACAGCTGTATGCATCGCAAATATTTTTCTTTTGGTGTTTCTGACGTAGTAGTTTATTCGAGTTTTGATGTGCAATTGTTTTGAACGAAATTCAATTTATTCTGTCGAATTTGTCGAAAGGTAGTGTACTGATTAGAAGTTAAACAGTTACGTTAAAACTTACAGAAAATGTTACTTTGGTCAAGATAGAATAATTCCTCCTTACAAATATCATACTTACATTGTAAAGAGAGAGCAAAGAGTTCAGCGGCTAAATCTTCTTCCACTGGGAGCCGTCCTTGTAGAATATCTTGTTTCAGCTGAAGAACGAATTGGTATCTGTAAGAAGAGAAATTAAATAATGCAATTTATGTAAAATCCGATAAATATAAACTTACACTAAGCAAAAATTAGCATGTTATGGTCACTACATCACATTCTTCTATACTTTCCTATACAAATCCACTCTTTTTACTTTCTTTTACCCATAAGGTAGAGAAAGTATTGTTACATACAATTTTTTTTACATGTTTTGAGGTCCCCTGAATCCGAAAATCATGTTTTTAGCGGTTGGTCTGTGTGTGTGCCTGTCTGTTATCTGCATATCTCAAAAACAAATTATAGCAGAAAGTCCAAACTTGGTATTCTGCATGTATATGATATAGGGATGCTACACTAAACTTTTCGTTGTGATCAAGAAAATGGTTCGTGTACAGGTGTGGTGTATTTCGTCATTGTATTCCTGATTTAATCTATTGGACTGTTGGTAAGTGACGTCACGTCCAATCAATGATCTGTTCATTTCTTTTTACGTTTATCTCTGCTAGAACAGATCGCAGTCTTAAAAATGTAGTCGTTCATGTTACTTGTATTTTTCATCTGTAATTGTCATAGTCATCTATTAAATTTTATGTGTTTAAAATGAAACGCCTCGTCACATCCTAGTTATGGCTTATAAATCTTCTCCTGCCTACAAAATACTATATTGGCGACGAAATGAAAAAGAAAAAAGCAAAAAGAAGTTTTGCTCTTCGACATTTTAATAATATCTACTTCAAGATGATTAAAAATGCAATCTGCAGTTCTTCATAAAGAAAATTGATATTTCGAAAGTAACGAAAAGCGATCGGAGACGGGCAGTTGGTGAGTTTTTGTCTACTGTCAGGCCGGAAATACATAGGCGCCAGAGATAATTAGTTGTCTACGATTTTTTTATTTTTTCGGGAAAGAGAGAAAAAAAGGTATTTACACATTTATTTTATTTTTTTTCTTTCTGTTCTTTTATTAGATTGCATGTTTTTATTGTTAGAACTAGTATATTTTCATTAAAAATGTTTCAAAGTTTTAAAGAATTCAATGATTCGGTTGAATCGTTTGAGATTTATGTAAGGAGACTGGAACAGAACTTTATATTGTTTGATATTAAGGATGAAAAAAAAGTTAGTGCCTTAATAACTTTTATCGGACCGAAATTATATAATTTACTTACAAATTTATTGTTCCCAGATCTTCCTGAATCAAAAACTTACACTGAATTAGTAGATGTCTTAACAAAACATCTGTGTAAGATACCTAACAAAATAAGTGAACGCATTAAATTTAGAAAATGTTGTCAAGGAGATAACGAATCTGTGCAGGATTTTAGTGTTCGTTTAAAGAAACTTACAACACATTGCGCGTTTACAGGCGATTCGCTGTCAGAAAATTTGTTAGAACAATTTTTACGCGGATTAAAAAATGAAACAATCCAAAGCAAATTAATGTCTCAGGTTGAAGATTTAACATTTGAAAAAGCAGTAGAACAAGCCGTAACTATGCAAAGTACTGAAAACGACATGATAGAATTACAAAATAAAAATTTGAATTTGAATAAAGTTTCTGTTAGTGTTAGGAAACCAAAACAAAATTATTCTCAAAATAACTTAAGTAAACAAAACGTGAACAAAACTGCGAGTGCAAATAAAAGTAAAACTTATTGTTATCGTTGTGGAAATAGCTCTCATTTAGCAAATGTTCGTAAATTTATTAATGCAGTTTGCAATTTTTGTAAAAAACGCGGTCATTTGAGTAAGGTGTGTCGGAACGCACAAAACAATGTTACTCAAAAGAAAAATGTAAATGTTCTTGATACTGTAGACATTTTGTCATTACAATCTGAAGGCACTAAACCTATAAAAATTTGGGTTTTGATAGAAAATAGTGCTAAAGCAGAAATGGAACTTGATACGGGATCGGCAATTTCCGCCGTACCGATAAATCGTTTTCGGAGATTATTTCCAGAACATAAAATGTTTCCTGCTGATGTACAATTAAAGACAGCCACGGGAGAAATTTTCCAGCCCGAGGGATTTGTTAGAGTAAATGTAACTTACGAAAACAAAACTAGGAATGTTAAGTTATATTTAGTTAAAAAAGACAATTTTCCTTTATTGCTAGGTAGGGATTGGATAACTACATTTAATATATTCCCAAACAATTTACAAACTGTTCCGGTAAACAAAGTACAAATCTCGGATAATTTAAATAATTTACTAAATGAATTTACGGATTTATTCACAAATAACGTAGGTGAAATTAAAAATGTTAAAGCTGAATTACATTTAGAGAAAGACTCATCACCAATATTTTGTAAATCGCGAACAGTTACGTATGCATTAAGGAATGCGGTAAATGAAGAATTGGAAAGATTAGAAAATGAAGGGATAATAAAAGCTGTTAGTACTAGTAAATGGGCAACACCTATTGTTCCGGTGGTAAAACCTAATGGGAAAATTCGTTTATGCGGCGATTTTAAAGTCACGGTAAATAAATTTTTAAAGGTTGACAAATACCCGCTACCAAAAATTGAGGATATATTAGCAACTTTAGGGGGTGGATTACATTTTACAAAAAT
This sequence comes from Salticus scenicus, assembly GCA_963930645.1. NCBI lineage: Eukaryota > Metazoa > Arthropoda > Arachnida > Araneae > Salticidae > Salticus > Salticus scenicus. The sequence continues at coordinate 68,001 of CAWVNO010001967.1, forward strand.
TGATTTAAACCAAGCATACTTGCATTTACCGGTAGAGGAAAATTCACAAGAATTACTTACTATTAACACTCCTAAAGGTTTATTTAAATTTACGCGATTACCATACGGAATTGCCAGTTCGCCAGCAATATGGCAGAGAACTATAGAACAAATTTTAAAAGGTATAGAGGGTATTTCAGTTTTTATTGACGATATATGTATCTCAGGGGAAACTGATGAAATACATTTAGAGCGATTAAAACAAGTGCTAGAAAGGTTACGTGAATATAATCTTAAAATAAATAAAGAAAAATCTTTTTCATGAATGATGAAATTACATACTGCGGTTACAAAATTGATAAAAATGGCATACACAAAACGCAAGAAAAAATTTCTGCTATTTTAAATGCTCCAATACCTCAAAACGTAACTCAAGTAAAAGCGTTCCTAGGCTTAGTATCTTACTATTCTAGATTTGTTCCTAAATTATCTACGATTGCTTATCCTCTAAATGAATTATTACGTAAAAATGTAAATTTTCAGTGGACTAAAAAATGTGAAAATTCATTTAATGCAATTAAACAGGAAATTACTTCCGAAAGGATTCTCAACCACTTTAATCCTAAATTACCCTTAATTTTAGCCACTGATGCTTCTCCTTATGGAATTTCGGCAGTACTTTCGCATACAATGCCAGATAATTCCGAAAAACCCATAGCTTTTGCTTCTAGAACTTTATCTTCTGCAGAAAAGCGGTATAGTCAGGTAGATAAAGAAGCGTTATCAATAATTTTTGGTGTAAAGAAATTTTTTCAATTTTTATATGGTAGGAGATTTACTCTGTATACTGATAGTAAACCCCTAGTTTCCATATTTTCACCCGTAAAAAGTATTCCGGTACTTTCGGCAGCTAGAATGCAAAGATACGCATTATACTTACAGACATTTAATTATGATATTAAATATAAAAAATCTGCAGAGCACGGAAATGCCGATGCTCTATCACGTCTTCCATTACGTAGTGAAGACTTACTGCTGCCGTCGTCCGATTCGCTACAACCAGAAAAAGTGTCACCAACTTTGTCACCAAATTTATTTGGCAACCTTGATGAATCCGATTGTTTATTTATTCATCAAATCACATCGTTACCGTTAAATACAAAGATATTATGTGCAAGTTCTAAGCGAGATCCAACATTGAAAGAAATGTACCGACATTTAATATCAGGCACACAGATGCCAAATTACTTACTTTTTGGACATAAACAACAAGATTTTTCTATACTAAATAATTGCATACTACAAGGGAATCGTGTTGTAATTCCTACTGTTCATAGACAAAAAGTGTTGGTAGATTTGCATTTTGGCCATTTTGGCATAGTAAAAATGAAAGCACTGGCACGTAGTTTTGTATGGTGGCCAGGTATTGATAAAGACATTGAGAATTTAGCAAATAACTGTTCTGTTTGTATTAAATTAAAACATAATCCTCCTAAAATGGAAAATCATCACTGGGAATGGCCTACAACACCTTGGAACAGAATACATGTAGACTTTTTTGGTCCAATGATGGGGAAAATGTTTTTAATCGTAGTAGATGCCCACAGTAAATGGACAGAAGTGTTCATTGTTCCTAATACTACGGCTGAGAACACTATAAACTGTCTTTCTTCGCTTTTTGCCAGATATGGCTATCCTGTGTCCCTTGTGTCTGATAATGAGCCACAATTCATTTCAGAAAAATTCGAACATTTTCTACAAAGTAAAGGCATAAAACATAGTTTAACTGCACCATATCATCCCTCTACAAATGGTCAAGCCGAAAGATATGTCCAAATTATTAAAAAAGGATTGAAATCCTTAAGTTCAGAACCCGGAAATCTCCAATTTAAGTTAAACGAATTTTTATTCCAATACCGAATAATGCCTCATATTACAACAGGGGAGAGTCCCGCATCATTATTTCTGAAAAGAAATATCAGATCAAATTTAGATTTGCTTGTTCCAAATGTTAAAAATTATGTTGAAAACAAACAACATAAAAATGTTTTTAACAAGAAAAAGATAAGAGAATTCGAAATAAATGAAAAAGTTGCAGTACGCAATTACACATCAGGAGATAAATGGAAAATAGGTAAAGTAATTGCCAGACTAGGTAAACTACATTATAAAATTCAAGTAGGTTCATGTGTATGGAAAAGACACGTTGATCAACTAAAAAGTGTAGGTTCCAGAGTACAACTGGAGGAAACTACAAATCCTGGTGAAATTCAAAAGAACACTCTTGATGGAAATATTCCCATGGTTTCCGATAGCAAGAGTCCACACCTGCAAAGCAATGGAGAATCTAAGTCTGGTAGGAGGCCTGCCACTACACCAGATCCAGTGCCAACCGATCCTGCCAGTACACCAGATCCAGTACCAACCGATCCTCCCACTACACCAGATCCAGGGCCAACCGACAGTAGATCTGTGTCTACAAAGCCTGGAGAAATTGACTGTGATAAAAATATCAACAGTACTCTAAATAAAAATAAACTAAAATCTGAACATTCAAAACTTAAAAACACTAATTTGTCTTTTTCTGAACAGGTTGTAAGAAGATCATCTAGAGTAAGAAAACCTCCCATCAGGTATGGTATACAGAATTAAGGGGAGGAGAAATGTGGTGTATTTCGTCATTGTATTCCTGATTTAATCTATTGGACTGTTGGTAAGTGACGTCACGTCCAGTCAATGATCTGTTCATTTCTTTTTACGTTTATCTCTGCTAGAACAGATCGCAGTCTTAAAAATGTAGTCGTTCATGTTACTTGTATTTTTCATCTGTAATTGTCATAGTCATCTATTAAATTTTATGTGTTTAAAATGAAACGCCTCGTCACATCCTAGTTATGGCTTATAAATCTTCTCCTGCCTACAAAATACTATAACAGGGACACCCAAAAGAATTCAAATACATTACGTCTATGGGGGAAATTGCAGGTAAGTAGAGTTTAACATCTATAGACTGCATTAAACCAAATGAAACGAATATATATATTTCATATACGTAAAAACATGTTTCATGCAGAATATGGTATAGAAATCATTCACTGTTCATTTATAGGGCTACACAAAAGAACTAGATAGTACGACAATACTTGAAAATTGATGCAAGTGTACTTCATGTTGTGCCGCGTGTTACTAATATATGACTATATTTATGTCCTCCACGCAATGTGTACATAATTTTTAGAAGATATACAGGGCTGCCAATATTTAAGCCAAAATATTATTTTTTATTGTTAGTGGAAGTGCTTTACTGCAATATTTTAGATTCCAGGATAGCTGCTCAGGAATTGAAATTAATTCCTCATAGCCATATAGTAAATAATGTACTTTTTTTAAGCTAAATATTCATCGCTTGGTCACCGAAGTCAAGTTTTATAGTTTGATCTTTGCCTGTGTCTGTTAGAATAAATTAAAAACAAGTAATTTCAGGCGATCCAAATGTATTTTGAAGTTAATGTGTTTGTTAGTAGAAAAGTTTGATCAAGATTGATAAGTTTCAAGGAATGGTGGTGTGAAAGTTGTCTCAATAATTTTAAATGAACTTTTGAATTTAATAACAGAGTCGAATTCTATAGAAATGTAAGTACAGTAGTGAAACGGGGAGTTGAGGGGGGTGGTAGCCCCCCCACACACACACACATACACACACACAGAATTACTTGTCAAATAAAGCTGCTCCGAAACCTAATATGAATTGTTTTAACATAGGTTTGCATAACAGTACTCGTTATCTTATCCTTTAATCTCCAATCTATATTTATAGTATTAAATTTCAGGGTAAGAGAAAGTAGTGTGAGCGACACACCAGCTTATTTATTTTTATTTTTGTTGTTGTTGTTGTTAAAAATCGGAAAAAAAAAAAAAAAAAGATTCCTTTATTTTAAATTATCGCAGACCGATGCTTCGACCACTTGTTTTAAAGGTATTGACAAGTTGTTTTGAAAGATACCCATTAATTGTTGGATGGTTGGATGGTTGTGTTTTACGTCGCACTGCACTAGTGCTGCGAAGATGGGCAATTCTTTTCTTTTTCTCAATACGTTATTACGATTGTGATGTAAATTTTACTGTTAAATTATTCTTTTCATTATTATTATTATTTTGTTTGTTTGTTTGTTTTTTCGAAATGTACACACGGAAAATATGGACAAAATTTTACGTTCTTTATTGCAATACATTGATTCTATGTTACTATGACATCATTACATGTTTCTATGTTACTAGGTTCGTTGTTACTATGACATTATGACATCATGACGTCATCTACAAGCGTTAGTGTTGGGAAATTTGAGCTTCCATTATTATGAAAATAAATGCGAAAACGGTCTGCAAGCAACAATTTGCGCGAAATATGTGAGATGCATAAAATCATGTCAAACGCTTTTGAAATCAAACGTGCTAATCATGTGAGATGAATAAGCTCAAAAAGTTTTATTATTATTCAAGAGAATTATTGAATCTCACCTGGTGACTTCTTCGACAAGTTTGCACGGATCCGATGCATAGAATTTTACGCCGAAATACAAGGTGTGAGGTAGAGGCAAACCTGAAAAAAAAAAAGTAAATAAATTAATAATGAACTAATAACTCTTAGGAACAGAATTTTTAAAAAAGTTAAAATTATTAAAAAAAAAAAAAAAAAAAAAAGTATATAAATAACGTAAAAACATGCAGCTCGCATGTATTAACACTTTCCAACAATACGTACTCATGGGATTGTTTTTCAGTGTGCTTTGCCTAAATGATCACACAAAAGACAAACAGTGGGACACAAAGACAGACGGATAAATTAATTAAATTCATAACTCTTCTTAAGCACATAATTTGGAAGTGTTAAAAACATGTTCAAACGGTTCCTGTCGTAGCTTTCAATGTATCTGATTATTTTAATGCAGCTCTGTAAATTTTAATGCTAAACCTTATCACATTCAACCTATATTACCTCGTTTTTACTAACTCGGTTTCTTGTTTGTTTGCCCAGTACAAACCTTGCAATCGATTTTTAACTAACTTCCCTACTAGCTAGACATTTGAAACTTTTAGAATAGCTCAGAACACGATGACAATATATTTTTAAATACTTTTAACCAATTGTTTCGGGTACCAGCTGCCTTCGGTTGCGTTTATATGATTCATCAGAAAATTTATTTAAGTAACTTCTCGACTAGCTAGACATTTGAAACTTTTAAAATAGTTTAAAACACGAGGACAATGCATTTTTTAATACTTTTAGACAATTGTTTCGGGTCTCCGCTGCCTTCGGTAGTGTTTATATGATTCAACATAAAATTTATTTAAGTAACGTCTGACTAGCTAGACATTTGAAACTTTTAAAATAGCTCAAAACACAAGGACAATGCATTTTTTAATACTTTTAGCCAATTGTTTCGGGTCCCCGCTGCCTTTGGTAGTGCTTATATGATTCAACATAAAATTTATTTAAGTAACGTCTGACTAGCTAGTGTGGTGATTAATTAAAACTTTTATGATTTTTTTTATTTTTTATCCGACCACATAATCCCATCAACAAATTGCGTTGTTTAAATACTAAAATATCTGCAATAACCCAATTTTATTTTCAAATAAATTCCAGTTATACCAATCTTATTTAACTATCAATTTATCATTATTATTCATTTATCTTTATTCATACATATATCTATTTTATTATTATATATCTTTCAAACCTTTCAAATCTTATCCTTCAACCTAGAAAAACATTAATTCAATCTATACACATTTATCTAAATTGAAAAACAAATCATAGACACAAAATACAGTATTACTTATCAAATATATCATTTATTTTTTAATTGGTAAAATGACTGGTATATATATATCATTACTCAACTTATCATTCTCACTTAAATAGGATGTTTGCCACAAATAAAAATTGAATAATAGCCACTTACCCTTAAACCGATGCGGCACTTTCGGAAATATTGTTCTTAGATATCCGTATAATCCATAGTATATATTAGCACTGTTCACACATATTAACAGTTCACACATGTAATTTATGAAGTCCACACTCATGGAAATTGTCATTAATATAATTATTACACACGGAGATTTTTGCGACAGCATACGTTATTCAAAGCAATCAACACATACGAAGATTATTAAAAACTTATATATATATTTTTTTCGACACACGAAGTTCTTTGAGTGCACTTACAATATTTATTTTTTATTTGAAGGATCTAATTATGTCACACGCAAACAAAAAATCGTTGAGTCCCCACATATGCACAATTTTCATCGATAAAGAACATTTCCTTTTTTCAATCACCGTTCATGTTGCATAAGGTATGAGGGATCCTCCAAAACAATAGACTCTTCGAATATAAGAGGACTGTTACTATTGTAATTCCAGGAGCATATTCATCAAAAGCACAAATTATCAATTTCGACTAAATGGAGATTCATCTTTTTCTTCTTTAGATAAGGAACACTTCTTTTCGCATCACAGATCATATTGCATATTTCATAAAATAAACTACTTCTTTGCTCCATTTCGAGGTATGAGGGATCCTCCAAAACAATAGCCTCTTCGGATATATGAAGACTGTTAAAATTATATTTCCAGTAGCATATTTATCAAAGGCAAAAATTATCAATTTCGACTAAATAGAGATTCATCTTTTTCTTCTTTTTTAACATTCTTCAAGCACGACCGCTTAGAGCATCCGGGGAATTTTTTTTAATAATATTTTTCACTCATCACAAATCTTCGAGATCTTATATCCATACCTTCTTTTTTTCTTCTGGTCAATCTATATTATTTTTAGACTCCTTGAGAGGGGCTGAACCTCTTTTTTTTTTTTATTATTATTCTTATTTTTTATATTTTTATTGGTAGCTTGCTTCACCAATAGCTAAGCATCTCATTAGAAATTTCCCTCTCTCTCACACACTTCTTTGAATTTTGCGTTCGCACCTCCGAGGACCGGACGATGGTTTTTACAGCCTAACATCCCCTGCAGCATCATTTTCCTTCCTTCTCAGAGCTCTGTTCTCTCTATGGGGTGGTCCAAGTTCCTCTCTTTTATTCAAGTAAACAGGATAATAGAATAATAGTTTTATTGCTTTATGTTTTAAAAGCGTCCATTTTCCCATGCACATAAAATACGGAAGGAAGAAAAGATTTGTCACCAACCCATCTGTTATATATATAACATCTAATATAAGTGCATTTCTTGTCCGATTTGTTAGTAACAATTACCGATATATTATTATCTTTATCAACCGTATGAATTGATAAATCCATTCTAATATTATCCGTTTCTTTATATTGTTCTAACAGAATTGTCGTATCGGGTTCAATTTGCGATGCGCATCTCAACTTAATTATCTTTGCTTCCTTAGGCCCTAAAAATACTTTTTTTACCAATTTCGCAAAAACTGCTTTATTATCACTTTCCTTTAATTCAGTCGTTCCATTGTTTTTTATTTCCAACTGATTTATTTGTTGATTCTGTGGGATTGGATTATCTGTTTGTGTATCGTCTAATAATGGGATTTCTCTGTCTTTTAATTTTAATTGTTTTTTTGGACAGTCTAATAAAATTCTATTTGACTTTAGAAAGTCATAACCTAATATAAGATGGTATTGTCTGTTAAACTTTTGGGTCGTCACATAAAATGTACCTGAAACATAAATTCCTTCTATTCTGAAATTAATCTTAATGCAACATTTAAAAGGGATTGTGGAATTATCTAAAGTATGGATTGTTACCTGTCTTGATAAATAGTGTATCTTTATAGTATCATTTTTTAATTGCTCGTATAATTCGTCACTAATTAATGATATACTGGCCCCACTGTCGACGAGCCCTATAACTGGAACTTTTGCTATACTGAATTTGATTAAGGGCAAATTATTTATATTGTCTCCATGTGCACTAGTGATCTGCTCTCTTTTGATACATGTATCATTTTTTTGTCTCTCATCTATTCTATATTCAATTTTTTTTCTTTTCTTTTTATCTGTTTGGAAATTATTTTTTCTCATTTGATATTTTTCTGAGTCAAATTTATACTTATCAAATTTATACTGCCCATTCTTAGGGAATTTTCTGTGGGCATTACAGTGCTTTTTGTTAATATTATACAATTGCGAAAATTCCCTTTTTAGTTTCCCTGATTATTGTTCCATTTGGAATTTTTATAATATTTTTTCTGTTGATCGAAATTTTGCTTAGGGGAGTTTCTACGACCTTCTCTATTATAATTACTGGTATTTTGCCTATAACTTCTCCCTTGTTGGTACCCAGTCTGTTTTTCAAATTTATTACCTGGTGGAAATGAATTTCGTCCCTGATAATTTTCTCTATTAAAACCTCTCTCATTGTGATAATTTATTGATCTGTACGGGTCAATATTTTGTAGAAAATCTCCAGTATTATCTTGTGAATTCGGGTTATAGTATATAGGTGGTATATAATTTGTTGTCATAGGTTGTATATTACCTCCTACTGGAAGAGACTGATATTGTGTTACCTGACTTTCTCCATGTTGCCAGTTATTTTTTGTTTTTGTTTGTGGGTTTTGTACTCTCGAATTAAACCAGCATATATCAGTGTTATGACTGGTGTTTTTACAAATGTCACACCATCGACTTTCTGCTAATTGTGTCTTACTTTCCTCATTAGTATTTTTAATTTTTAGGGAATTAATTTCCTCTTGTAACCTGTTAATCTGATCATTTTGATTTTTTGATAATTCTAATAGTGTTGAACATAATGTATTCACTTGTTCCGCATCATTAGCATCTGATTGTTTGCTTTCGAAAGCCAACTCTATTTGTTTAGCTATTTTCGTGGCCTCTTCATATGTTGCTGGAGCATTTTTTCTTACTTCAAATGCGATGTCACTACGGATTGAATCGAGAAAGCGCGATAATTTTATTGTTTTTAATAAATCCAATGCGCCTTCTTTCGCATTATGCCCTGATTGTTTCAAATATTTTGCTGATATTATATCAAATTGTTTTTGAAATTCATCTATGTTTTGATTCGGAAGCTGTTTTAATTCCATAAATTTTTTTTGTGTCGTTTCAAAAGACTTTGGAGTGCTAAAAATGTCTTTTAACTTAGTTTTCAAATTTTCATAATTAGTTTCTTCTACAATTTCTGTAGAATTGTTAAGCAACTCCCTATTCTTACCTTGGATTTTATTTTTAAGTAGAATAATTTTTATTGGTTCTGGCAACTCTAAACTAGTTGTTATATCATCAATTTGTTTAATTAATGACTTTATGTCAATTTGTTTTTTATCATCAAAATTAGGCACTAAATTAATTAGCGTATCCATGCTTAATGTGGGTTTGTCCCCCATATTTCTTTTTTCTTTAATTTTGTGACTAATTTCCTTTTCACAATAATTAATCTGTTTTTTAACTTCTCTGGGAAGCTGTGTTCTTTTTGACATAAATTATTACTTAAATACTCATCGAATTTTACCCCAAAGATTTTCTTCAAACTCTTTCGTGCCTTATGTATCAATTCACATGCAATATTTTGACATGAAAAAAACCCTTAACTCTTATCAAAAGCTTCTAAATCCTACATATCATAATATATATATATCTATATATAATACTAAAACCATGAAAATATTTAATACACATACAAAAATTCATTTAACTCCTGGAATTAAAGGCAGCCAATATACTAGCTGATATTATACCCCAAAATTTTTTTTTTCTTTAACACCTGGAATTACGGCACCAAAAATATCGTCGATGAGGCCATGTGGTGATTAATTAAAACTTTTATGATTTTTTTTATTTTTTATCCGACCACATAATCCCATCAACAAATTGCGTTGTTTAAATACTAAAATATCTGCAATAACCCAATTTTATTTTCAAATAAATTCCAGTTATACCAATCTTATTTAACTATCAATTTATCATTATTATTCATTTATCTTTATTCATACATATATCTATTTTATTATTATATATCTTTCAAACCTTTCAAATCTTATCCTTCAACCTAGAAAAACATTAATTCAATCTATACACATTTATCTAAATTGAAAAACAAATCATAGACACAAAATACAGTATTACTTATCAAATATATCATTTATTTTTTAATTGGTAAAATGACTGGTATATATATATCATTACTCAACTTATCATTCTCACTTAAATAGGATGTTTGCCACAAATAAAAATTGAATAATAGCCACTTACCCTTAAACCGATGCGGCACTTTCGGAAATATTGTTCTTAGATATCCGTATAATCCATAGTATATATTAGCACTGTTCACACATATTAACAGTTCACACATGTAATTTATGAAGTCCACACTCATGGAAATTGTCATTAATATAATTATTACACACGGAGATTTTTGCGACAGCATACGTTATTCAAAGCAATCAACACATACGAAGATTATTAAAAACTTATATATATATTTTTTTCGACACACGAAGTTCTTTGAGTGCACTTACAATATTTATTTTTTATTTGAAGGATCTAATTATGTCACACGCAAACAAAAAATCGTTGAGTCCCCACATATGCACAATTTTCATCGATAAAGAACATTTCCTTTTTTCAATCACCGTTCATGTTGCATAAGGTATGAGGGATCCTCCAAAACAATAGACTCTTCGAATATAAGAGGACTGTTACTATTGTAATTCCAGGAGCATATTCATCAAAAGCACAAATTATCAATTTCGACTAAATGGAGATTCATCTTTTTCTTCTTTAGATAAGGAACACTTCTTTTCGCATCACAGATCATATTGCATATTTCATAAAATAAACTACTTCTTTGCTCCATTTCGAGGTATGAGGGATCCTCCAAAACAATAGCCTCTTCGGATATATGAAGACTGTTAAAATTATATTTCCAGTAGCATATTTATCAAAGGCAAAAATTATCAATTTCGACTAAATAGAGATTCATCTTTTTCTTCTTTTTTAACATTCTTCAAGCACGACCGCTTAGAGCATCCGGGGAATTTTTTTTAATAATATTTTTCACTCATCACAAATCTTCGAGATCTTATATCCATACCTTCTTTTTTTCTTCTGGTCAATCTATATTATTTTTAGACTCCTTGAGAGGGGCTGAACCTCTTTTTTTTTTTTTATTATTATTCTTATTTTTTATATTTTTATTGGTAGCTTGCTTCACCAATAGCTAAGCATCTCATTAGAAATTTCCCTCTCTCTCACACACTTCTTTGAATTTTGCGTTCGCACCTCCGAGGACCGGACGATGGTTTTTACAGCCTAACATCCCCTGCAGCATCATTTTCCTTCCTTCTCAGAGCTCTGTTCTCTCTATGGGGTGGTCCAAGTTCCTCTCTTTTATTCAAGTAAACAGGATAATAGAATAATAGTTTTATTGCTTTATGTTTTAAAAGCGTCCATTTTCCCATGCACATAAAATACGGAAGGAAGAAAAGATTTGTCACCAACCCATCTGTTATATATATAACATCTAATATAATTATTTATGCTGGTAAGTGGCTATCAGTGGCACTTTACATGATATGGGAATTAGGATATTTCCCATAGCTAGACATTTGAAACTTTTAAAATAGCTCAAAATACGATGGCAATGCATTTTTTAATACTTTTAGCCAATTGTTTCGGGTCCCCGCTGCCTTCGGTACCAATTTATAAGATTCAACAATCATATAACTTCCCGACTAGCTAGACATTTGAAACTTTTAGAATAGCTCAGGACATGATGACAATGCATTTTTTTAATACTTTTAGCCAACTTTTTCTTGTCCCAGCTGCCTTCGGTAGCTTATTATTTTATAACTTATATTATTACTTACTATATTATATTTATTTGATTATATATTATTCATATTTAGCATATGAATAATATATAACATATATATATATATATATATATATATAAAGTAACAAAAGAAGTAGAATGCAAAAACTAAACAGATGATCAATTGCCACCATAATGCAGAAGAGCCTAAATAAGTTATTAAATAAAATAAAAACAACGATTCATATTTTAAAAAGGGTATAAATAACTTGACTAATATAAATTTAATATAGATGTGAAAACAAAAATATTTACTTTAATATAATATAAACAAAATAAAATAAAGGCAATCTGTCCAAACTTGTTCTTCGAGACCGAATCGATACTATTCGACTTATGATACTGATAAATAGGTCCTAATAGAGGGACAACTGCTTATACCTGAAGATGTCCCCCATTTATAAATAACTATTCGCAATACAAGGTCGGTAATAGTAATTTTAAACTAGTTACTGTAATCCTGGGATAAATGGTAAATATAGTTTTTAGTTTAACAAGAAATATAGGTTGCCATCTTTGCATTTTATATTAATTTAACACAACTTTGCGTATTAAACAATTTCCTTCCAACCCATAGAACTTAATGTATTTGAAATTTTCTGAATGTTTCTGGAAAATAACTGTACACTAAACAATAATATTCAACAGGCATAAACAATATTCAACCATATTTGGAAAGGGTTAAAAAGAAACCGAATATGATACGTAACAATGCACTACTGCCACATTTAAAATGTCGTGATTTTTAGCTAAAAAGTATTTTTCTTTAATGGGTTATGTGGTCACGCGAAAAGCTCCAGTGATGTCTTTTTTTTTTTTTTTTTTTTCAGAATTCGTACAATGTCATCTGCCTTTTGCCTCCAGCTATTCAGAGATGCATGGCTGCAATGTTAAAAAAAAAAATTCCCTCCATGTAAAGATCTTTTCATCTATTTTTATTTATGGGATGATTCTCAAAGAAAACATGTTCTATTTTTTTTTTTTTTTTTTTTTTTTTTTTTTTTCAGAACGATGTTCAGACACGAAACATCGTCCTGTATGTAGTTAACTGCACGTTATATATATATATATATATATCCTCACAAAAGAAATAACAAGTATACATTTTTTTTCTTTTCTTTTAGTATGAGAGGCTTCTTTCTATCAGATGGAAAAAGAAAAAAAAAAAGTTGTCACTGATAAAAAGTTGATTTTCGAATTCAGTGGATGTCAAAACGTGTAATTATAGAAAAAACTCAGTTTCGAAAAGTAGACTCCAAATCAGTAGTTTATCTATATAAATTGGTATTTGTCAGTTTTTTGTGCATATTCCTAAAAGGTAGCGCTGTTATGCTGCATTTATTCACAGTTACGGGAAGGTCTTACTCATTTTTTGTGCAATTGCACAAAACTTGATATGTGAGAGGCCCATTATGAGAAAATATACATATCCAATTTATGTGCATATTGTCTCCGAGGTGTCGCTGCTATATTGAAAATTTCTCCGTGTACAGAAGATTATATCTCAACTTCTATAGCGTAAAAATGCCCTAAATCTGATATGTAAGATGACCATTATAAAAATTTAATTTGGGTGTATATTAGCTGAGAAGTCGTGTTGGTATTACTCATCTTCTGGAATTTTCCATGTGGTCACATCTCAGTAGCTAATGGTTAAAAATGCGCCAACCTGCATGTGTAAAACCTTTAACGTGTGAATCTATGATTAAAATTTTATTTATGTTAACCGGTAATTGGCGCTGTTATATAAAATAATATAAAATCATGTTTTTTGCTGATGAATATAGCACACAAATTTTCTTTTATCGTGTAAGTGGTATTTGCTTTTTGTTTAATAAATATAAAACAATTTATCATTCGCAAATGAAAATTTATCTAAAATACTTTAGAATATATATGACAAGAAAATAAGGTGATATACCAAGAAACAAAAACCTCCTATAATAATGCCTCCTATAACTGAGCTTTACGTCAAAGAAGGTCGGCGGATTACATCCGATGAACACTTCCCATAATATCTATAGAATGGTGTGGCTTGGATGTAATCGGCCGATCCTTCGTAACGTAAAGCTCAGTTCGAAGACGCAGTATTACAGGAGGTATTGATTATACTAAAGAATTAACAAAACAATTCTAATATTTGATTTCCTAAAATTATTATTTTTTAATTTTGTGACAGGTGTGACATTTTACGGAACGAATCCATTTAGTAACTAGTGAATCTGCAGTTCAGAAACCTCAAACTCCGATTGTATCACTCAGTCTTAGCAAACCATTTTTCTTTATACGATATTATTTAAAATAATTATGTGTATATAAATAAATATATATATGATTAACTCGCTACATAACTAGATATTTTTCTGAGAGGCGCTACTGCTCATCTCAACTCAACCCCCCCTTGTATCTGTCTACCTGTATCTATGTGTATATATGTGCATGTATATATTCCCTTGTAACTCACAGCCCTGTGTTAACTCCTTGTTACTCATAAATACTTGTACCGAATTTCATGCCAAATGATTGCATAACATATTGGAAATATTTTGAGTAACCCTGTAAACAAATTACCAATTCTATGACTACAATTTTAGATGGAAAAACATGCTTTTAAACATTTAAATAACATATGTTATTATCTTTATGTTTAATGGAGTGTAACCATTTTAAAATGCACTTATAAGAAATACCGTCTATAGACCGTAATGGTACGAAACCCTTTTGTGTATCACTGTACACCATCCAGAATGGGCTCTTCCCGCCGTCGTCTGCTCAATCACGTGATAGAGGAAAACGAATAATCGAATTCTGAGAATCGAATTCAATTAAATATTGTTCTTAAGAACAAAAATTTTAATATTTAATATAAAATAAAATAAAAGTAATATTGTGCATTTGTAAACAGTAGAATAATTGTATTTGTAAATTTAATAATTTTTTAAAAACATTTTATGTGTTTATTTATTTTTACCTATAAGAATCGATTTTTGTATATTGTAGTGTAACTGTAACATTAACTGATCTAGCAATAAATAGTAGCTTCTTGTGAAATAATTATGGATTATAATTTGAAATTTTAAAATGTTTTCATTTAATTCAATTGCATAAAGGTGTTACAACAAGTTAATTAACTTAGTTACTGGTCTAAATGGATTTACGCAGTACGATATTGCACTGTCACTGATTTAAGTACCAAAAATCAGAGTATTAAACATGTTCTTCATGAACATTGATAACAAACATAAACTAAATGATGATTGTAAATGTATACAGCAAACAAAAGATGATGAATAATGATATAAAATGGGTTAAAAATGATGATGTATAAAAAATAACACAGATTAAATACGATTGATCAAAAATAAGAATAGAAAATATGTTATTTCAGCAATCGCTATAGATAAACAAGACTTTGTCTGCTATTTGTTTTTCCTCTATCATGTGACCTCTGACGTCAGGTGGGAAGAGCCCATTATTTTATACACCAATAAAAACTATAGAACTAATTCTTTGCAAACCATTAATATCTGAAACGAACTTGACATCATTTGGATGATTATAGAAAGTCATTAGATATCTTTTGCGTGGTCCTGTATATAAATTATTTGTCTATACATACATTTTTCTATAGAAAACATGCTTTTAAGCATCTTAAAAATACAAGTTAATTTCATTTTGTTGAATACACAAAAACGCGTCCAAATGCGCTTAAATAAAAATTTGTCCATAGGCTCTAATGTCATGAAATTCTTTAGTGTGTCCCTGTAACGGCGCCATAAACATGATATACACCAGTAAAAACTATCCAACTCATTCTATGTATCTCATGAATGATTGTTCGAATTTTGATATAATTTGGATCATTTTCGTGGCATAGTCTGAAAACTTTTGTAAGGCCCTCTTTAATTATTAGATCTAAACACACATTTTTCTACAGAAAACATGATTTTAAACATCTCAATAATATATATTAATTTCAATTTGTTGAATGCAGTGTAATCATGTTAAAATGCGTTTATATGATATTCAGTCCGTAGGCCGTAATGATAAGAAAAACTTTGGGGTATCCCAGTACATGAACTTTATACAATATACACCCCGCGACTGTGCATATTATTTATTATTATCATAAAATAACACTATTCCCGGACTAATTTTTGTTTTAAGACTCATTTAGAAAAAATTTAAGACTAAAATTTTTCTAATTTAAGACTACACACCGCGACAAAAAGATAGGAACAAAGATTGTTGTTGTTTTTTTTTTTTTTTTTAATTTTGAATATGATTATTTTGAATATGAATATTTTGAATATGATTCAAATATTTAATATGTTTTTGATATGATAATATTTTGTTATGATAATAAAGGATCAGCACAATTTAGATAACGTTATTTTATGAAAAATTTTAAAAAAACCCTTTGTTCCTATCTTTTTGTCGCGGAGTGTACTCTTAAATTAGAAAATTTTTAGTCTTAAAACTTTTCTAAATTAGTCTTAAAACAAAAATTAGTCCGGGAATAGTGTTATTTCATGATAATAATAAATGATAAGCACAATTTAGATAATGTTATTTTATGAAAAATCAAAGAAAAAACCCTTTGTACCTATCTTTTTGTCGCGGGGTGTAGACTCAAATAATTATATTAGTTATTTCTGTATAGCGCCTGAACATGTTTACCAATTTGCAAGTTAGTCGAAGGATTTTTGCGGCTGCTATTGCGGTACAGCCAATTCTGCCCATGGGCTGTAATGGTAAGAAAAACTTTGGTGAGTCCATGTACATGAACTGTAAAGAGAATACACACCCAAAACTATACAGTTAATTCCGTGTGGCTCGTGAACATGTGTACCAAATTGCAAGTCAATAGGGTGATTTTTGCGGCCGTTATCGCAAGACACACATTCAGACATAATTCAAAAAATTTTTGAGTCTCCACATGGAGGTCTCCACTGACGTTTCAGTAATAATGTACTTAGGACACATGCAACCTGTAATAGGTACAGCTCGCGTATTGAGTATACCTAAGCTGACCAGATCAAAGTACCTTTATAACAGAGAAGCTTTAAGGGCCCGCTTCACTCACCGCCGCCGGAAGCAGAAGCTAATGTTATTCTATGGGAAATTTTTCTTTACAAATAACTTATTAACTAATACATATTTTTAAATTCTGTTTTCACATTCTGAAAATTCACAACTGTTAAATTGACGGACCTTTCTTAAAAAATTATTTTTTTAATTGTTTATATTTTATTTTGAAGCTGCAAAATACGAATTTTCAATACGGGAAATTTTTTTATTTTGCAATTTCAAAATAAAATATTAAAAATTAAAAAAATGCATTTTTAAAAAAGGTGCGTCCATTTAACAGTTGGGAATTTTCTGAATGTGAAAACAGAATTTAAAAATATGTATTAGTTAATAAGTTATTTGTAAAGAAAATTCCCCCATAGAATACCCCCATAGAAAATTCCCCCATAGACATTGGCTCGGACTTCCGGCGACGGTAAGTGAAGAGGGCTGTTAAAAATTGCTACAATTATCAAATTATGGATGTATTTTTTCATTCCTAATAAATAAGGACTGAAAATAAAGTGTTATTAATCAATAATTTAGTTTCTACAATTTTTTAAAACATAGGAAAATGCCTTAGAAAAAGGGCGTCCCCATTTGTCGCCAGAAAATAGGGACGTTTGGTCAGTATAACTATACCGTAAACAACCATTACTAAAGATACTGTGTTCTCTCCTGTGCATGTTTCCGGACCATCAACAATAAATGAATTTTTTACCCGATATGATGGCGATAACGACCGGATTCTTTGCATATTATGCATGGACGAGGCGCATCAGCACTAAAAATTGTGTGCACTTGGCAGACACAATCCATACGCTGTAGCACCAGTACCTTTATACGACGAAAATGTTACTCTGTGGTACGACATTGCAGGAACAATTGTTCTCGGCCTGTATTTCTTTGAGGAAACGACACTCATGGGGTTTGTAACATGCTCTGTGACAGGCCCTTACTATTCAGCCATACTGCAAAATTTCATCATATTAGAATTGCTGCAGCGAAATGCACTGAATGACCTCGTTTGGATGCAAGAAGGTACACTTCCACATACGTCTGTTCGCAGAGTACTGGAACAGCATTTTGGCGACTGCGTCATCTGAAGCTATTTTTTATTTTCGTGTGTCTCCGCGATCCCCCAACCTCACTCCTATTGATTTTTGGTTCTGAAGATATCTCAAATCTAGAGTGTACATGTGCAATCCGCAAAATTTGCCCTACAGTCGGTAACAAAAGTGTCCGAACACTAGAAAAAATTCCTATGTAAAAAAAGTACACTTCATACTATTTTGTTAAATAAATCCTCATCGAATCATGTTCTTACACTGACTAAGAACAGGATTCGATAAGGATTTATTTAACAAAACCGTATGAAGTGTGTTCTTTTTACATAGGAATTTTTGCTAGTGTTCGGACACTTTTGTTACCGACTGTACTTGAAAGACTCAAACGTGAGATTGCAAACATCCTTCGTGATATGTTAAATCCAGCTTTAGTGTCCCCAATCTCCCGCAGGCAATTCCTAATTATTGCCTGTGATAGCATCCATCTAGAAAATTTGCGATCCAAATAAACGTTTTCTTTTGTCCGACCCGTGTTGCCATCAGTGATTGGTGCCTTTGTCTCGGTCATACACAAATTTACTCCGTGTGCACCGATTTTTTTCTTTTTCTCTTTTTTATTTTTATCCGTTCGCAGACCTGTTTTTTGTGCATGCATAATGTGTCCATTTTTTGTAATACGCGTACTGTTCCTAGCTCTTGGGGATTTTCGCATGCGCTGCGCATTTACGACGGGGAAGAATGGCACTGCCATTTGAATATTTAAAGTTTCTGTACGTATAACCGTAAGCAACAATTTTTTTCCATTCACCGAATCACGAGCTCATACTTCTGAATAACTATACATCAAATATCTCGATCTGAACGGAACGGCCGACAGACGTTTATACATAGGCAAAGATTTTTTATGATCTCCCTATACCGGGTGATTCAAAATAGATGTTACAGCGATTATCTCGTAAACTAAGAAAGATAGAAACATACTTCCAATTACAAAATTAGAGCAAATTAAGAGTAGATTTCAAATATGGCATTTTTTTGTACAAGGGGCTGTATACATATTAAATACGAAATTTAATTTTTATACGTCCCCTCCTATCATGTGACTTATATTTAGAAAATTATTCTCCTCGCTCTAACAACCAAAAAAAAAAAAAAAAAAAAAAAAAATCATCTCTCTAAGTCAAAATCTCGCTGAGTTATTGGAATTGGAAAATGATGACTTACACCACTTTCTTTTCAATTTTGGCATCTATTTTTCGACGCCAATGGGCTCACTTTAGGAGTTTATCTATGAGATGAGAAAAGTTAAAAAAAGATCCTTTATTTTAAAATAGCAACTAAAATCATTCAAACACGTGAAATCAACAGTTTTAAGAATTTAATGCAAATTTACATTATTTCGTATTGTTAAAAATTTTAATAGTTTAATATCTTGGGGTTCACCTGCAAATTAAAACACGTTAAGAGAGGAAAAAAATTAAAGTCTATCAAAACCGTGTGAAATTTTCGCGCTTTATTTTTACCACTTTACACCATGATTGAAAAATTTAATGACTTCGGCTCTTTAACAATTCCAGCCATGTTGAAAAGTGTTAATGACTTCGATTTGTCTGTCTGTCCATTCGTCTTTCTGTGTGTCCGCGCTCTAACGCCCGTGAATATTCATAGAATTTCCTGAAACTGATATATGTTATTTGAGTTCACTATCGAATGTTCCTTATTGAAAATGAAGTGAATACCTCTGCTAGCTTGTGCACAGGGACACCCGAAAGTATTCCAAAGCATTGTGTTCTATGAGAGATATTTTTATAAACTATATTTTAATACCTTTAATTTATGCATATATTAATAAAATTGAAATACGTTATTAAAGTTTTCTATCGGATATTTTCTATAGAAAATGGAGTAAACACCATCACTGGTTTGTATACAGGGACACCCGAAAGTATTTCAAAGCATTGCGTTCTATGTGAAGATATTTCTGTAAACCAAATTTTAATTGCTTTGCATAAATCTTAATGAAATTGAAATATGTTATTCATATGCACAAAAGAATGCTTTCTATAGTGTACAGTACGATTAGCATTAGAATTACAGGGCACACAAAAATATTCAGTTACGTTAAGGGTTATTATTGGACATTTGCTGGAATTGCATTTTCGTTTACATTAAACATTTTTGAACAATTTTTAACTGTGAATAGGATTTCAATTTGCATATTTTTTTGTCTGACTGTCCATCTGTCCGTCTGCCCGCCCACAGCGTCTGTAAATAATTTTAGAAATTTTCAGAAATGATATATGTTATTCAGTTTTACTATATGATATTCCCTATTTAAAATGGCATTAATTAATTCTCTACAATTGGTTTATGTACAGGAACGCACAAAAAATGCCAATGTATTGCGTTTTGGGACAGACATTCTTATAAATTACATTTAAATAAATTTATACTGTAAAAATCATAAGGAAATTCGTATTTATTGTTAATTATTCTAAATATTTTGTATAGAATATGATATCGTATAGATGTAGAATTCTATGTCGGGGGGGGGGGGGGGGTGTACCGCCATTCTCAACCCCCGTTTAATTATAGTGCCTATACTTATCAAAACAAAAATCAAGTCTGTTATCAATTTCCTTGAAACTTGCAAACCTTGATCAACTTTTCAAATGGCAACTGGATATGGAATCCGAAGTACCAAATTCGCATTTCCTGTAGTTATTACTTTCTCATACCCATAAGGTAGAGAGAGTATTGTTCTTGGGCCAAATTTTCGAAAGTGAGTTTTTGTTATATTTACACGTTTTGAGGTCCCCTGAATATGAAAATTGTGTTTTTAGCGGTTGGTCTGTGCGTGTGTCTGCCTGTTATCAGCATATCTTAAGAACAAATAGCAGCAGCTATTCAAACTTGGTATTCTAAATATATATCATATAGGGATGCTACACTAAGCTTTTCATTGAGATGAAACAAATGGTTCGTGTACAGGGACACTCAAGAATATTCAAATACATTACGTCTATGGGGGAAATTGCAGGTAAGTAGAGTATAGCACCTATAGACTGCACTAAACCAAATGAAATGAATATATATTTTTTAGATGCATAAAAACATACTTCATGTTGAATATGGCAGGGAAATCATTCACTGTTCATTTACAGGGCTACACAAAATAACTAGATTATAATACGAATAATAGCTGAAAATTGATGAAAGTGCATTTTAGGTTGTGCCGTATATAATTACTATAGGTTTATATTTAGGTGCACTTTGTAGTTTGTTCATATTCTTCAAAAGATATACAGGGTTGGAAATATTTAAGCTATAATATTCTTTTTTATTGTTAGTGAAAGTGCTTTACTATAATATTTTACCATGTCCAGGAAAGCTGTTCAGGAATGAAAATGAATTCCTCATAGACATATGATAAATAATGTATGTTTTTAAGCTAAATATGCATCGCTTGTTTTTTGTGTATTTACACGTTTTGAGGCTTCCTTATTACCAAAGTCAAGTTTTTTTAAGTTTGATTATTGCCTGCGTCGAATAATTTCAGGAGATCACCCCTCACACAGACCTAACTATCATATGAAACTCTTACGAAGCCTAATTTGAATTGTTTTAACATAGGTTTACATAACAGTACTCTTTATGTTACCTCTTAATCTTCAACCTGTATTTATGGTATTAAATTTCAGGGTAAGAGAAAGTCGTATGAGTGGCACACCAGATTATTTGTTGTTAAATTATGCTGATAATTCTTATATATACAGATCAACCAATAAAATTTACCTTTCGTATTCAGGAGGCCTCAAAATGTGGTATTATACAGAAAAAAAAAGTGCTCTTCAAAAACTACTTTGTTTACAGTATGGGTATGAGAAATTATTTTTCCGTTCTGTGTCAGCAGTGTTCTTCGAAATAAAAAAAAATGCAGCAAAGCACTTACGCCAGTTACATTTATTAATTTAAAAAAAAAAAATGTTTACCTTAATTTTGGGTAGCCCTGTATATTGTCTATAAACTATATACAAATGACTTTGTGTACGTAAATTTAGTGTTATATGTAAAACAAGTAACATAAATTTAAATACACTTCCAGCAATTCCCAAGTATATCTCCAATATATCAAAATACTCTGGGTAACCCTGTAAATGAATGATGAATGATTGCTATACCACAATCAACATAAAACATGCTTTTATGCGTATAAAAAATCTGTTCTTTTCATTTTGTTTAGGGCGGTAT
Organism: Salticus scenicus; assembly: GCA_963930645.1. NCBI lineage: Eukaryota > Metazoa > Arthropoda > Arachnida > Araneae > Salticidae > Salticus > Salticus scenicus. The sequence continues at coordinate 90,247 of CAWVNO010001967.1, forward strand.
ATACATGTCACACTGTACATATGAGAAATTTCGCTCACAGACGTAATGTATTTGAAATCTCTTGGATGACCCTGTAAACAAACAATTGTCTGATCGCAACGAATACTTTAGTGTAGCACCGCAATATGATACGGATTTAGAATATCGAATTTGGATTTTCTGCTACGTTTTGTTTTTGAGATGTTCTAATAACACAGAAACACACAGAAACACACACAGAGAGAAAGAGAGAGAGAGAGAGAGACCAACCGCTTAAAACATGATTTTTGAATTCAGAGGATCTGAAAACGTGCAAATATAACAAAAGCTAAATTTTCGGAAATTTGACTCAAAAACAATTCTTTCTCTACACAGTGTATATGAGCAAGAGAATGTATAAAAGAAAAGAAAGAAAAATGAATTTGAAAATTCCCTTTTAGTACATAAATTATTCATAAATTTTATTTGTTAAATTATCAATGAGTATTCTCTTGTGTATTCACAGAGACATTACAGGTTAAAATAGCCGTCTTTCCCTGAATGTTTCTTCTCCCCCCCCCCCCCCAAACGCTGATCAACGTGTGCCTTATTACGAAAGCTATAGTAATTACAATTTCTCACTTTTGATACAACCCCTTAAGATTTGGCGAAAAGTGCTAGAAATTTGAAATTGCAATAACTCAGCGAGATTTTGACTTAGAGAGATGATTTTTTTTTTTTTTTTTTTTTTTTTTTTTGATTATTGGAGCGAGGAGAATATTTTTCTAAATATAAGTCATATGATAGGAGGGGCCGTATAAAAATTAAATTTCGTATTTAATATGTATACAGCCCCTTGTACAAAAAAATGTCATATCTGAAATCTACTCTTAATTTGCATTAATTTTGTAATTGGAAGTATGTTTCTATCTTTCTTAGTTTATGAGATAATCGCTGTAATATCTATTTTGAATCACCCGGTATAATAGAGTGGTTAAAATTAAACTGATAGTACTCTAAGGCTAATAGCCCCGGCTCTACAGAACAAATTTTAATAAAACTTCTAAAGAGTGTTGTATATTTATCATGGGTCCAAGGATTACGTGGAAAATATTAGCTTCACATTTCATGATAAGATAGCACTTTACAGACAAATGCAGATGCAAATAAATAAGATAAAACTAAATTTTATTATACAGGTTGGTTGGCTGGGTTTTACGTCGCACTAGTGCTGTGCAGATGGGCAATTGGCGTCGGTCTGGGACACACCCCTAGGGGTAGTCCGGAGACATGCCATCACAATTTTGATCCTCCACGGAAGGGATCTTTGTGATACAGGAGTGATTTTTGTCCTTGGAATAAATCATTCCCCTACAGTGACCATGCTGCTGGACAAGAAGGAACGCCCATTACACGTTTTTAAAATGAAACTCGTTTACATCAGCATTCGACAGCAAAGCACCATCTGTTGCGTTAAGTTGATTTGAGTGGATTTAACGTGGCATTATAGCTATGCAATGAGCAGTTGGCGATGCTATAGGATTCCCTCCCAAAGGTGGTCCGGAAACATGCCATTACAATTTTCATCGTCTGCAGAGGGGAGCACCATCTTTTTCATCAACAGCGTCAATCGTAAAAAGCGTCAATAGTGCAAGAAGCTGTTAGCAAAATTGAACCACCCCTTTTCTTTTCAACCATAAACGACGGTTTTCTGATCTACATAATAATCATTTGCAGTCGGATCCGATTAATAGAACCGAAGCTATGAGTAACATCAGCTTGAATTTAACCATCCTGTATTATCATTTATCATACTTTGATTAAAAATTAGCATTCATTCAACAATTTTACACAACAAATTTTATTCATTTTTTATTTTATTTTATTTTATTTTTGAAATAATGGGATGTAAAACATTGTAGATGTTAAAATTCATTATCGTTGAACATGTATTAGACGGATTTGGTTTGCTTTAGTAAAGGTAACTATTTTTTAGGAAATTATTTTCGTACTTATAACAGCCTTGCTTTTAAAAAACTAGTATCTATCACCTGAAAGTTTTGTGTGAATTGGCACTTTAAAGCAATTTTTAGTTACACATAGCAATATGCAGAATATAAATAACATGTATAGTTATTAAAAGTTTTTAGAATTATTCTTACTCATATATTTAAAGACACCGTGTACTATATTTCTTCTACATCTAAAAACATTATTAACACAAAAAAGAACTAGTATACAATAGCAATCACTAAACTTTATTCTATATCATTCTATATAACAGAACCACAAATCGGTTAATATAGAAAATTTTATTTTACATAGCTGTTCACAATAAATATTTCCCGAATGAAGTTTGGTGCTTTTTTATAGAATAAATGCTGAGATATAGCCGTTCCACATATCGCATTAAGTGGGTGAAAGTAGCGCCCTCTATCTGCGGATATACATCCATATCAAATCAGCGTACTTTTCCATGATGGCTACTTCACTTATCAAGTGTGGTGTATTCAGATGCTATAAAAGCTAAGATATTCTAGCATAAAATTGAGTAATAGCAGTGTCTATCCACACATTTGTACTAAATTTATTCAGCACAGTTTTTATAATGGCCCTCTCTCCTATCAAGTTCACTTATGCGCTACAGAAATTGATGTATGGGCTTCCATTAATGGTGAAGAATGCAACACAGTAGCACCCTCTGCTGGGCGATATACACCAAAATCTAATCATTACCAATTAATATCAAGTTTTGACTAAATATAAAGCTTTGTTGAATTCCGTTTAAATACATCGAAATCTGGAATTTCAAAAATTTTAAACAATCTTACACTTTCTTCATGTATATAGAAGAAAATAATAATAATAATAATAATAATTCAAAGCAGCCTTTTTTTTCACAGGCAGGACATCTAAGGGAGTGATTCTTCAAAAAATTAAAAAAAAAGATTTTGAATTATGATGCTAAGAATATAACCAGTTTATCCGCCTTAATTTTATACTAATATTATCATCGGATAAGTAACCCCACCAAAACTCAAAAACCGCATCCATTCATACGCCCATTTCTATAAGCTAAAAGTAGATCACCTCAATAAAAATATCTCCCTCTCTATTTTACAAAACATAAAGTTAATCCACAGGTTGAAAAACTAAAAAAATAAAAGGAAACTATCACAAAACCTACATGATGTAATTTACGATCAAGATATAGGCATGTTAGTAGCTCTTGACCTCTCTGATCTCCATGGAAACAGGTGAGGCATTCACCTATCCAAGAATTTACTGTATTGCTTGCTAAAGTATAATTTAACTACACCTCAGATTGGCAACAGTATTTTTTTTTCTCTTTTTGCCTTTACGATGTCAGTTAAGAAACCTGTCATGACGTCATGGAGGCCTTCAAATTTGAATGAAAATTGCTTCGCGATCATCTCGTAATGGCTGATGTAGCCTGCGCATGTGTACGTGAATGGGAGCTTGTAAAGAGTAAAAAAATAATAAAATGTTAAACAAAAACAGTTCAATTAAGTTAGCAGAAAGAGTGTTAAAAAGAAAAAAATTACCTTTAAGTTGCCTGGAGACCTTGGTGGCCGGTTCGAGCCAGCGCTGAAAAAGAAGAAAAAGTCAGAGGCGTCAAATTTGTACAAGGAATGTGAAACACATGTTTAAATAACTAAAGTTGCTTCTTAGTTTTGCGATAAAGAAATTGAGGTTCAATAGTTGCAGCTGGATAAATAACTTTTACAACCTTATGAGAGATATATTTAGAGTATATTGATATAGGACCGGAATAGGGTATAAAATATACAGTGCATGGGTCCGAATCTCTCAGATCTAGGGAAATGAAGGAAATAAAACTTTTACATATAAGTAAAACAGCCTATTTATGAAGTTTTTATGAATAATACTAAATTTACTTAGCTTTATGTTATAGCAAAATCATGAAGATATTTTTTCCCTTAAAAAATGTTAATAATTTTCTATAACCATTGAGTATGAAAATCACTCACAATTCGTTTTACAAGATTGCACAAAAGAATTTGGATGCACACTACCTTTCCATAAATGACCGGACACTTTCGATTTCAGACTTTTTTTTTAATATCTCAAAAAGTACTTAAAAAATCATCTTGAAACTTCAGGAGTGTAAAGAACATGTTATACCTCATTGAAACCTTTGGACAGCCCCTGCCTGCCTGGACGTGCCAAGCTTAACGGGTTGGATGCTGTCCGCCGGAGCGAATAAATCGCCGGATCACTGCATGATAGCCGCCTACTGCCAGACAGTAATCTAGACGCAACAGAGAATGAGCTGTGTCCTATGCTCGTTCAGACTTCTAACGTCAATCAGGAGATGACCACTCTTCAGCTAAGGAACAGGGTGACATCACAAGACAGCTCTGGTACGACAGGTTGCGACATCTTCTTCTGGACACATAATGCTCGACTGACACACCACACCTCCAAATCGCACAAGGTAGGAAGCGCACAGTCACGCTACCTGGATGCGAGAATTTTGAATATGTGCACACTATCCGTGAACCAAAGGGGAAAGAGAAAAAAAAAAAAAAATAAAAAAAAAAATAAAAATTTCGAATTTGGAGTGGGGGGGAACTTCAGGGGGAGCCAAAATGATAGGTTGTGCACTCAGAATTATGCCAAAATGAGGAGGCTAAAAGGAGTAAGGGGGGGGAGACCTAAACACCAAGACTGCTGAACGACAAACGTGAGAGAGAGAAAAAAAAAAAAAAAAATTAAAGGAATTTAATTCTTGCCACTGGTGGGGGGAAGGAAAACTTTTGTAGCGCATAGTCTAGAATTTGGAAGTGGCTGGGCCGAGAAAAAAAAAAAAAAAAAAATTCAATGAAAGTTTTTCGCCGAAAATGGAAGGGGACCAGAAAAAAAATTAAAGAAAAATGAAAGTGTTTGGCATCACCCTGTAAAAAAATTATACTTTAAATGTAATCTGGCTGTAGTATGTAATTATGGGGATCTTTTTTATTATCTGTATAAATTTTTATGCCTCTACCGCATGTAAAGGTTTATTTAAAAAATTGTAAAAAAAAAAAATTCACTTTTTTACACATAAGGTATTTAACCCAGTGCAAAGCTATTTTCAGGAAATTCGACATGCAATATTAGACACAGAATAATGCAATGAAAATGAAGAGATATTAAATATCTAATGAGATATGAGCACTTTTACTAAATAATTTTTAACTGCGCATGCGTAAGATTTAAAGAAATTTCATTTGCATGATTTAATAGCCAAATGTATTGAGCTACTTATATAAAAACCCCAAACAAGTATCATGTAAACTCAAAAAGTGCTACGCTATAGAATGAACTGCTATTCAGTTTTTCTCAAAAAAAAAAAAAAAAAAAAAGCTAAGCTATAAGGGGTTTTACTCACATTTTTATTTTGATTCTATGAATGGTAATACAGTTTTCGATGATTAGAAATAAATGTTGAGAAAACCCTCTTATCATTTTCTTAATTTTTGGAATAGCTGGTATTCAGTTCATTCTATCGCGTATAACTTTTTTGGATTTACACGACACTTGTTTGAAGTTTTTATATAAGTAGCTCAACACATTTAGCTATTAAGTTAGGCTAATGAAATTTCACTAAATCATGCTCATGCGCAGTTAAAAATTATTTAGTAAAAGTGCTCATATTTCATTAGATATTTAATATTTTTACTTTCTCTTACCCATAAGGTAGAGAAAGTATTGTTTTGGGGTCAAATTTTCGAACGTGAGATTTTGTTATATTTACACGTTTTGGGGTCCCCTGAATACAAAAATCATGTTTTTAGCAAATGATCTGTGTGTATGTCTGTGTGTGGGTCTGTGTGTCTGTTATCAGCATATCTCAAAAACAAATTATGGCAGAAAGTTCAAAATTGGTATTCTAAATGTGTATCATATAGGGATGCTACAGTAAGCTTTTCGTTAAGATCAAGCAAATGGTTCGTGTACAGGGACAATCAAGGGAATTCTAATACATTACGTCTATGGGGGAAATTGCAGGTAAGTAGAGTTTAACGTCTATAGACTGCACTAAACCAAATGAAACGAATATGTATATTTTGTAATAGAGATAGTCAACTGGGAAAAAAAATTTGTGTATGTAGGAGCCTCGCCTCCCCCCTGGGGGGGGGAAGTCCCCCTTCGAGAGGAGTAAATTTTCATGATGGGTATCTTTCAAAATAGCTCACCAATACCTTTAAAACGAATGGTTGAACCATCGATCTGCGATAATTTAAAACAAAGTTATCGATTTTTTTCACTTTTAACAAAAAAAAAAAAAAAAATCGTTTTTTTTTTTTTTTTTTTTTTTTTTTTTTTTTTTTAATATTGAGAATAAAATGGACTTTTTTTGGATATTTAGTGTCATACTACTTCTCTAATATGGAAATCGTCTGCATTGTTATAAAAGATAATTTTTTTAAATAATAATTTTAATAAATTATTTTTTAAAAACAGAATTATTTTTTAATAACCGAATTAAATTCTATATAAATGTAGGTGCGTTAATGAAACGGGGGGTTGAGGTGGGCGGTAGCCCCCCTCACACAGAATAAATTATCATACAAAACTCTTCCGAAGCCTAATTTGAATTGTTTAACATACGTTTACATAACATCGTTATCTTACCTCTTAATCTCCAACCTGTACTTATAGTATTAAATTTCAGGATAAGAGAAAGCCGTGTGAGTGACACACCAGATTATTTCATTTAGATTGCAATATGCTGTGTCTGATATTATCTGTCGAGTTTCCTAAAAATAGCTTTGCGCTGGGTTTAATACCTTGCGTGTTATAGCTAAAAAAGTGAAAGTTGTTTTTGCAATTTTTTAAAGAAACTTTTATATCTCCCTGATTACATGCGGTAGAGACATAAAAATTTATACAGATAATAAGGAAGAGCCTCATAATCACATGCTACAGCCAGATCGCATTTCAAGCTTTACTTTTTAAAGGGTGATGCTAAACACTTTCATTTTTCTTTAATTTTTTACTGGTCCCCCTTTCATTTTTGACGAAAATCTTTAACTGAAATATAGGAGGTATAACATGTTCTTTACATTCCTGAAGTTTCAAGATGAATTGTTTAGTACTTTTTGAGTTAGGCGAAGCCGGGGTAATAAGAGACAAAAGGGGTAATAAGAGACAAAATATATTAATAAAATCTATACTATTAATCTAAATAACTTGAAATAAATGTCTCGTATTAATTTCATTAAATGGACTCCTCTTGATTTTTTAGGTGATTTTTGAACTTAATTTTTTTGTTAAATTCTTTTTTTTTAATTTTCATTAAATCCTTGTCTCTAATAACCCCACGCGGGGTAATAAGAGACCAGGCTTGTAACTGTCCATATATAACAATGTAAAATCATGTGAGATAATTAAAGATATCTGGAAACAATTCTGAATCAGCCAATAGTTTTAAATTTTTATTATTTACATCCATTCAAAAAATATGTTTGCTCGAAAATTAACTGTCATAAATGTGTTTGTGAAATTCATTTCTTTTAACATTAGGTCCTAGATAATATAATATTGTACTTAATGATAGTTCTAACATAATCAACATAACCTAGGGATTAACCAAAAACATCAATATAATTTCTAAAATGGGCAGAAAATATTTTACCCATTTTCTAAAGTGTAGTCGAAAATAGGCAAAAAAGACGTATCTTTGAAGTGCATACGAGCGAACAAAATGTTATAAAATATTTTTCTAGTAATTAAAATTAACTTATTTATTATGTAATTAAATATTAATGACTAAATACTAACTTATACACATTCTAACTTATACACATTTACATAATCATATCAACTAAATATGGTCTAGCCTAATGAGTGAAACTGCTTTTTGATTTAAAGTGAAAAAAAAAAAATGTTCTCTTGGTAAACTTAGACTGGGCCTAACACTATAGGTAAACTCTTCGTAAACTAGTCAGGCAGAATTAACAGGAACTACAATTGGGGGGGGGGGGGGGACACAGGAATTAACAGTGGGGGTAATAAGAGACTCATGTCTCTTATTACCCCCACAAAAAATAAAAATGGGGTAATAAGAAACATGCCTAGAACATGTAAATAAAGAATGTTTTCAAGGTTTTAAAAAATTGTACATCAAAAGTCATAGTCTTGGTCAAAAGGTTAATAAATCCCAAATTAATAAATCCCAAACATCTTACTTACAAAAAAAAATAATGAAAAATTTAGAAAAAGTCACGAACTTTCAGGGTAAGTTCAAAGTGAAGGTTTTTTTTCGTCGTATAAAAATAATTCAAAATATGTTATAAACTTTTCAATAAGTGTATTGCAGTAAAGAATACACATGATACTTAATATTACATATTTTCAATGCTGTCTAAGTATATTTTTTGGTGTGTGTTTTTACTGCGTCTGTTATAACCCCTGTCTCTTATTACCCCGGCTTCCCCTATTTTAAAAAACGTTTGAAATCGAAAGTGTCCGGTTATTTGTGGAATGGTAGTGTTTTAAGGCTATACTTATAAATTGCTAGAAGTGCATTTCTAGTATTTTTATGTGTTTTTCATACTGTGTTAAATATATATGTGCATTATATGGTGTGAATATAATTTATAGGCAAAATACAGGGCTACCAAAAATTAAAAGAATACATTATTTTCTGTTGAAAGTAAATGAGAGAACTACTTTGCTAAGTTGAATTTTATCAAGTTACTCGAAATCGCGTATGAATAATAATTACTTCCTCGTACCAATAAAGTAAACAAAGTATTATTCTATTTCCAGTTTTCAGTGTTGATTTTTTACTGTAATTACGCGTTTTGAGATACTTTCAATTAAAAAATCAAATTTCTTAGCGGTTGAAATATATTTCAGTCTGTTATCAGCTGAAACTTAAAAACAAATAAATACAAAACAACAACAACAACAATAACAACAACAACAACAATAATAATAAATATATAAATAAATAAATAAAATAAAATAAGATAAAATTGGTACTATATTTTGAAATTCATATGAGGCTGCCGCCTGAAATGTTTCATAAAAGATTTGTAAGTTTCAAGGAGTGCTGTTGGTGAAAATTGTATAGTGAAAGAAATATTTTGGAATAAATTTAAAACAGACCTTTTATGAATGAAGGAACTCTTTTAAAACAGGGATATATGGGGGCTAGCCCTCTCGCACATAAATATACATCAAGTTTATAGACACTAATTAATGTCAAGAGACAACTACATATCAATTTGCATGAAAATCTGTGCAGCAGTTCCCGAGATACAGTTACCACAAAATTTTATCCCGTACACAGACAGACAGACATTTTCTATAAATGATCAAATCCGGCTCTAGACATCTCAAAATGTGTAAATCCATCGAAAACCTGAGGTCCAACATTTTTACGAAACCGATACTTTCTTCTGTTGAATATAAGAGGAAGTAAAAATCGTGAAAATTACCCATTTGTGATTTTCAAACATTCAGATTGCCGCAAAAAAGTACTGACAACTAAACTCATCATCATAGGCTATTACAAGAGAAAATAAAATTCACTCTCAACCACTTTCATAAATGATTATCACGTAACACAGTTAGTTGTGGGTTGGGTTGGCTGGGTTTTACGTCGCACTAGTGCTGCACAATGGGTAATTGGCGAACTCACAGTCTAGAACTCACCCCTAGAGGTGGTCCGGAGACATGCCATCACAATTTTGATCCTCCACAGAAGGGATGGCTCTCCCGCTTCGGTGACCCCCAGAAGTATAATTTTGAAGGGAACATGGAGGACATCGCGGCCACGACAGATTTTACGTGCACCAACGTCTTTGGCCGGCTCGAGTTAGTTATGGGAACAAGGACCGGTGAAAATTGTCAAAATCGATGCAATTAAAATTACGCAGATAGTTATTATAAAATGTATGTTTATATAATACTTTTTAATTAATATCATCCTACAGTTCCTCCAACATTATTTAAAACCTTTTATAAAATCAAATTCCTTTTTCTTGCTTTATAAATTTCGGGATTAACCAGTTACGTGTAATGCTCCTTGCGAATCTGTTTTCATCCAATGCTTTTAAAAATTTGTATGAAATTTGACCAATGTATTTGTCCCAAAACTGGGCGTTCATTTTAAAATCAAGAAATTACACTGCTCGCCATGAAAATTGCCCCCAACACCATTTTCGCAAATTCTTATCTAAAATGACCTCCCGAATCCGAATAGGATGTTCATTTTTCTCTATCACCCACCGTTTTTTAGGGACGGCCCCCTATTTTTATCATTTTTCGGTCATTTTATGGCTATAAATTTGATTTTTAGAGGGGGGGGAGGAGATTATTTTAACTGTTAAATATATTCTGAGGGGCTACAGAGTTGGAAAATTCTAAAACATCATTTTCGGCAAGAGGAAAATTTAGGGGGGATTTGCCACTGTAATTATGTAATACATTTTTTTACAATTTTTTAATCTATTAATGTTATTTATGAAACATTACATATATTTTTTGTTTTTAAGTGTTAAATTAATTCTTTTTCATTCTCCAAATCAAATTCATGACCATAAAATTACCGAAGAGCGATAAAAAAATTGAGGGAGGGGACGGTGTCCCGAGGAAACGGGGATGACTGTTCAAAATGGGAGTCCTATCCTATTCGAATTCAGGAGGTCGTTTTACATAAGAATCAGCAAAAATAGTATCAGGGATCGAATTTCTTTTTTTTTTTTTTTTTTTTTGCAGCGCTGTGTTATTACCTTTATTACGAACTCTCAAGTTCAATCACATGACAAAATTTCATGAAAAGTTCAAATTTTACACTTTCTTGTTTGTAACTGATTCTGTAATTGAGTTTGTAACTTATTCTGTAATTGTATACAGAAGAGCCGCGATTATCCGAGCCCCAACTATCTGAGTTCCGAGTTAATCGAGGTAGTCCCAAAAATACCACATCTTGGTGGAGGCGTGACTTTTGACAAATGGCTGACAAATTTAACTATACGGTACTGTGTTTTATGATTTATGTATGCACGTATTATATTGCATTTTTAAATGTATGTGTGTGTGACCTACCTATAAATATGTAATAGATAGATCTTTTACTAGATTCATTTTAACCTTTACGGCATGTTTTCCACTCGATTTACCAGAGAGTCCATGTTATCCGAGTTTTCGATTATCCGAGGTATACACGGTCCACATTACTTCGGATAAGCGAGGTTCTACTGTATATCAAATTAAATACACAGATGTGTTCAGTTACATACAGTAAACGCATAGTAAAAAAATTGGAGAGTTAACCCTTTCTCTATCGCATTATGAAACAGACAAAAAAGTATTTGAAACTTATTTTTACTTTCCCTTACCCATAGGGTCGAGAAAGTATTGTTTTAGGGTCAAATTTTCGAACGTGAGTTTTTGTTATATTTACATGTTCTGAGGTCCCCTGAATACGAAAATCATGTTTTTAGCGAATGGTCTGTGTGTCTGTTATCAGCATATCTCAAGAACAAATAGTAGCAGAAATTCCAAACTTGGTATGCTAAATGTGTATATATAGGAATGCTACACTAAGCTTTTCGTTGAGATGAAGTAAATGGTTCGTGTACAGGGACACTCAAAAGTATTCAAATACATTACGTCTATGGGGGAAATTGCAGGTAAGTTGAGTTTAACATCTATAGACTGCACTAAACCAAATGAAACGACTATATATTTTTTGTAATAGGTATATTGGGGGGGGAAGAAACTGGGAAGAAAATTTTGTGTATGTAGGAGCCTCGCCTCCCCCCGTGGGGGGGGGGGGGTCCACCCTGGAGGGGAGTAAATTTTCATGATGGGTATATTACAAAAGAGCACGCCAATACCTTTAAATCGAATGGTTGAACCATTGATCTGCGATAATTTAAAATAAAGTTATCGATTTTTTTCATTTTTACCAAAAAAAAAATTTTTTTTATTAATGTAATATTGAGAATAAATTCAACTTTTTTTTTTTTTTTTTTTTTTTTTTTTTTTTTTCCGGATATTTAGTGTTATACTACTTCTCTAAATTTAATAACCGAATTAAATTTTATATAAATGTAGGTGCGTTAATGGAACGGGGTTTTGAGGGGCGCAATAGCCCCCCTCACACAGAACTAATTATTATATAAAACACTTCCTAAGCCTAATTTGATTTGTTTCCCGTAGGTTTACATGACAGTACTCGTTATCTTACCTCTTAATCTCCAACCTGTATTCATAGTATTAATTTTCAGGGTAAGAGAAAGTCGTGTGAGGGACACACCAGATTATTTTTGTTACTAAGATTATTTCTTAAAGATATCTACAATAAAAAATTTGCATATCACCTCATCATAGGAATGAATGAGGATTTTGTGGGGTGGTTCTTTAGTGTACCACTGGTGAATAGAGGTCGAAAAAGGTATTAGACCTACCTCAAAAATGTATAAAAAAGCATTTACTTTTTATGTTCCTTATACATTTTTTAAGATTGAGGGGAGATCGTTGAGGCTATATAGAAATTAAGTATAACACACATGAAGATCATGAAAAATGCCAAGAAAAAAAACTATAGCACTCTATAAAATCTATTTTGGAACAGAAATGGTTGCGGTTAATGTCTAGTGCCATGTAGTGAGGTTAAATTGAAGTATACACGTTCTATTCTTAGAAATACCTTTGATATTTCTTCCATAAATTCGATTTTATACGGTTTTTAAACTAATGGTACTTCAAAGTACCGTCGATAGGTAAAGAGTTAAAATAATTTAGAATTCGTGCGGAGCATTTTGAAATTGGCCATTATTTTCCCTCTAAAAGAGGCTTTTCCATTTGTAAAATTAATTTTTATTCTTTAAAATATTCTCCTACATAATAAAAAATAATAGATTTCATGACAGTACATGAACTTATAAGTGATTGATTGTAAAATAAGAACAAGTATGTTGTGGCCATCACAAAACTTTCTTGTATATTTCTCCTAAATAAATACACGCAGTACAAATTATTTATATATTATTATTTTTTCCATTATGAATGTAGACTATTTTCATCTCAGAGACATACTATTATACAAAATGTCCAACGAAGTCAATTTTTGCCGTGCAGATGACATTCTTCCCGTTCTCGGGAAAATTTGCAGTATAACAGCGCCACCTATTGACCGATAAGTATTGAATCAACATAATATCTCATAATGACCTTTTTTCATACCAAGTTTTGTTCGAATTTACGCAATAGAAGGTGAGATACAGCCTTTCCTTAAACTGCAGAAATCACTATTTACCAGCGCCAACTATTGAGCGATTGGCACTAAAAATTTATCGGCACTAATTTATGTCAAGGTGAATCCATATATAAATTTATATGTAATTCTGTGCATTAGTTCCTGAGATATAGCCTTCCCTTAAACTGCGGAAATCGCTGTATAGCAGCGCCACCTGTTCATCAATTGACTCTAATCGTTGACAGCACTAATTTATGCCAAGATGCAACTACATATAATTTTATATGTAATCCTGAGCAGTAGTTTCTGAGATACAGTTAGAACACAATTTATATCATACACACACACAGACACGCAGACAGACATTTTCTAAAAATGGTCAAATCTTGTTCTGTACCTCTCAAAACATGTCCTTTAGAAACCGGAAGTCGAAATTTCTTACGAATTCAATACTCTCTTCTATTGGATATAGAAGAAAGTAATAATTAATTTCAACGTCTCTTGTCCCCTTAAAAAACATCATTCCGCAGCGTTCTATGACTATTAGAATGAGGGGGAAAAAATCTCTCAAACATCCACAGAGACAAAAAAAAAAAAAAAAAAAAAACAGAAACGAAAATATAGTTTTCAATTATACTACTGTAGAAAGTTTATAAAAACATCCAACACTGAAATATGCTTCTGATTCTCTGATAACCACCTACTGAGGGCAATCGTATGAATCCATCCCATTATAATGAAGATTTTTTTTTTTTTTTTTAATCGAAAAGAATGTACGTTTTCAAGGCCGCCAACGTTCTTGATGTGACGGAATGCTCCCTCAGGTATTTACATTATTATAATCATCTTCTTCAGATACTCCCCGTCAAAAAATAATGATACTCAGGTTGGTAGCAACCATTTTTTGTTCGGGCTTTTGTTTGTGTTAAGATTTTACACCTGGTTGCTAATGATTTTACCTTTCTGAATTATATCGTAAACGAGATGTATATCAGTGTTTTCCAGAAACACCTCTGTAAAATTGTTATAGATGATTAGTAATATTTACTCTTTCGTGATTCTTAAATATCTACTGCTTTGTACTTGTACCCTGGCATACTTTGAGCGCATTTTTCGTTGCAAATGCAAAAAAAATTTCAGATATTCTAATTCAGATAGGGGAGAGTGGAGTACAATGGGCCGCTCCCTACAATTTATTAATTAATTTATTTTTATGGTTCTTATTTCGGTACATACACCTCGCGACAAAAAGATAGGTACAAAGGGTTTTTTCTTTAGATTTTTCATAAAATAACATTATCTAAATTGGGCTTATCATTTAATATTATCATAAAATAACACTATTTCAAGACTAATTTTTATTTTAAGACTAATTTAGAACAATTTTAAGACTAAAATTTTTCTAATTTAAGGCTCCACTCCGAGACAAAAAGATAGGAACAAAGGTTTTTTTTTTAATTTTTTATGAAATAACTTTATCTAAATTTTGCTGATCATTTACTATCACAACAAAATATTATCATATCAAAAACATAATAAATATTTGTTTCATATTCAAAATAATTATATTCAAAAATTAAAAAAAAAAAAAAAAAAAAAAAAAAAAAAAAAAACTTTGTTCCTATCTTTTTGTCGCGGAGTGTAGTCTTAAATTAGAAAAATTTTAGTCTTAAAATTTTTCTAAATTAGCCTTAAAACAAAAATTAGTCCTGAAATAGTGTTATTTTATGATAATAATAAATGATAAGCACAATTTAAATAATGTTATTTTATGAAAATTCAAAGAGAAAACCCTTTTTACATATATTTTTACGCGGGGTATAGATAATAGCAGTGCAATGATGAAACTTAGCCAACAACTTCATGCCTAACTAACAAATTAGCCATTTTATTCGTGAAGTTAAGTTTACGGTAGCCAAAAGTAAATATTTTTAGTTAAAACATTTTTTCTTTTCGTCTTTCCGGAATAATGATCTGGAACAGGCTATTTAGCACAATAAAGAGCTAAGGTCATCTATTATTATATTTAATCTCGTTAAAATATTTTTAAGAGGATTTATTATTATTATTATTATTATTATTATTATTATTATTTATTTTTTTAATCATTTGCTGTCAGAGGTCCAGACGGGGTACAATGGACCACTAAGAAACGGAGTACTATGGACCATGGTCCATTTACCTCAGTTCTCTGTCATAATAAACTGATTTACGAAATCTGCATTTTTGAAGCGTTAGCCATAAATTACATATAAAAATTTCAGAGTTAACCTTAATTAGATCTATTATGTCTTCAAAGATGAATAAGAAAGCAATTTACTTTGAAGTTTCTTCTTATTTATATTTAATAACCATTCAGTTACTTTTGTATTCTTATATTTTTACAAATATCATACAGCTATAACAAACTAAATTATAAATAATGCAATTGAAAAATAATAATGCAAATAAATTTGATGAAAAAGACGGTTTTACATTTTGTTGGTTTAATCACAGAAATAAAAGATTTTTATAAAAAGAATTTGTTCTATAAAAAGAATTTCTATAAAAGAATTTGTTTTTCTGAGATTCATGCAACGAAAACTTAAGATCTCTTCATTTTTTCCTGAGAGTGTTGCTATATCTTTTGTAAATTTTCAAGCTATTGTAATGATGAGTTTTCCAGACCCTACAACTTCGCAAAAAAACAGCAGATTTTCAGTGACACAAAAATTGTTTAGTGTATCATTTTCTAAATTTATTGTTCATTAACTTACATTATTTGTATGAATCGAAGACATAAATCAACAAATATAATATATATTCTACATTTTATACTATTAAAAAACATACTACATTAGTATGCTTTTTTAATTTGACCTGTGGCCCATAGTACCCTATGTCATGGACCATTGTACCCCGCGGTCAGGGTACAATGGTCCATTTTGTCAGTTGTTATTAAAAAATTTATATTAAAAAAAGTAAACATAATTATTTCTTTTGATTGAGTGCCACATAAGATCCAATATATAGATAATATGCACACATATTTTCAATAGCGAGAAATTATTACTTTGTGAGTAAACAACTAAAATTTCCAAGGCCGCGGCAGCCCAGTCGGTAGAGCGCCGGCCTCGTAATTGAAAGATTGCAGGTTCGATACTCAAGCCGGTCAAAGACCGCCGTGTATACTAATGGTGGCTGGTGCACGTAAAATCTGCACATGAAAAGCTTTCAGCTTTTCATACTTGGGAATATGTTGCCAACCAATATGCTAAACATGAAAGTATTCTATATTTGGCACATTGGTTGAATTTTAGCTTTGGTCTCCTGATTAGGGAGGGATGTTAATTTTTTATATTACCGCGTGCCTATCTGCAGTATATAATATGCACAAATAGTCGATGACGATGGCCTTTCAATAATAAGCGTTGAAAGAAGACTTTATTGAATGTTGCTGTGCTACAACATTGCTCTTAACAGAAACTATTTTTAAAATTCTCAACAGATGGCAATACAATGATATGTTTTTATTTCAAAGTTTAATTTATCAAGGAAAAAAAGATTCAGATTTAAATATCTGAAATGTGAATGGTTTACACAGATAGTTTTCGAAAAATTTTATGTGGATTTTTTTTTTTTTTTTTAATTTAATGACAAAATTAACAATCTATATAATATTTCTCTAACGTGGACCAGTTTCAATTATTTTTGGTCGAAACGGTACGATACGCGAGGATAAAAAAAATAATATTTATACATGGACATTATTTAAACACGCGGACTTATCTCAATGGACTAATAAGAAAAAATGACGACATTTGTCTGATGAGATTATTTTACGAAAAAAAATGTATTTTTAACAGTTGTTTCTTCAGAATCTTTGCAAGCGTCATTTTAAACCTAGCAATAGTTTAAAGATACATATACAGAATATGAATTTTTGTGTATTAAATTGACTAAAAAGCACAATCATAAAAAATATAATCAAAATAGGAATCATTTTATTTTATTTTACTTACTTACTTACTAGTATATATATATATACTAGCAGACCCGGCCACGCGTTGCTGTGACTAAGTTATACGTTGAATTATACGGCTGTAAACTATTTAGTACAGTTAAATTATTATTTACGAACAAAGACGAAAACGTTGTAGCCGATGTAAAAACCCACAGGGTTGAGATTTGAAACTTAGGTCAAAATTTGGAAGCGATTGATAAAAATTTTCGTAGTGTTGATATTAAGCACAAATTAATTTTATTGTAGGGTCCTATAAATTTTAATGGAGAAGTGATATATATTATTTCTAATGCTACTTTGGATAAAATTGCTAAAATGACTAATATATAAATTAAATTCTATTAAAATTCTATTAAAATAAAAGTATAAAAGAAACAGACGATTTTAAAATCAATTTTTATGGAGGAGTGAAATATAATATATGCTATAATGGATAATTTTACTATTAAATGACCTCATCATTTTAAATATTTTAAAGAGGGCAACAGCTGTAGTTATAAAAGGGAAAACAATAAGGCTAAACCAGAAAAATAAGTAAATTTGATAAATATTTTAAAACTTTAAAATTGGAAATCTTATGAAATATTGGACATTTAAAGTAAATACATGTATCATTTTAAATACAAAAAGATTTTGGAAAAGTTTAGTGTATTTTAACGAAGTGATGAGAAGTTTTTGAGTATGTTAAAATTTTAATAGTAAATTCAAGTCAATAAAGATGGGAAACATTGAGGATTAAGATAAGAATAATTATAAGATTTAAAAAAAAAAAAAAAAAAAAAAAAAAAAAAAAAAAACTTTTTATATACCATGCTTTTAAATTTTAATATACTAATAATATACAAATTAAAAGGAAAATGATAAATATTCTATCATAGTTTGAAGTCAAATTTGTTTTCAAATGTCTAAATAAAATATCTGATGTAAGATACTAATATTTTGCAGCGGAATAGATTTCATTTCTGTCATCCTTGGCGAAAAAAAAAGAATATCGCCAAATTATCTGGCGAAAATATTTAATTCCTTTCAAAAATCATGGTTATTTTAACAACTTATATTAAAAGAGTAATGAATAATATGAAACAATATTTCGTACAATACATATTACATGTCATACATACGTACAATGAATAATACATATTACATTTCGTACAATGCATACATCTGGCATGTATATTTTCGTGTTACGCTTTTGATCGCCAAATAATAATAATAATAATAAAAAAAGCCAAGGGCGACAGAGTTTAAAAATTTAAAATTAAAATTTTGTCAATTTGACAGCAAAATAATTCAATCTAACACCCGCGATAACTAATACATATCTATACCCAAATATAAGGATTAAAATCGGGAAATAAATTTCCTCGATTTTTAATAATTTCTTACAAAAAATCCAGTGGGCAATTAACACAGGAAATCTTTTTCTTGGCTGCACAGACGGTCAGTGAGTCACACTTCGCTTGCGTATAGAACTCATAGATATAGTATAGCATATATAGAATAGAGTGATCATTGGGGAGAAAAAAGTTATTCCTTTTCATTTGGGAAAAGACGACGTTTTTACCAAAAATCTTTCCCCGAGTGAATACACACGGGAATACATACTAATATTTTAGCAAATAAAATTTATGAATAATTTATTTGCTAAAGGGGAATGGAAGACTCCAGATACAGTTTCAAATTCATATTTCTTTCTTTCTTTTCTTTTTTTTTTTTTTTTTTTTTTTTTTTTTTTAATACCACTTAATGGCTGTTTCCAAAGCTTTTATTTTTTATCTTTTTTCGGCATCAAAAATCTTTCTACGATAACATGGGGATGAGAGATCTATATATATTACTATATCTATGATAGAACTACATTAGCACTTTATCAATGTGTATAAAATCTTTAAATTGATTATGACGTCAATTTTCGTGAGATGCATAATTTTAATTTTTATAAATTTTAACGTTCACGTTTGATTAAATGTATTTATTTTTATGTCGAAAGAAAATGAACTCGTATTTTTTTTTTTTTTTTTTTTGGCAACAATTAAATTAATGGAACTCAGAGATATTTTGGAGCAACTTTAATAAAGGTCTATAATTAACAAATAATTGCAATAAAACAATATTGTGACAATAAATTGAGATAAAAACTATCCTATCTCTCAAGTTGGATCTAACTGCACACAGTGTGCAAAATTTCATCAAAATCAGTTCCTTAGTTTAGGAGTTTACCCCGGACAAACATCGTGACACGTAATTTATATATATATACAGATTAAATTATAAAGTTTTGATCAATGAAGCACAAATAAGTAAAAAACAGGATTAATTTCACTGTATTATCTTCATTATAATATGAATTCAATTTACACTTCAGTCTAAGTAACACGTGGCCGGCTATGCTAACACCAAAAATTTAAAAAGTGGAAATAATTGAATTATACGAAATTTATTAATAGGTTAAAAAGTTGAAGATTCTTTGTGTAGATGGCAGCACCAAATATATTTCAGCTTTCATTTCAACCCAGTCGAAAGGTATCGACATCTGTTAGAATCATTTGGAGTTAACAGATAATTGTGACTGTCAAATAATAACAGACAAATAATTAGCAATAAATTAAAATTGCGACTATAATTTGAGATTTAAACTATCCTATCTCTCAAGTTGGATCGAACTGCACATGGTGTGCGAATTTTATTATAATCGGTTAAGTGGTTTAGGAGTCCATTGAGGACAAACATTGTGACACGAGATTTATATATATTAAGATATATATATATATATATATATATATATATATATATATATATATGTGTGTGTACCAAAATTAATAAAAAGTCATCGCCAACATGACGACAAAAATTTAAAAGGCGTCGTGGGAGTCCTATATTAAAATTGTACTGCCTGTGGAAGTATGAAAATTGGGTCGTGAACCATGAATTTTATTTGGAAATCTTTCTTTGAATGATTTTGGTTTCACTATTGTACAATATTAATTTGGTTTTATTGATAATTTGGCTTGTGGTAAATTAAGATTTTAATTAGGTGGCGAAATTGGTATAACATTTATGAGTTTCAAATTTTAAAGGTAAATAAGAAAAGAAATAAAATGCGAATATTTAGCACGGGTTTGCTAGTTATCTTAAAAAATTCCACGTAAACTAAAATTTTGATTTTTTTTTTTTTTCCCTTGTCATTGTGCTTGATGTTACGGATATCAAACAAACACTCTTTTATCAATAAATGTTTAATTTTTCGTTCTATATCTTAGAATATGTTTTTACATGTTTCAAATGACGTATTCTAAGACGTGGATAAATATTATTGAAATGGTTTTTCAGTTATAAGGAGTAAAAACATTAAATAAAAGATATAATTATATAAAAAATATCAGAACTTTCAAAAGCAATTATTTAACACGGAAATTAAATTTTATGTTTATGACAAACATAACAGTCCGGAAAAAATATCTCTATATAAGGAAAAAATAAATAATAATAAAAATAGATAAAATTGAAAGAGGGAAAAAAAGTTATAGATGCCACACGCACCACATAAACTTCAAATTTTACATCTACTTTTTAAGATAGCTCACGATCATGTTTTATATAAAAATTAAATCATTAAATTCATTTTTTTTACTTATTTTTATTTCATTTTGTACGCGCACTTTTTATTTCCTAATTCAAAATTATTAAAAAAACTTTTTCGATTGTGTTTGTTTCGATACTGATTATTATTAATTTTCTTTTTCTTTCAAAAAAAAAAAAAAAAAAAAAAAAGATTTTGATGAAATTCTGTCAAAAGCAGAATTTAGTTTAGGACGGAGGACTATTAGTTTTTTTTTTTTTTTTTTTTTTTAATCAAATTATAACATCGCTTTCAAATTATTCAATTATATTTTCGATAAATTTTAGATTTCATGAATGTCCAGCTATCGAAAAATGACACCGCAAAAATCCCAGATTGAGACTAATAGTCCTCAGTCCTAATAATTATATACTTGTTTGAAAAGTCTAAAGTTATACTGAAAATTTTTTCATAACACCCATGAAACACCCAATTATTTTAGTACTGCTAAAAATTTTCTAATGGTCCCGTCCCAACATATTTACTTTAAGCTCGATTTTTTCTGTCTTTACAGAGATTTCTTTGTTTCTGTCATGGTTTTACGCGTGGTTGCTGATGATGTTCAGATTAGATTGAGAAGATGTGATACAAAAGAACGTGGCATTCGATGTTTTTTTGTATAGAAGATGGCGATTCACTTGAGCGCACCATTCACAGTGGTTGAGTGACCACGTTCTTTAGCTGAGTGGGCAGATCCTTTCTACTTTTCTTTAGCAAGAAGCGATATCATTTAGATAGTTAATTTGACAGTGTTATTGGAAATCGTCCAGTGAAAGTAGTAATCAGTGTTTAAAACTGCCATTATTATTATACTTTTTTTTTTTTTTTTCGACATTTTTTATTCGAATGTTATCGTTATATTTTTTTGCTGTGATCCTGCAATAAGTACATTGCACAAAAAATTTATATCGGTTCTAGGGTAATTGCTTATGTAGAATAAATACATTTAAACACTATACAGCAAAATTATTTCTGTTTTATTATTTTTCTTTTTTGTTATATTCAGTTTAGTTTCTCTATTATGTTTGTTCGAATTTTGCAAATGTTTATTTAGTTATTTATATATTTTTCATTTAAAGTTCTATGTAGTGATGAGCAATATACAATTACGCATAATTATAGCACATAAAGCTGTATTTCGATTTTTTTTTTTTTTTTTTCTACTTTGGGATAATACATATGGAAAATCAATAAAATTATTTCTTAGGAAAGTATATTTTGAGGTGGAATTTCACAGAATATAGTTATTTACAAGGACCAATAGATGCAATTGCATAAATACTCACAGAAAAAAAAAAAAAATCTAGAGTGACTCCACTCGACTTTCTGAACATTAAGTAAGGAATGGTTGTGTAAATAAATTAAAGCAAGACAAGTAGTTAAATAAACAAAAGCGAAAAATATAATAGGGGGTTTGAGTATTTTTCCATATTGTTTACTTTAACACTATTGCACTTCTTATAATTTTAGCCCATACGTCATATTTATATAGACTTTTTCGTTGCGTCCCTATAAAAAATCTATATTCACCAAAATCAATACAATTCGTGCGACGGTAATCTATAACATGTGTACAAATTTTTAGCTCAGACGAATAACACGTGCACACGCTATCGCATTTTGAAAAATTTGGCCCCATAGGCCATAATGATAAAGAATTTTTCTTTGTGTTCCTGTAAAAAAATATAAGTGCTAGATTCACCAAAATCAACAAGGTTCGTGCGATGATGACATACAACATAAGTACCAAATTTAGCTTATTTGAACAAAGGGGTTAGGCTCATCGTGTTCATTCACATACATACATACACACACACATACATATATCATCGTAAAAATAGTAAAAATGAACTCAATGAACCTCAAAAAGTATAGAAACACCAAAATCTCAAAGTCGGACTTTTTACGTGATTACAATATTTTCCTTGCATATGTATTTCCTTACACAAGGTAAGTGCACCAGTGATTGACACTTTTGGAGCAATCTCTGATGTTTTTAATGTTCTAGTCATCAGAAAATATTTTTAGAAATCTTAAGTTAGTACATAGGGTATGAAAGACATTCAGAACCATATATATGTTAAAATATATACATTCGATAACAATTATTTTTTTTTAATGAATTTTTATTTGGCACCCACTCAATGTTCCAATAATTGACACTGCCAGTTTTTCATTTTATCAGTAATTGGCCCCCTATGTTCCAGTGTTTGGCACTGCTAGTTATTCATTTTACCAGTTATTAGCACCCTATGCTCCAGTATTTGACATAAAATGTTAAAATTCTTATATGTAAAATATATGATTTTCTTATTTATTGATTATTTTTATTATTTATTAATTATTTCGGGATAGATGTCAATTACTGGAGCATGCCAATCACTGGAGCCCCTGCCCTATGTTCGGAAAGAAAAAGAAAATTACAGGAACGAACATTTAAGTATGCAATGCAAGGACGTGAAAGAAAACACATGACACAAGTACATATCTTGTACAAGGAAAATCCACACAAAATGAAAGAAAAATTTCTTAGAAAAACAAAGTATATTTTGACATTTTGTAGTGAAATTCCAGCATGTACTATAGTAATTTGCAAAAACAAATAACCGCTATTAAATGAATAATTACAGTGAAAACTAGAGGAACCATAGCATTTCAGAATACAGTACAGGCTTCAATTCCTCAAAAGACCAACGCGGTAGCTAGAATTTGAACTAAGTGTAAATTCTATTATGTATAAGACTGATTCATTCGACAGTAGAACCGCCATATGGCATGTCAACATGATATTTGTAAATTCTGAATAGACTTGTTTGAATCCTATTATCACATTAAATGTACCACCCAAAATATTTTTTCTATAGTTACAGAAAAGATATTAGAAATAGATATTTTTCATGTTAGATTTGTTATTTGCGTCGAGCCAAATTATTAAAATTCACATTTTTATTCGAATATTTTATTTTAGTAAGTTACTTCTTTAAAAAATACATAATTCTGCAGGAGGCCCAATACAGTTAGTTATTGAAGGATGTGTTTTTTAATTACTGCTACCGAAGTTATAACTCTATGTTTTATAACAATTTTCACCCATGCTAAAAGTGTTTTTAAATTTGATTCGTCTGCTTCCCAGTCTACGCTCTAATTTGTGCAAATAAATTAGAATGTCTTGAACTAATATGCATTATTTGGGTTAAGTTTGGCGTTTATCCAATTGAAAATATGTTAGTAGCTTCACTGGTTGATGTACTGGAATTTACAAAAAGAAATGGGTATATTGCAGTCCATGAGAAGTTTTTCTTTAAAGTCTTTTTTAGTATCTCTGTACAGTCGGTAACAAAAGTATCCCAACACTAGCAAAAATTCCTATGTAAAATGGATGGTTGGGTTTAACGTCGCACTAGTGCTGCGCAGATGGGAAATTGGCAACGGTCTGGGACACACCCCTAGATGTGGTCCGGAGACATGCCATCACAATTTTGATCCTCCAAGGAACGGATGGCTCTCCTGCTTCGGTGACCCCCAGAGGTATAATTTTTGATGGGAACACGGGGAACATTGCGGCCGCGACAGATTTTACGTGCACCAGCCGCCATTAGTGTACACGACGGTCTTTGGCCGGCTCGAGTATCGAACCCGCAATCTTCCAATTACGAGGCCGGCGCTCTACCGACTGAGCTACCGCGGCCCCCTATGTAAAAAAAAGTAGAATTACTACTGTTTTGCTAAATAAATCCTTGTCGAATCCCGTTCTTAGTCAGTCTAAGAACATGATTCGACAAGTATTTATTTAACAAAACAATATTAACTCTACTTTTTTTATATAGGAATTTTTGCTAGTGTTTGGATCCTTTTGTTACCGACTGTACGCTACAAAATATAACGAAATGAACATGCAGTGTAGAGAGTCTCAAAAGTTTGTTTCTTATAGAATATGGTATGATCAACATCAAGGTTTATAAGGTCATACAAAAATACTCCGATATCTATATGGAATCACAATGTATGTATTAAATATATGTGGGAACTTTTCAAAGTTAATTTTCAGTTTTATTATGCGTTTTCGATATTTTAGTATAAAGTTGAACATGAGACACATCTAAAAAATTGTCATGGTTACAGCCATATAACGTGTCAGTGCACTTCGAAATTGTCTAATAATCTATGTGGATCACAGAATTTCCTTTTATTGTTTATTTATTATCTCGCACTAAAATATCTTTATTTTTAATTTCAGGATCTTCTCTATTTTATTTGGTGTTCCTTTCCTAAACAAATACAAGAGAATAAAAATAAAATAGACCTCTCTTAACCTTTACATCCTTCTGAACTGTAAACAAAAATAAGTTCCCAAGTCGTTCGCGTTTTGGGTGATCGGTGACATTGGATACACGGATCACACACACTGTGATACAGGCACTGGCCGGTCAGTTACCACGATCCAAAATCACGTCCTTTCACGGTCCAGCGATCGCGTGGGAGAGCGTGAGATCCAACATAGAAGACAAAGTATTTTTTTTTTATTCTTATATTTGACACGAGTTTTTTCAGCAGCTCTTCCAACCGGCAAGAAAGGCTTCTTTTAAACAACCCAAAAGGCGTAATTGTCCAAGATTTTTCAGAGATTCGTCCTTCACAGGAAAGCAATTTTGAAGCGTTATGCGTTATTGCATAGAGAAAATGACCGTCGGAATTATTATGGAATCTGGGTCTGTAGGATTTTTCACAGAACAGGTAAAACAGGAGCACAACTTAACTCAGAATTGCATGGGAAACAAAATAAAAAAAAGATACTATATTATGGCCATTACAAAACTTTGTTCTAAATTATTCTGTATCACATCACTGTCTGCTAGTTAACACAATCAAAATTTAATCCTAATTTCTCACAATAAAGATTTCACAAATGCAGTTTTAGAAATTTTCAGCTACAATTGCTGAGCAAGCAACTTCGCTGTGTTTATACACTGTAGAAGATAAGATATAGTCTTCTAATAAATCGAAATAAATTGCAAAATAGCAGTTCCCCTTATCGGCCAAAATACAACCATATCGAATGTTCGTAGTGTTTCGTAACTCCTGCATATCAAGTTTGCTTCAATTATACACAACAAAAGCTTAGAAATAACCTTCCTGTAAATGGGAGAAATTTCAGCATAACTGCACCACCTGCTAGCAGATGGGCATCCAAATTGAAAGAGCATAACATAATGTTTCATAATGGCCCTCTCACATATGAAATATTTTTGCACTCATACACAATAAAAGCTGAGATAAACGTAGCCTTCCAGTTGACCAAAAAAAAAAAAAAAAAAAAAACTTTTTCTGCCATTATATAGGTAATAGAAGGTAAATTAAAAGGGAGAGAAACTATAATATAATGGAAACTATTTATGTACAGTTCTTAATTGATTGTATAAAATTGCTAGTAACACATCCATTGAAAATTTGATAAATCAGATAAACATCTTCATATTCTCTATCAGGAATGTAACAACATGTTGTAGAAAAAGAATGCTCCGCGATTAATATCCTGTTTCCTTCCTACAACGCAACTTTTTTCGTGTTTCGGAAATGTTACGTAGTTAGAACTATCCTTTTGAAAAAGAAGTGTGTTCTTTGGTTTCGACACAAAAATTTCTAAACTGCATATTCTGAATAACGAATCTAAAACATATTTGCAGCCATTTTCTTTAAATTTTACGCACATCAAAAATGGGGTAAATTGTATATCGTTATTTGTGGTTTTATTAGTTAAAGTTCTAGCAGTGAATCCGTGATGTTATAATTAGCATTTTATTGAGATAGTTCATGTAGACGACTCATTTTATTGCTTTATTCCTTTAAATTTGTCTCTCAATTTTAATGGTTAAATAATTTTGCTACTAAAACTCAATTGTCATATAAATAATTAATATTCAATCATAATATCATAAAGTTGGAAGGTTTTTAATTTAATTGAATATAATTTAATATGACCGTTACAAATTCTCTCATATTTTGGGTGTCTATCGGCTGACAAGTTTCGCTGCTATACTCTTAGTTTTCTTGTGTATGGGAAGCCTATATCTCATCTTTCATAACGTAAATGGCATCAAACTTGATATGTAAGATGTCCAATATAAAAAAAAAGAATGCTGATTTAATTTGGGCGCATATCAGTCGACAGGTGGCTCTGCTATCACTCACTTTCCGCGAATTTCTATAAGGCTATGTCTTAGCATCTGTTGTTTAAATTTGCAAGAAATAGCATATGTAATATCGTTATTGTGAGAACATAGGATTAAATATTTGTTTTATGTTAAACGATAACTGGCACTGTTGTTTTTGCCATCCACAAATTACGTAGAAAAATGTTTTGTAATGACCATAAAACCTGAGTTTTTTCTGTAACCATCACTAAATTACGTGAAGAGCATAAAGAATTCAGCAAACATTCTCCCGCTTCCCCTTTCTTCCTCTCTTCAAAGATATTACACCTTTGTTTCGATGCCCACTGCATCCCTGATTTAAGCTCATCTCACTGCTTATTTATGAAGTCGATAAAAGTTGGCCTAGATGGACTACAATGTTAAAAGGGTAACACGCTAGAAAACCATTCAAAGGTCATTCTTGGAAAGTTTAAAGTCCACACACACTCGCATACATCAGCATTCGAAACAATCTCATCCTATATAAAAATCAACTGTCAAAATAACTTTGTTTTACGAGAAAATCTTTACACAGAACGTTTTATGAAATATGAAATAAACGAATTTTCATCTCCGATTTGTAGAATTTAATTATTACAGCTATTTAATAAATGAATTTTAATTATTACATATTGAATGAATAGGTTGCCTTTTGATGCAAGAGACTTTGATGTTTGTTGTTGATAACAGTCATGATTACACCACGATTTAAATTTATACGATCTTTTGTATAAGAACCTATCAAATAATAAAATCTGTTATTTACTGCATTTTTAGGTATTAAGAATTTATAAAAAGTAAACTTTTTTTATGTAATTTTATTAATTATTTTTTATTAATTCAAAGAGGCTTAGTAAAATTATAGAATGTTAATTTACCTCGTTTCCGCCTTCTTACGACATTAAAATAGCTCATTTTTATTTAAAAACACATTAGAAAAACTCTACGAAGTGAAATGGCCTAGGCGATAATTTTGGCCCCAGACTGGCAAGTTTATTTCTCCTTGGTGATTTCAGTCAGAAAATTCTTATTATCGATATATCGATTAAAGTAGTTCTAAATCGAACATTTCACGAAATAGCCAAAAATTTTGCAAATGAACGCGTCTGGAGTTTATTTGAAGCCAATCGCTTGAAGTGTAAAGAGCTCTCGCTAACTTTGCCTCTGTTACTGAATACAGCTTATGCTGTGTGTTATGATTATGAAACAGTTTATGCTGTGATGCTTATGTTGCCAGCTATTATCTAAGCAGTGTTTTCTGGCGATTCTGAAGCTGATACTTGGTTGACAGACTTGTAATATTCCGGAATATTCTGTAAGTAAATTCTAAGCTTCTGCAAGACCTGTCATTCATACATGGACAATACATGAAACCTGAATACGTAACAGTATTAAGTATTATGAATTGGCGTTGATGTTAGTGTATATCGGTTGAAGGAAATGTTTCTTTTGAAAGTTCATAATCTAAGTGTAGTTCATAATCTAAGTCATTTTCCTTTAATTTTCTTCAGTAATTTTACCAGGAAAGTATTTTTAACATTTAGATACGTAATACTACAATCAAAGAAGTTGATTTGCTTTTCAACTTCCATAGTCTTTATACGAAGACTACGCCCCCAATAGGACTTCAGCGTTGCCTACTCAAATCTTGTCATGTCCTTACAGACAGCTCAAAATGTCCCTACATTGATGATAAAAGTCCCTGCTTTATTACTAAGGATCTCCGTAGGATGTCCCGGGGGGAAACTGAACCATGGGGAAAAAAAAACCTGTTCCGTCTTAACATGCTGAAGAAAACTGCTAAAAATCTCTACGCATAGAGACAGATCCCTACAGTTGGCAACACTGTAGCTGTAGGACCTTCATTATAGTGAATAGCCTCAACACCAGGGTGTAATTTGATTTCTTTATGTAGGTTCCCAGCAAAATTATACCCCTGGGGGTCACCGAAGCGGAGGAGCCATCCCCTCCATGGAGGATCAAAATTGTGATGGCATGTCTCCGGACCACCACTAGGGGTGAGTCCCAGACCGTCGCCAATTGCCCATTGCGCAGCAGTAATGCGACATAAAACTCAACCAACCAACCAACCTTTATGTAGGGCGACCAGATCTTTTTAATTAAATTTGAGGATAAATATGTCAGAGTCTCCGAATTTCGAGGACAAAATAAATAAATCACCTTAAATTGAAAATTTTAGAAATTTTTATGTATGAAGTACATTAAAATACTTATTTCAGCTTATTTATTATACATATAATAAATAATTATAGTGACAAATTAATAGCTTTATAACCAGCGTTCTCAAATGTGTTCTAATTTTGTGGAGACGTAAGATAATCCTCGAGGACTGTCCTCAGTATTCGAAGTCGTCTGGTCATTACTCCTACTTGACCTTTGTGATCAACGTGGAAAGTCACGTGATGGGGACTTCCTTATTATTTTTCCCTTTTCAAATGACATAGAAATACCTTATTATTATTAATATCATAACTATTATTACTACTAGTGTTACTACTCACTATTTTTATTAATATTGCTAATTACTACTAGTGAATTTAAGTTTTGATTGGTTGTTGGTTGGTTGGTTATTAGTTGATGGATGGGTTTAACATCGCACTAGTACTGGACTATGGGTGATTGGCGACGGTCGGGGACGGACGGTCGGACCCCTAAGGATGGTTCGGAGACATATCATCACAATTTCGATCTTCAATATAAAGGATGGCTCCCCCGCTCTGGTGACCACCAGAGGTATAATTTGGATTTTAAATTTTGGATTTTGTTCCTAAAAATTGAATCTCGCATTTACGATAATGCGTCCAATGACACGTAAAGTTAATTTGATAAGATTATTATTATTATTTAAATTAGAGCTTTTTAAAGTGAGGTGGCAGCCCTGTACAGACTTGCGCAAATAGATGAAGTAAAAGCGCAATTAAACCTAAAAGCGCAATTAAACCTAAAAGCGCAATTAAACCTTTTTTTTTTTTTTTTATGTCACATGACACGAGTGTAGATGTGAAGAGTCAGACTTCGAACAACATGACATTCATTTTAAAGGGCATAATTAACTTGTCTCGAGTAGTTATCATTTCACTTGGAGAATTACAAATCTTAAATTTAATTTCCTATTCATCTTCCACCGCCAGGCATGTCACACGTGTGCCAGCTTCGCATTCATTTGTGGTTTTTATCTGTTTCACTAGACGGTCATTTATTTATCTAACAAGCAAGGAGAGATCAGAGAGATTCCGAAAAAAGAAAAGAAAAAGATTTTTAAAAAGTCTAATGTTCATTCATCATGTTTCATGTCTCTCATACTGGACAATAAACGCGTACCACGTGATTCGTTTTTCTAATGAGCTTGCCGCCATTTCTAAACTAGTATGCTGTGGCCACCACAAAACTGTCTGCTATATTTTCCTATACAAATTCCCAAAGTACAAATTAATTATTAATACTATTTTCCATGATGAATGTATTTCAGGCTAGAGAAGTATAACAATAAATGACCAAAGAAAGTCATTATTATGCTCAACAGATGACATCTTAAAAAATGTTTTGCTTTACTTTAATTTGTTTGTTAAAAATGAAGAGTAAAAAAACGAGATAACTTTCTTTTAAATTATCACAGGTATTTGACTCAACTACTCGTTTTAAAGATATTAAAAAATTATTTCGAAAGATATTTATACTGAAAGGAGAGAAGCGATGTTCCTACATGTACAAAATTTTTCGTAATTGATTATTACTATCATAAACAACTATTTTTTAATTCCATAATGGTTTGTAAAAACATTAATACTTTTTGTGAACATTCATACGAAATTTTGTCCTATACTGCCATGCTAAAAACTCAGAAAAAAAAGGGATCGCAACGCCAACTGTTGGACAGTTTTCATCAAAAGTTAATAGGAACAGTTGGTAACAAAAGTGTCCGAACATTAGCAAAAATTCCTATGTAAAAAAAAGTACACTTCATACTGTTTTGTTAAATAAATCCTTGTCGAATCCTGTTCTTATTCAGTCTAAGAACACGATTTAATAAGGATTTATTTAACAGAACCGTATGAAGTGTACTTTTTTTACATAGGAATTTTTGCTAGTGTTCGGACACTTTTGTTAGCGACTGAACGTACTTATGTTACGGTGTAACTACAGATGAAATTCTATACAGTATAAAATTCTGTGACGTTTATTAAAAAGAAATATCATTGAACACATTTACATAAAATTTTGTCCGAAATTGCCATATTAAAATTTAGAATGAACGTGATGGCAACTCCACATCTTGGCGATTTATGTGTAACCATGGTGTTAACACCTGGCCCGAAAGTACCTCAACTGCATTACTTATAGTTTTAAATTTTCTTCTTTTTTTCTTTTTAATTAAACTTAACAACCTGGTCGTTTTTAGATTTCACTGATTTCACAGCAATGTAAATATAAAGTGCTAGTTAAAGGCGTTCAGAAAGGTTTGCAATTGTGCAACGAATTGAGATATTTTAAAAATTGAAAATGTTCCAGATTCACGAAGGTTGTTCACTATGGGGATTTTGTCCCCATTTTGGGGATTTTTGTGACTTCAGAGAACAATTTTGGGGACCAAATGTTTATGAGGATTTTTTTGGGGAATACTACAATTTTTGGGGACAAATCTGGGGAGTTCTTCAAATTTCTATCAATGTTGGCAACGTAATGATTTATCTCTACGACCAGGGATTTTCAATAGCTTTATTGTTATTTGGGGATACATTTTTTTTTTAATTGCCTTCATTTGGGGAAAAATCTGAGCTTAAATCCACTTAAATCTGCTTGATATGTATATATATATATATATATATATATTTTTTTTTTTTTAAATTTTATTTCCCTTTTTAGTAGAAATCAAGTTGGGGATTTTTTCGAAATTAAACCCTGATTTGGGGGAATTTTAAGACCTGTTTGGGGAAATAATTTTCGACCATCTGGCATCACTGCGACCGCGCGACTTACACATCTCTTAATGTACTCTACGTGGGCCGATGTTACTTTTGCTCCAAACTACCTAATATGAGGCAAGTGGAAACATGAAACACAAGATATTTTTATTTTTGTTTAAGCGGCATGGCACATTGCTAAATTAGTAAAAACCTATATATATATTTCAAATTCGATTAGTTGTAGTTTAAGCCTAATCATTTTCGCGAATGTAACAATATAATAACAAGTGAGCAAAATGAGGTGAAAGATGAACTATGCCAAAACGTTGTTATTTACTGACCCCACTTCACCCCTTTTTTTATTTTCCGAACATACTATGAAAGGAAAGTACTGTAACCATGACAAAAATTCGACTTTGAGATTTTAGTGTATCTATACGTTTCGAAATCTCCTGAGTTCATTTTTGCTATATTTACCGTGATGTATGAAAGTGTGTGTATATGAGTGTGATTGAACACGACAGCGTCTAAACGCTGTGAACGAATGAGCTGAAAGCTGGTGCGCTTGTTATAGGTCACCGTAGCACGAACTCTATTGATTTTGGCGAGTCTAGCACTTATAGTTTTTCTACAGGGTCACAGTAGGTAATTCTTTATTATTATGGCCTATGGGCTCAAATTATTTAAAGCGTAAAACCGTTTAAATGCCTTTTTCAAATAAACTGAAAATTTGTATACACGTTATAGCTCACCGTCGCACGAACTATATAGATTTTGGTGAATCTAACATTTATTTTTATTTTTATTTATTTATTTATTTATTTTTAGAGGAGCACAACGGAAATTTCTTTATCATTATGGTCTTTGGGTTGAAGTTATTAAAAATGCAATAATGCCTAAATGCCTAATCTGACAGAGCTGAAAATTTATATATATATTATAAATTACCGTTGTATAGATTTTGGTGAATCTAGTGCTAATGGATTTTTACAGGGACATAATGAAATTTTTTTTTATCATTATAAAGTATGAGGTGAAATTATTTGAAATACAATAGCGTTAAAATAAACAGCATACTGTTTGGGGGAAAATACTGAAACATCCTTATATAACTTTCGGTTTTGCGTATTTCAGGACTTCTCTTACTTTTGTGACATAGTCAAGATTGTGTCCATTGTGTTCGACTGCCTGCGTGAGGTCTCTGGTGCCGGATTGTCTGCAGTCTCGAGAAACCGGGCATACCAGGGGTTTTCTCATCCTCATGGCTACAAAGTAACCGCGATTTCACAGATGGTTTTGATATGCCGCTTGGGCACCCCACGCTAGGGTGGTACCCCGCCGTTTTGTCGCCAGTTGAAACTCCAATGAACTGTTGACCTGAGGATACTCCTCCTGACCAAAGACTGTTTGATTGGTGTTTGTCGAGTGGGAAAAATTGTTCCCCCTTTTCAGATCACTAAGATTTTTGGAAGGACTAAAGATTTCAGATATTAAATCGAGGACTTGGATTTATGACTTGAAAGAGAACGGAGGTTCTCCTGGATCTTTTAAAAAATGATACTCATGTTAGGTTTTCACAGGTATCTGTGATGCATGTAATGCTATAAAATGCTAAAAGTAGTTTTAAATTAAAATTATGTTAAGTTTTGAAATCAAGCCTTGTTATTCCTTGTGTGGGATTTACAACCAATTTTTGACTACTATCATGTGTTCCACGCTACGTACCTACTATATCACACTTTCAGTAATGAACGGTTGTTTAAAAAAATTGATGTTCGGAAAGACGAGTAAAGTCACTCCATATTTTTTAATGTAAAATTAATATAACCAAAATTATCAGGATATATAAAACTTATTTGGGTCGTTCATTGTAAAAGGGAATTATCTCCTTGGAAATTGATTTTGAAATAACGAGCTTTTTTCAAATTTGTGCATAGGAGAAACAGTCAAGATTCAGTAAGTGCTATCGATTTTTGTGTTTAATACAAATCATAGTTATAAGAATTCATAAATTATATTAAAAATAATTTGAAGTAACTTAGAAACTCCATTTTTATAATGAATATTAAGAAGTTTTAGTTTTCCGAGAAAAAAAACATGTAATGCCATTTATGGAATTATAATGCAATTATTAGAGT
Source organism: Salticus scenicus (assembly GCA_963930645.1). NCBI lineage: Eukaryota > Metazoa > Arthropoda > Arachnida > Araneae > Salticidae > Salticus > Salticus scenicus. The sequence continues at coordinate 124,327 of CAWVNO010001967.1, forward strand.
TTTTTCTTTTTTATAATGAAAGATGAGACAAAATGTGATACAATTAAGCAAAAAAATATATATATTTAAAAATATGGAGTTACTTTTACAATGAGTCGTCCATTTACTGAACACGTTTAGATTTAACTAGAACTCCTACATTGATAGGCTGACGCATCCGCCATTTCCTAGCCCACAAGACCTGCTGACGATTTATTACTGGTGATTTTTCGGCAATAAATTGCACGAATAACTAGAGAAAAGGGCATCGCCTGTTTATATTTTCTTCTAAACCAAAAAGAAGGAAAAAGTGGATTATAAATTGCAGATGTAACTCTTGGATACCCGGAGCAGGAGCACAACTTTGTAGCCCAAGATTTCCCTTATTTTCAACTTATTTTATTTTATTTTCAAACTAATTTGACAAATTTAATATAAATGTATTGTTTTTTGAAGTTATTGTTTTTAAATTCTTTTAAAATTAACTCTAAAGTTACATTTCTTTTAACGTGAAGGGTTGCACTTTTGAGAATGTTGGCGATGTTCTTAAAATTGCCAACTTGTTTGTTTCGTGATAAGAAGTTTTAGCTCGAGTTTAAAGGCGATAACAACGCTAATCAGGTAACCTATCTTTTTCTACCTCCAACTTTTTCCCAGATGGGCTAGAAAATGGCGGACATTGCGCCAGCTCGTATCATTTAGGAACCTTTGTTTTAACTCATGGCTCAAGTCGCAACAAAATATCAATGGAAAAAGTTTATACGATATTTTGTTTGGCATAGTTGCTTGCAAAAATTATTTTTCACTTGAGAAAAATCTTTTTAATCCTCTGTCCAGGGCTCTTTAACCACATCACCATACGCACGATAACGAATTTGTAAAAGATTCTACTCACCGACTGTCCATCCTTGGCCAGAAAACGGAGTCCAAAATAAGCACTTTCCAGGAGATCTAAACGCTTACAGACACGTTGCAGCAGGACCTCACCTCGTTCGCTGCTCTGTTAAAAAAAAAAGAAGAGAAAGAAATTAGATGCATGCATATAGAAAAGTCGTTTCATATTTAATAGCCTGGTGCAGCACGTATACACCTTTCTCTTATACGACATTAAAGGATGACACAAAAAATCAGAGACAAACGATCAGTTCCGACATACACATCAATAAAGGTCTGCCGGAACTGAAACGATTCGTAGATACCTACCACAAAAATGGTAAAATAATGCTCTGGCCAGACCTAGCCAGTAGCCCATTATCCTAAAAAAAAAAGGGGGGGGGGGGTGCAGTGAACCACCAAAAAAAAAATAAAATAAAACAAAATAAAATATCTTTCATGCTAATATATAACATGAAAAAAATTCTAGGGTGTTCTTACTCGTTGGTGTATGACAATAAATGGGAAGCAAAATCTGAGACTTAATTAGTGAATAGATTTACTCGAAAATTTAAAGAAGTTCACATATGTGACATCCAGACCATGATGAGAAACCCCCTGAAAAATCGAAGATAATGAGCTGTTAAAGGCTATGTAAATATGTTTTTCTAAAGATAATTGAATGAACTAAAAATTTGTCCAATCAATATTCAAATTTTGTTTTTGTTTTCTTTAACCCACGTCCCTTTGAATTTGTTTCAACACTTTTATGACACACATTAGTACAGACACATTATTACAACTTAAAATTCAACATATGAGGTACTACGTTTAAATATTTTTAGTGTACTGTAAAAAAAAAAAAAAAAAAAAAATAATAATAATAATAATAATAATAATAATAAATTAGTTTTATTTCATATAAATTTCTGCGTAATGGAGCTACCACACCTTAAGTCTTGATTTGAATATTGTAGCTATATCCATACGATATTTGAGGTTGTTACTAAATTTTAAAATTTATTTCTATTCTTCAGAGAATTGCCGACTGCAATACTCTCTGAATATTATTCGACAAATTTTCAATATCCCTATAATATTATCTATTTTGAGTAGCTCTTGCTCTATTAATAATAATAATAATAAATTAGCTTTATTTCATAGAAATTTCTGCGTAATGGAGCTACCACTCCTTAAGTCTTCATTTGAATATTGTAGCTGTATCCATACGATGTTTGAGGTTGTTACTAAATTTTAAAATTTATTTCTATTCTTCAGAGAATTGCCGACTACAATGCTCTCTGAATATTATTTGACTAATTTTCAATATCCCTGTGATATTATCTATTTTGAGTAGCTCTTGCTCTATATAACGGGGGACCCAATAGTCATAGAAAAAATATCAAATATATTATGCAAAAAATATTTGCCGTAGTACTATGTAATTTTCGCTGAAATACGTAGAAAAGCATAAGATTTTATTAATATGTAATAAAAAAATAATGATTAAATTTTTCACCAAAAGATGACGCTGTATTCGTAGCATCCTCTCACATTTTAAACATAAGAACCTTCTCAAATGACGTCATATTGTGAATGCTTATTAATCTAGCTTTGGCGTGTTGCATATGAATTTCAGATGTTAGCCAATATATAAATTAAACATATAGTGCTTATTAATGTTGTTAATCGTTCTAAAAAAGTCATGACATTGATAAGAAACAAAAAATTGTTATGTTAGTTAAGCTTTATGACGCGCAGACGATCATTTTCATGAATGACAGCCGACACATGGAACATTTATATTCCTAGATCCTTCATTGAATGCACTGCGCCACTGTAAAAAGTAATTTTACAATTAAAGCGCCGCCTAATGGAAAAAATTTAAACTAATTTGAGCAATAAATCTTTTATTATTTAAAATAAAAAAAAAAAAAAAATCCCACGACCTGCATTTCAGTGAAATCTGCATAGTGCTACGGCCAGTATTTTTTTAATAATATATATATATATATATATATATATATATATATATTCTGTTAATTTGAATCTCCTAGTATAATATATGCATAAAAAATAATATACTTAAATTCAGCACATAAAAAGAAATGCATAACGCAACTTGAAATATACATCTATCCACTTTCAAACATAACACTTACATAGCAGAATTCTTTTGTGTCGCCCTGTAAACAAAGGATAAATGCAGTTTACACCATATTCTATATGATACATACTTTTGTGCATATAATTAATGTATGCCAATTTCTTTTTGTTTAAATAAATTTTTCTTTAGTCAATTTCATTTTGTTTGCCTAACGATGCTAATCTTTACATACCAGAAATAATATACGTCTTAATGTATCTTGAATAATTTTGTATATCCCTGTATACAAACCCTTTATTCGGTTTCAATAAAATAGTTTCAAGTAGTATACCCATATGATACAGATTTAAAATATCCAGTTTGGACTTTCCGCAAATATATATATATATATATATATATTGCGTTGTATTGATAAAAGACTCAGGTGTACACAGAGAGACAGACACACCGACAATCCTCTAAAAAACAAATTTTCGTATACAGGGAATCTCAAAATTTATAAATGTAGAAAGTTCTCAATTTCGAAAATTTAACCCCAGTAGAATATTTTCTCTAATATTGTATGTGAGAGAAAAAGTAAAATGTTGAAGGAATGCAAAATTTATGTAAGTAGTAAGCTAGCGACTCAAAGAATCCGAGTTGGTAGAGCCTGAGCTGTCACGTAATTTTTATATTTCCAAATTGTAAATTGTAAAATTGTTTAGAATTCTAAACAGTTGTAATAAACACTCATAATATATTTGTTTAAACACCATCTCTTATAAAAGAGTCGTCAATATTTGCAGTGGGCTATTTGAAATAAAGTATGGGGAAGCACTTTCCCATATTGCGGGATAGAATTATAGAAACTAAATAATGAGAAATTTAGTTTAATTATGCATATACTCAGACGCATAGAAGACAAACGCGGATTATAGTAAGTTATCCAGAGTCCACAGTTTTTTTTTTTTTTTTTTAACTCTTCCTCAAACAAAGCAAATAAATTGGCCATCAGCTATTTTGTTACGTACAGGATGTTTCTTAACTCCACGCACGAACTTGGAGGGGAGGTAGAAAATATCAATAAGAATCAGAATCACCTGGGAAAGCAGGGTGCTAAATGGATAGGTGGCACTGCAATCGAGTGTTCGAGGTCTATATGAGCAAGTTGCTCACTGACGTCGGCGGCGATTGAATGGCCTCCAAGATCACCTGATTTATTGCCTCTTGATTTTTATTTGTGTGCTACCATGACGATTATTATTTATGAAATGCCAGTGGATTCTGAAATGAACCTCGTTTCAGGTATCGCTATCACTGCTACTATGATCCGCGAAACATTTAGTATGTTTGAAAAATTATTTTAGAAAGATTGGAGTGTAAGATTGATTTTATACTAATTATGTGATAAATGTTAGAGCAAGGATTCGAACCTGGGCTCTCCGCCTTTGAAATTGTTTGCAATTCATGCAGCGTGCATGTTCGTGCATGAATGCCAATGGACGGAATTTCGAACACCTACTGTAATTACTTCTAACTATTGTATTATTCATTTATTTATTTACTTATTTATTTTGTGTAATAAAGTGTTTAATACTGTATTCTGTATTATTCCCTTGCTTTGTCTTTATGTCTCTTTATCACTTAAGAGTGGACAATACCTAATCCCGTGGGCAACCGTGGCCCCTGTTATTCTATAGGAAAATTTATTTCCACAATGACACATTACTTAACGTATTTTTTTTAAATTCTGTTCAGAAAATTCGTAAGCGTTAAATTAGTACTCATTTTCGAAAAATTCATTTTTGAAAATTTTTACATTTTGAATGCTAAAGTAAGAATTTTCACTAAAAGTGTTTTTTTTTTTTTTTTTTTTTTTTTTTTTTAACTGCAAAACAAAGTGCTAAAAATCTAAAAAAAATCAATTTTTGGAAAATAACTACTAATTTAATTATTCTGAACTTTCTGAATGTAGAAACATAATTGATATAAAAAAAAAAAAAATCAAATCATTATAGAAACAAATTTTCCCATAGAATAACATAGGCAACGGCTACCAACGAGATTATGTATTATCCACCCCTCAATTCCCATGTAATTTTGATTCCTAAAGAGGGTTTCTAAGTTCCCTTGACTGTACGTGGAGTTCAGAAAATCTTTATATAATACACTCCTATACAAATAAAATGAATGCTATACGACTTACTTATAGGTGCCTCTTCAAGATGTTATTATTATTATTATTATTATTATTATTATTATTATTAACGTTATAAATCGTAGCCAAATCACGGCCCTCCGGTTACATGCGCCATGCCGTGTAACGTTAGTTTATGCAGCCTGCGACAGAAATAACGAAATAGATAATTCGGTAACTTCTTCTAGTGCAACAAAAAATTAATAAATCAGCAAACAAAGACACATCCTTAAAAGATATACAGGATCAGCCGAAAGTCCCTTCCCCCCTCCTATCTCGGAAATTCGTGAGAATTTCGAAAAATGACGAAACACATGTCTAATAAATTCGAGGGGGACCACTTTTGATGAAAAAATTTTGGGCCAGGGGGCTCTAGGAGACCACTAGGGAGGGAAACTTTAAAATTTCAAATCATAAGGTATGTCTTGTGATAAATTCCTGAAAACGTCTCTTCAAAACAATAAATTTGACATGAAGTGTTTTCTTCTGCGATGATATTAAAGGAGATACATAAGTATAAAATCCCCATTTCAAAACTCTAAACGGCATGTATCGCCTTTAATAATCATCACTGAACAAAGATATTTATATCAAATTCATTGTCATGAAGAGAAGTTTCCAGGGACGTATCTCAAGACATACCTTACCATTGGAAATTTTAAAGTTGCCCTCCCTAGAGAACCCCCTAGGCCCCTTTCCCGGACTCAAAATATTCTCACCAAAAGAAGTCCCCCTCGAATTTATTGAACACTTGTTTCGCCATTTTTCAGAATTCTGATGCATTTCCGAGATAGGAGGGAGTGGGGGACTTTTGGCAGACCCTGTATATGTTTATTAAGTATACTGTAGCCATGATTAAACTGATATATATATATACAAGTTCCAAAATTTACCACTAGGGGAATATGTGGTGCTGTTTTTCTAAATAAAGCTTTTTACTCAATTTATAATTTAAAACTGATGATTGCGCACTTTTTTTTAAGTGCAGCTTTTGTCCCATTTATTATTTCTGTCTTCTATATTCAATAGAAGAAAGAATTGGATTCATAAAAATTTTCGACTTCCCTGTTTTACAAGGAATTACACGTTTTGAGAGGTCTAGAACACGATTTGACCATTTTTAGAAAATGTCTGTCTGCCTTTCTGTGTGTGTAAAAAAATTTTTGTAGCGACTGTATCTCCGGAACTATTGCTCAAAATTGTATATAAATTTATATGTATATGCACCTTGGCCTAAATTAGAGCCTATCAACTTTTGGTGCCAACTGCTCAACAGGTGAGGCTGCTATATAGCGATATTCACAATTTAAGGGAAGGCTTTATCTCGGGTTCTATTGCGTATAATCAAACGAAACTTGATATCTGAGAAGGTCATTATGAGACATTATGCTGATTCAATTTGAATGCTTATCGGCCAACAGGTGGCGCTGCTATACAGCATTTTCCGCAATTTAAAGGAAGTATATCTCAGGACTATATCTCAGGAAGTATTGCAGAGAATTCCATATAAATTTATTTGTAGATACAACTTGACATAAATTAGTGCTTATCAACTTTTGGTGTCAATAACTCAACACGTGGCGCTGCTACACAGTGCTTTCTACAGTTTCAGGGGAGGGAATATCTCAGGTTCTACTGCGTATCATCAAACAAAACTTGATATGTGAGAAAGTCATTATGGGACATTAGGCTGATTAAATTTGGATACATAACAGCCAAGAGGTGGCGCTGCTATACTGCAAATTTCTTCAAGAACGGGAAGACTATGTCTCAACATCTATGGCATATAACTCTACGAAATTCCATATATAGGATAACCATTACGAAAACGCAATTTTTAAGACTTTATTTATAGAGAATAAAACTGCCTTTCTTCTCTTATATTTAGTGTTAGTTTTCTCTAAGAGGAAAATCGTCTGCATTTGTTATGGTAGATAATTTTAATAAATAATAGTTTTGATAAAATATTTTTAGTGAGTGAATTTCTATAGGAAAATATAGAAGAAAGTCTTGTGGTTGATACAACATACTAGTTTTGAAATTGGAGACACCGCACTAATCAGTCTGAGAGAAAAGCTTTATTTAGAAAAACAGCACCACATATTCCCTTATTGGTAAATTTTGGAATTTATTTTTTTTTATATAATTTTATTATTATTATTATTTCGGTATCATCCTTCGTCCCCCGTCTTGTTTAATCTTTCTACACAGTTTGGGGCTATTCTTGCAACGAGATTACGCTACAAAACACTGTCAGTTTAATTATGGCCGCAACCCTGTATATCATTTCAAGTAACTTTCTGATATTATTTTTAACAATGTCTATAAATCATATATAGTTACTCCAGGTGACAGCCTGCTTCTAAAATTGATTATCATTCATCATCTGTCTCCCACAATGACGATTTAGTCATTCTTGACTAGTTTGTATCATAACTACCGATTCCTGACACGCGTGATAGCCATTCAAAGTTTTTAAATAACTGTAATCCTTCGATACATTTAAGCGCAACAATAGAATTCTATGTAATAAATAAAACAATGACAGCTATTAGTCGGCTTTTAAATCGAGTTAGCTGCTGACTAATTAGCCTACCTCTATGTCATTCTTAAAAGAGTGGGCCGCCATCTTCCGGAAAAGAAGTAACCACTGTTCTGTTGTTGGTGTAAGCTATGGGATGAATTAATTGAGCCAAGATTAAATCGGTCGTTAGGTGGCAGCGTATTTCATCCTAGTTTAGAAGGCTATAGTTACTGCTAATAAAAACACAGAAAATGCTTTAAGATGTTACATTGTGTTTTACTGAATGGGATAACGTTTCAAAATAAACAGCAAGAACTTTGTAGGCATTATACACTATATATACTGTAAAACAAAAAAAGTGACGCACCAAGAAGTAATGCAGACTGGACACAAATTGACATACGTACAGGTTTTGATGGAATCAAGCACCAATTCCTCATTATCGTCGATCCTACGTGTAACTGGTGCTTCAGTGGCTTCAAATACCCTTAATAGGCGGCTCAGTGTGGTTGAGCTCAGTCCCCGGATCTCTCTTCAACTGAGGACGTTTGGAGCATCATAAAAAGGGTCCTACAGCCAGCTCGGGATTTTACCAATCTAACGCAACAATTGGACAGAATTTGGCACGATACTTCACGGAAGCACATCTGTCAATTCTATCAATTAATACCAAGTCGAATAACGGCGTAGATAAGGGCCAGAAGAGGACCAACACGTTATTGACTTGTTTACTTTGTGAGGCCCTTTCTCTTGAATAAATCATTCAAATTTTCTGAAACTGTAATCAATTGTTTTTCTCCACGTGTACATTACATCTGCCAATTTTTGTCCCATTCGGACTGCCCATTCCACCCCATCTACCAATTTTTGTCTCCACTTCTTCTTGGTGCGTCTTTTTTTTTTTTTTTTTTTTGTTGTTATAGAGTGTATATATATGTTACATTATTATAAATAGTTTTTTTCCCGAACCGAAAATACTATTTCGATTTCTGCTTTCAAATACTAAGCAAATTACACTTCTTGTGGTAACGTTCCTCAAGCATAAAAATTTTTCTGGTTATAAATTATTTTTATTCTTTTCATGTTAGATCTTAAGTGTTTTTTTCCCTTCCCTTTAATTTCTGTATCAAATTTATCTTGCTTTCATGTTTCACTGGTTTTTTTTTTACTTAGGTGAATAGGGCAGTGATATGTGTAATTTTTTGGCTTTAGTCTTGCAGATATGCAAAATATTTTTCATATACATATGTATAAGTATATATATACACACATACATACATACATGCATAACGTAATAAAATATATATGGATACATAGATATATATTATCTGTCACCATTAAGTTATAGCTGTACAAAGAGTGAATAATATTTTTAAATATAACATATATGTTACATTTAGAATGAAAAAAAAATTAACTTTTTCTTTCTTATCATATGGTCTTGCAGAAGTTTTGGGGAAAGTTAGGCGCCAGTAAAACTTGTTTAATCCGCTCCACCCGTCTTAAGCCATGATGGCCTCTGCTTCTTCTTATTGTTTTTCCTATTCCTCTATTTGGATATTGTCCTTGTTTCCCATAATTTTCAGGATATGTATTCATTTCTTATATCATATATATATATATATATATATATGTATATATATGTGTGTGTGTGTGTGTGTGTGTGTGTGTGTGTGTGTGTGTGTGTGTGTGTGTGTGTCTTTGTATACCTCTTTAAGTTTTACCGTTTTGTAAATCTTGTGTTAGTATGAAATTTATAATTTTTATACAAATAGCATGTTTTAAGAATACAAATAATTTTAGGAGTGAAAACGTCTCTTTAATCTTAAATTTCTGCTCAACAGAAAATTTTATCGCTATTACTTTCCCAGGATATTTGCCTTAAACCGTCTTGATATCTGGGAATGTTGATTATAATGGCAGTTGCTAAGAATCAAGTATAAATCAGAAACCAGAAAAAAATGCGTCAGTTTGCTATTCATGACCTTTCAATTCGATTTAGAGAAACAAATAATTTTAGAAGTGAAATAGCCTCTTTAATTTTAAATTTCTGCTCAATAGAAATTTTGTCGCTATTACTTTCCCAGGATATTTGCCTAAAACGGTCCTGATATCTGGGAATGTTGATTATAATGCCAGTTGCTAAGAATCAAATATAAATCAGAAACCAGAAAAAAGTGCGTCAGTTTTCTATTCATGACCTTTCAAGGCGATTTAGAGAAAATATTGAGATACATTTGGTAAGTTTCTTTTTCTGGGTAACGGTCAAAAGATTTTCGAATCAATGAACCCTTACCGAAAGGAAACAATAGAATTGGTGCCCGAGCGTAAGTCACAGAGAATAATGCAGTAATAACATCATCGCTACAAAAGAAGGTTCAGATTTATGAAGATTTGTATAGAACAGAATCCACTTCAGGTAAAACTAAATACACTGTTAATAGCAGGAGACTTGGCGTTGGAATATTAAAACAGGAATGAACTACTACGTCAGAAACGCCAAAGAAAAATTATTGAGGTGCATACAGCTGTTTCGGTAGCCTAAAGCGTACCGTCATCAGTGCAAAAAAGAGTTCTGAATCTGGAGAAGTACTCGTATATATAGGAGAGGGACCGGATTTAGTTCAACCAATAGGATTACGGAAGAGGTGGGGAGTGTGGCCAATAGGAATTAAGGAATGTGTAGCTGTATAAACAGTAGAAAAATTAAGGAAATGTGGACTGAATGTAAAATTTCCAACAATCAGACAAATAGGGAACAGCGAAATCACAATTTACAAGGTTTTTAAAATTTTTATAAATATGAAAAGCTTCAAAGAAATCGAGTTCATGAATGGATTTAGGTCTGTAAATTATTTTAGCTGAATTAAATTTAAGCTGAATTAACTGTTGCCATCACACAACTTTCTGAAATAATAATTGTAAAATATTTCGATAACAGAGACATGTTATTCTTAGAATTGGTGGCAACATTGCACGAATTCAAAATTTTAAACTGCAATATCATATCTAGCATTTATAATTCGCAATGACATTTTTTTTTTTTTTTAATTTTCATTCACATTATGTTAATTATAATAAATAAAGAATATAAAATACTAAACAGAACATTTTAACTTTTAATTAAAATTTATATGATTAACAGAGATAAAGCCAAACTGTACAGTGATGGCATAACAAGAAACAAAAGTAAAAATTCACGGTTAGATTAGGGGACAATTTCTAAAATTAAAAATAACAGTATAAGAGATTAATTCAGCAGGGCAAAAAAACATAGGTACAGTCGGTAACAAAAGTGTCCGAACACTAGCAAAAATTTCTATGCAAAGAAAGTACACTTCATTCGGTTTTGATAAATAAATCCTTGTCGAATCCTGTTCTTAGTCAGTGTAAGAACAGGATTCTATAAGGATTTATTTAACAAAACCGCATGAAGTGTCCTTTTTTTACACAGGAATTTTTGCTAGTGTTCGGACACTTTTGTTACCGACTGTAAATGATGAATTTTAAAATTTCAAAAAATAATGAATAAACATTTCTGAGTTTAACGAATGTTACTAATATCAATACTATAGATTCATTTCGTGTTGTTTTTCAGTGTTTTTCGATACTAATTTCTAGAAGACCCCAACGGAGGGTAGTTCAAACAGGCCTAGGACCATAGCGCAGTACTAACGCTTATCGGGTTAGTCAACTGACCAATCCGCCACCACCAACACCAACGCGATTTTTTTGTGACTTATTGTAAAAAACTGAACGTGCAGAAGTCCATAAGAAAAACAGCAGTTAATTGTGCAAGTATTCATTAAATAGTAGTACATTTTATTCCTCCTTTAGTTATTTCTTTGAAAAATAAACGTTACTGATTTAAATGAGCAACTAACGCCTTTGTCCATATGAAGCTCAAATATATTAATGTTTTTCATATATAAAGTTACATTTTTTTCTCCGAAAATTAATTATAAAATAATCTGGTAGTATAGTATTAAGCTATAGAAAATTATTCAATTTTTAAATTAAAGTCATTTATTAAATGTACCAGCGTCCAGTGTGGACGATGGTCTAAAGTCAATTTTCCCAAACAGGTTCTCAAATTTCCCCAAATCAGAGGGGAAATGTTCTCCAAATTTTCAGAACTGCCACCAAAATTCCCCACATACACTTGTTTTCCCAAAACGTCCCCAGAAGTCTTAAGCATCCCCAATCTGGGATTACTACCTATATTTCCTATACTACCTATATTAAAGCGAGGTGCTTTTCATATAATTTTTTATTGCTTGTTTTACTCTCCAGAAAATGATTTAGTAAAAGGAGATGAACTTGATTTAGTTATAATTTTATACTTCAAATCTTTAATGATTTTTTTTTTAGTCAGAATACAATCACAGTTTGTAACTATTAGATTTTAAATCGGCATTTTATATATATATACGTATATATATATATATATATATATATATATATATATATATTCATTTATTAATAATAATTCACTTTGAAATGCAATAACATCTCTTATTACACCGCTTTATAATTTATCGATATGAATAATGTTTTTTCTGAAGAACATTTTCATAAGCTTTGAGTCATCTAACAACACTTCGCTGCCAAAAAAAAAAAAAAAAAAAAAAAAAAAAAAATCGAGCCCTGATACCATTCTTGCTGATTTTTATGTAAAATGACCTCCTGAATCCAAATAGGACTCCCATTTTGTCCAGTCACCCACCACTTTCTTGGGACATCACCCCCTCCCCCAATTTTTATCGCTGTTCGGTAATTTTATGGCCATGAATTTGATTTGGAGAATGAAAAAGAATTAATTGAACACTTAAAAACAAAAAACAAAAAAAAATAATAATGTTTAATAAATAACATTAATAATAGATTAAAAAAACACAAGAAATGTAATACATAATTTCAGTGGTAAATCCTCCCCTAAATTTTCCCCTTGCCTCAAATGTTCATGTTTTAGAATTTTCCAACTCTGTAGACTCTCAGAAGATATTTAATAGTTAAAATAATCCTTCCCTCCCTAAAAAACAAATTTATAGCCATAAAATTACCGAAAAGTGATAAAAATAGGAGACCGTCCCTAAAAAAACAGTGGGTGATAGGGCAAAATGAGCGTCCTATTCGGATTCAGGAGGTCATTTTATATAAGAATTTGCCAAAATGGTGTTGGGGCAATTTTCATGCAAAGCAGTGCAATTTAACTGCCCATTTTCAAAATAAAGGAATTTTTTTTTCCCACATTTTAATTAAAAGCAAAACAACAGCAGACGATTATTACTGAAGATGCCAAATCCTTATCTTAAAACGCTAATGACAAGCATAACCACGAAATCTTTTCCGTGTGATGCAAATATAAAATATAAAGGGCAAGGGTGCACTGTAATGAGAAATACAAAAATGTAAAACTGTAATTAATGTTAAATATAATGAAAACTCACCTCGACCGTTTCGTCGATTTCGGTCTCGTCCAGCAGAACGATGGTGCAACGATCCGGGGTTCGACCACCCCCACAGCAGCAACCCATCACCTGTTGAGGAAGTGTTTTCCTTATCCATCCCAAAGTCTCGAATCCTGATAGCCAGACATCTTATACATATAGTTTCAAAAGAACACAAACATTCCTGAAAATACATAAAAACGCACAAATAAATAATTCGACAGAAACAATCTGGTGTGACACACACACTACTTTCGTGCCCTGCATTTCAATAAAAACACGATTACACAGGTTTGCAAAATAATAATAATCTATATAATATTTCTCTAACGTGGAACAGTTACAATTATTTTTTGTCGAAACGATACGATAGTAGTGTAATTAACAAAATACGCGAGGATAAAAAATAATATTTAAAAATGAACAATATTTAAGCACGTGGACTCAGCTCAATGAACTAATAAAAAAGCATTGACATTATTTTACGGAAAAATAGGTTTTTAAAAGTTGTTTCTTCAGAATCTTTTCAAGCGTCATTTAAAACCCAAAAATACTTTAAAAATATATACAGAATAGGAATTATTATCACAAATTGACTGAAAAACACAATCATATAAAATATAATCAAAATAGGAATTAGTTTTTCTTTTAAAACAAAAAAAAAAAAAAAAAAAAAAGTATACCAAAATTAGTAAAAAGTCATCGCCAACATGACGACAAAAATTTAAAAGGCATCGTGGAAGTCCTATACTTTAACTATACTGCCTGCGGAAGTATGAAAACTGGGTCGTGAACCATGAATTTTATTTTGAAACCTTTCTTTGATTTTGGTTTCATTATTGCACAATATTGATTTGTTTCTAATAATGATTTGGCTTCTGGTAAATTAAAGTTTAAATCAGATGGTGAAACTGGTATAATATTTATGAGTTCCAAATTTTAAAGGTAAATAAGAAAAGAAATAAAATGCGAAAAATTCGCACGGATATGCTAGTAGTAATAATTTGAGCTGAATGAAATTTGTTAGGTAAACTGTATGTTTTTAAGGATGCTGAATCCAAAAATAATTTTCATTTTTCGACATAATTCACTTTTTTTTTTTTTTTTTTTCCCTAAATAAATTAAAAAGGCGATTTAATACAGTGGGCGATTTACAATAAAAAATCGCTCATTTTATTACATTTTATTACACTGAACTAAGACTATTCCCTTTTTTAATGACCTTCCAAATACAGTTTCGCTTTCGCCCCTTTTACTGCTTCCATCCCCATATTTTATTTTACAGGGTGATTACAATTAAAATTACGATTCCAAAACGCTATTTGATATTTTACCAGAGCAATCGCGAGGCAATGAAATTTTGTTTGGCAAAAGAAAAAAAGAAAAATAGTTCCAAAATGTGCCGTTACTTATCCGTAAAGTATTTGTTTCATGAAGCTCCTCTTTTTCTCTTTTCACTGTGACTGTTTCTGCTGTAAACACGTATTCTTGTCTTTGTGCTAAAAAATTGTAGTAAACCCTTGAAGTCTATTGTTTCCTGCTATTCCATTGTGTTGCTAACAACATTCCTGTGTTTAATGAGTCCCTTTAGGCGTTTGCCCTGACATTACCCTGACAGCGCCATCCATAGGAACATGTTCGAACTATTTTTTTCCTCCCTCAAACAAAATTCCATTGTCTCACGATTTCTCTGGTAAAATATCAAATAGCTCTGATGGGTAGTTTTAAAATTATACCGTTTTGAAACTGTAGTTTTAATTATAATCACCCTGTATTTTATTTTATTTTTTAGATTCAGGATAATAAATATTGTTTTTAAAGTGAGGATTCAAAAATAATGTTATCAAAATCTGATTTAATAAATTTGGCTGATCTTTCTGTTTTTTGGTGCACTGAAACCGAAAATGAAGACTTTTTTTCTCTATCACGTATAGATTTTTGCTAATACAGGGTGTCTACCGACACAATTTCTCTATTCTTGGTGGTTTCTAGTATGTTTCCATGTTTAATTATAATTTATCATGGAAATATACTAGAAAAGTTAATAATTATATTGGGGAAAGAGTCACGAAAAAAACTGTGTCGGTAGGCATACACTGTATTGACCAAAATTTATACGTAATAGAGAGAAACTTCAGTTTTGGTTTCAGCACACCAAAATATATAAAGATCAGCCAAATTTATCAAATCAATTTGATGTAGACTGTGTTATGGAATATGGTTTTTTATAATCAACAAAAAGATACCAGATTTCATGATTTCACGCAAAATTACTAAACTGAGAATAGGCATTTTGAAAAAAAAAAAAAATTATCATCATGGAATTTTTTTACTGTATTTTTAGGTTTCAATGAGTAAAAATATATCAGAAACAATAAAAACAACTTAGAGCTTACTTTTCAGCGTGTTGAAAAATAGAAAAGGGGGAAAACAGAAAAAATCTGTTTTTCCTTTAAAACAGCACTTTAATGTAAAAAATACAAATTTTTTTCTGTGAAAACTACAGACTTTTTTTTTTTTTTTTACAGTGCACATTATGACTGTTTAAAGGGATAGACAGTATTGCATTCGAACAGTTACAAAGAGTTTTAAAATTAGTTAAAAATTATTTTTAAAACAGTTTTTCTAAACATATATTACTAATGGTGTGGGTGGTTGTGGCTTGTGGGAGGGGGCATCGAGCACTTAACACCCCATTTGAATATTGTTACTAGATTTATATAACATTTAAAATTCTTCTTTGAACTTTGTTTGTTGTCTTTTGCAGTTGTTGCTGTTGTTAAAAAATGAAAAAAAAATCGATAACTTTGTTTTAAATTATCACAAATTTATGGTTACACCATTCGTTTTAAAGGTATTGACGAGATCTTTCAAAAGAAAATTTACACACCCAGAGATCTTTCCATATTGAAAATTTACACACCCTGGAGGTTAAGCTATATTCCCACATGCACAAGCTTTTTTTCCTAGTTTACTATTACCATTATAAATAATTCTTATTAATTTTACAATCGTACGTTAAAAAGAACTCTCAGTGTGTACATTTATACAAAATATTGTCCTGTACTGCCATGTTAAACATTTAGGAAAAAGCTAATCACCGCGCCACTTGTTGAGCGATGGATTCCCAAACCTAATCAGCACCAGTTTATGTAAGGGTCTAACTAAATACTAAGTTTGGTTAAATTTCGTTCATTGGTTCGTGAGATACAGCGCCCACAAAATTTGTGATACACACACACAGACACACATTTTCTAAAAACAGTCAAATCGTGTTCGGGATATCTAAAATCGTGTAAATCCATCAAAAACTGGAGTTCGAAAATGTTCGTGAATTCAATACTTTATATATAGAGAGAGAAGATTCTATATATAGAGAGATAATTCTATATATAGAGAGAAAAGAAAGTAAAAATAGTAAAAATATTTTAATTCGTTAAAGCTAATGTTTTCAATCTGCTATAAAAGCGTCTGGGTTGCCGGCAGGGTACTCGCAAGTGAACCCGAGTTGTAGTGACGGTCGAGTCGCTCTTTGGGTGAGCCAGCGAGTCACCTTCTGTCAGGTCCTCGGTGATCGAGACGTACTAGCTGTCCGAACGAAGGTGTCCAACTCGAATGTGTTAGTGGCCACATGCTACTGCGCACCGAGGGAAGATGCTGCTCCGAACCTGGAAAAGCTGGAGGCGCTGTTGAGACGTTACCCTGAGGATCGAGTTGTCCTAGTGGGTGACTTCAACGCAAAATCCACGCTCTGGGGGAAAAATCCAACAGATCCTAGGGGGAGTTTGTTAATCTCCTTCGCTTCGAACAATGAACTGGATATTGTGAATGACCCAGATAGCGAACCCACCTTCGTGGGGAGTCTTGGCACCAGCTGGATCGACGTCCTGTTGGTTCGCGGTTGCCTCGAGCTCATCGCAAACTGGGAAGTCTCTGATGAAGAGATGCTGAGTGATCATAGAGCCATGAAGTGGACCCTTCGGGGCAAACCAGGCTCCATGCACCCTAAGGAATCCAGCCGTCGCTGGAGGCCGAGGGATCTGGTTTGGGAGGCCTTCCTCCGCGATCTGCGCACTGCAGATCTGGCTTCTTATGATTGCTGCTCCCCAGACACAGGAATTGAATATCTGATATCGACTTTGACGAGGCTATGTAACAAGCACAGAAAGGCTTCTGGCCAAGACAGAAGCAAAGAGTGGTGGACGGTAGGTCTGACCGCCCAGAGGTCCCGGCTGCGCGCGCTGAGGCGGCTCTACCAGCGAACGCTGGAGTCGAATCAGAGGGTGAGGCTTGAGGTGCTGTATAAGCGGAAGCGGGCAGAATACAAGAGATCGATCTTGCGAGCCAAACGTCAATCGTTTAGGAAATATCTCTCAGATACGCTCTGCACTGATAAGTTTGGTCAGGTGTGTTGTGTGGTGAAAGGGAAGTGGAGGCGTGAAGCCCCAGAGAAACTAAAACTGGCAAATGGCGAAGAAATCTCCTCGTGGGAGGAGATACAAGCAGATCTGGCAAGGTATCACTTCACACAAGCAGATGACGTATTGCAGATCGATTCATCTAGAACCGACGATCCCGAACTGTTTGCTATCGGGGAACTGGAGTTTGCAGTAGAGTCGCTGCCGCCTAACAAGGCACCCGGTCACGACGGCTTCAGCTTGGAAATCGTCCGTAAGGTTCTCGAGTACCACCCTCGGTGGTTACTCTCTTTGTATAATCACTGCCTCAGCACCTCTTGTTTTCCGCGGGAGTGGAAAAGGGCTCTGGTAGTCTACTTCCCGAAGGAGGGAAAAGACAAAAGCCATCCCGGCTCCTACCGCCCGATCTGTCTGCTGCCGGCCTTAGGGAAGGCACTGGATAAGATGTGCGCAGTGCGTCTGGCGACCCATCTGGAAGCGAGGGGTATTCTGAGCGAGAAACAGTTTGGTTTTCGCAGGAACTTGGGCACACTAGATGCGCTCAAGAGAGTGGTGGAGTTCGTAGCCGAGTCGAAGAGAGGTGGCAGACACTCATGTCTGGTCACCCTTGATATTAAGAACGCTTTCAATAGTGCCCGGCGTACGGAAATTCTCCGCCTCCTGGTGGAGTATGAAGTACCGTCGGACCTCCTGGGTCTCGTGGACTCGTTCCTTAGGGACAGGACCATACTTTCGAACGCAGGGGAGTTCAGCTATAATGTTGGCGTTCCGCAGGGCTCATGCCTAGGGCCGATTCTCTGGTTGGTGCTCGTGAATGATTTGCTGAGCAGGCTTCAGTCCACTCCAGACTTGGTGGTTCAGGCTTTTGCCGACGACATCTTCCTGATGGCGAGAGAGGAGCGGGTTTATAAGTTCAACAGAATTATAAACCCAGTGTTGGATGAGATATGTGAGTGGGCACATAGTGTGCAGTTGGAGTTCAGTTATGAGAAGTGCTTGTACACGGTTATTCCGGCTGTTGGGAAGATGAGATACGCGCCTTCGTGGCCGATACGTATGAAGGGACACAAGGTGTCATTTAGTTACGAGATACGATACCTTGGAGTGCTGATAGACACTGCTCAGAGTTGGATGCCTCACCTGAACTATGTTCAGGAGAAAGCATCAAAGCTTCAATACAAGTTGATGCGCTACACGGGCGCTAACTGGGGATTGAAGCCTAAGGTCCGGAAGGCAGTCTACTCGGCCGTCGCTGAGAAAATTGTACTGTATGCGGCTCCTGTTTGGTACACCAACCGTGTAAAGTTGAATAACAAGCTCAACACCATACAGAGAAATCTGTTGTTGTGTGTGACAAAATGCTACCGCACGGTGTCGAGTGACGCACTGAATGTGCTTGCGGAGATTCCACCTCTGCATCTCCGTGCGGAATTTGAGCAGCTGTATACTGGCTTAGTGAGATGGGGTGAAGGCGTTGAAGACACCAATCTCACGCCGGAAACGGTAGAGACTTGGAGATATCAGCTGAGACGTGAAGACCTCTGGAGACTGCCTTGGACTCGAGACGTAACGCCCAAATCAGCCTCGTGTTATTACACGGACGGCTCGAAGATGGAGGACGGCAGGGTTGGCTGCGCGTTCCTGCGGGTCTCTGGGGGAGAGATCGTCTCGGAAGACCAGTTCCGGATTACCGACCATAGCTCTGTATTCACGGCGGAGGTCATAGCGATCAGGGAAGCCATCAGAGATGCTATGGAGTCGGGGCTCAGTGAGATGGATGTCTACTCTGACTCCAGATCGGCGCTGCAAGCGCTTAACTGTCTGAAGCCTAGGCACAAGACGGTTGCTGAGACCAAGGACCTGATTAAGAGTGGCGGGATCGGAATCACGATGCATTGGATCAGAGCCCATGTGGGTCATCACTTTAACGAACTGGTCGATGGCTCTGCTAAGGTGGCAACTGCACGTGAAGATGTAGATCTTCCAGTCAAGCTTAGTGTGAGATGTGCAAGGGGCGTCCTGTTTAGGCGCCTCATAGATAGATGGCAGTGTCGTTGGGATGGCTCCACGAAGGGTAGATTCACGCATGAAGTGTTTCCGAAGGTGAGCAGTCGGAGAGTGCAGGGAGATTTCTTTGTTAATCAGGTCCTCACCGGACATGGTTCATTCGGAGTTCACCAGCACCGCTTCTTTCAGAAGAACCCTGCATGTATTTGCGGGGCCAGCGCAAGCTCGGTAAAGCACGTGATGCTAGAGTGCGCACGGTGGCGGTCGGTCAGGGAACGTTACTTCCCGCCGAACTACCACCTTCGAACGCGGCGGGATTTGTGCCTGGACTACTATTGTAGGAAAGGAATCGCAGTCATCATGACGGATCTCCTTGACTGGGCGCTTAACCCGCTTGGTGGTGGACGACGGATTCTCGAAGCGTCTGAGCCCGACGCCCCAGTAGAGCCTCCTAGGAGGTCTCTTCGATTGGTAAGTGAGACGGTGAGACGATGAGAGTTGATGGTGAAGTGAAGTGAGCGTTATGGTGAAGCGAAGTTGGAGTGTGATGGCGAGATGGCGAGTGTGAGTTGGTAAGTAGGCGTGATGGCGAGTGTGAGTTGGTAAGTTGGCGAGATGGCAAGTGTATGTTGGTAAGTTGCCGAGATGGCAAGTGTGTGTTGGTAAGTTGGCGAGATGGCAAGTGTGTGTTGGTAAGATGGCGTGATGGCGTGTGTGAGTTGGTGTGACGGTAAGTACGAGTTGGTGAGACGGTTGGCGTTGGTGTGGTGTGGAGAGAAGGGGGAGCATGTGCTCCCTGTCTACCGAGAGGTAGAAGCGCTGATTCAAAACAGCCAATTCGGACTGTCTAAAAGGGAACTTTTTGTTGGCATCGCACGAACTCGTAGCAGTGCTCTCCGCCTGTGCGTTTCGGGGAGAAGTATACCCACGTGGTGTGAGGAGGTCTGTCTTAACTGACTGGTGGTGCATGACCGGACGGCGGGACTACCCTGGCGGACATCGGTGCTCACATAGGGTTGTGATGGCCCGAGCAAACAGGGGCTGTCCAGGTGTCCTGGGTGGGGCCTTCCGAGTGGCAGTACAAGGAGGCTTAGCAAAAACGGGAAGCGGTGCTGATCTTACTAGTCGGCATGGATGTGCGTTATCGGCTAGGGGTGAACTCCGTTGGGAGAGCGGGCCTGGTGGACGGCCTTAGGCCGTCCTCAGAAGGCAAACAAGCCTTCTGGCCGCCAAACCGAGGTCGGCCAGTTACTAGGGCCCTCAGCCCCAACTTTGACCAACTCCGGTTGGTCCGAAGGGGCGATATGAGCCTTGCTATAGCTGATTGTCGAACCTTACCTGGGCCACTTCCCTGCTGTCGCGAAGTTGGTATGTTGCTGTCGTAGCGGCTAAGGCCTGCACGATGTTGGGTCGTCTTGAGACGGGACTGCATGGATACCCTCGTATCTGGGTCAGTCGATGATGGGGTGCGCTTGCGTGTCACCTGTCTTATCATTTTCAATGGCCATCTGAAATAAAGTGTGGTGAAAAATTTCCCATATTAGGAAATACAGTGACGAAGTGTGAACAAGGAAATATTTTATTTAACTATGCAAGTTTACAATTGTTGAAAATAAATTCCTATTTTAGTAAAAACGACCCCTTATAAATTATGAACACATGCTCTCATAATATGCGATATTTATAGAAAAAGTGTGAGTGAATTAGATAGATTGAGTTAATGTTTTTTATCAAACAAGAAAGTACAAATCTGCATTTATCAGGTATGGGGTCGATATGCGGCCTATTTTCTGTCGAGGCGTGAAAGAGATCAGTTCTTTCACATCATTAAGTAAACATCAAAATCAGTGATGGGGAAATCTTCGATGTCAACTCAGCATGGCTTGAACAGAACTTGAATTGTCAAGAACAATGAGAAAATAGTTTAAAATAGAACTATTTTTTTCCCATGCCTCATGCCAGTTTAATTGGAAATTTAAAATAAGTAACTATTTAAAAAATCTCACTTTATGAATATTTAGTAGTTATCAGACATTCAAGAAGATTTGGTATCTTTGAGCTGGCGCTACTGAAGTTTTCATATAAAAGCTTATTTTTCCATTTTCCATTTATAAATTAAACTATATTAGGTTTATTCAATAATATATATGTATTCAGGCAACAATTCTTATTTATTTATTTATTTATTTATTTTACAAATTTGAAATCTTTAAATTGCATTTTCTTAGTCTGTCAGTTTTTCATGAAGTCATGATCTTCAAAGTGCTAAAACTTTTACATATATTTAAAAAAAAAAAAAAGATTTTTTTTTTCTTTTATATTCTATAGAACTTACTTAAAAAATAAATAAAAATAAATAAATAAGGGATATATTTTAAAATTTATTAATTAGTCTGTGGGTTTGGGCAAAAGAAATTAAAGTGGGCATATCTAGATAAAATTTTACAATCATCATTTTTTTTTTTTTTTCAAATACCTTTCTTTTAAAGGTATTGGAAAATCCATCCCTAATTCTTTTAAGTAAGTTCTATTAAACAACATATTATATATATATATATATATATATATATATAATATACACATATATATATATGGGTGAAACCTCCACTCCCCTACATCTTAGAATTAATCAGTATCGTTCAGATTCCAAAATTGGTGGATGGGTGGGCAGATGTATGATTAAGGAGATTGGGTGGCGTTGTTGGTTGGTTGATTGGGTGGGATGATGAATTAAAATATTAAAATATATTTAAAAAAAGGGGGGGGAGGATTGCTGCATTTAATTTTATTCAAATATTCAATGCTTGTGTTAGAAAAGTTAAAATTATGGATCAATTAAAATAAAAAATAAATCTTACCTAGATTACATGCAAAATACCTCAATGAATTCAGTTAATAGAATTGGTTGGTTGGTGTCGTGTCATGGATAGGAAAAAAAAAAAAAAAAAAAAAAAAAAAATTAAATGGGACCAAAGGTCCTATATACAGCATCTGCGATTTGAAGGCAGTTGTCTTCATATAAGTCTGCCCACGGATTGTCACTTATTTGCTGCAATTGCGCCAGAATAGCAGGACAGTTGAAAAGATGTTTGGGGGTTAGTTCTATGTCTGGGCAGTTTTTGCAGAGGCAGTAAGTCCTTGTCCCGTCTTTATGGATCTTCATCCCCCTAAAGTGTCCTGTCCGGAGTCTTGTTAGAGTGTTGGTGAGAGTTCTGTTGGTACTGATTTCAGGGATTTGGTGTTTGATTTTAAATTTCCTATCCTTGAATTTTGCCTTAGCAACGGAATTGATATCGCTGAGGGTGACATGAGTAACCCTGCTGGTGTTTAATTGTCTTGCTTCTTTTGCCAAGGCATCAGCCGTCTCATTTTCAGTAATGCCAACATGCGCGGGAATCCACTGCATGGTGCACTGTTTCTTCAAATGGAAAAGCTTACGAAGTGTACGGTGTATATTAGTCCAACCTCTTCTGAGGCTCTGGCAACCCTTTTCATGGATAGTGATTTTGATATAGTGATTTTAATAGAATTCTCAAAATAAAATAAAATAAAATCTCAACAAATTAAAACTTAAGTTTAACATTAAAATTTAATTAGTTGAAAATTAATTTTAAATGAAAGACTTACAACAATACAACTCATCTTCTTACAAAGTCATTTTCACTTACAATGATCTGTGTTTGTTCGTATTTTGATTTTAATTTTTGTGGAAAATATTTAAAAAGAAAATCAGGATTTTTGTGTTTATTACATCTAATTCAATTAAAGGTAATGTTTTCTTGAAGGTGTATGTTATGATTTTATTTTTTCTTCGAGGTTAAAGTTATGTTTTTATCTTTTCTGGAAAATATTTCAAAAATTCAGGATAAATTCTGCTTTTATTTCATTTCCAGGTAATTTTTTCTTGTAGGTTCGTGCTATCATTTGATATTTTGCTAAAATGCTTATCAAATTCAGAAAACCTATATTTCTTTGCTCAATGCTATGGGGATAGCAATTGAAAACATCTTATAGCATTTTGAGCTTTTCAGTTAAAATTCAATCTTATTCTGTTTTGGTCCGAAATTGTTTTGCTCATCTCAAAATAAAAAGGTTCTTTTCATTAATAAAAGTTCTATTATTTCCCCTTAAAATACTATCCTAATGTAATCCTTATTTTCTACAACATCAAAATACACTGTTCTATATTATATTTCAACAGTTAATGTAGTCTAATAAATTGAAGTAAGTAATATTATTAATCTTAAAAATTAAATTAATTCAAGATAACTAGTTACTTTGTTTAGCCTGTGTACGTTTCTGTGGTGATTTATTTGAATGACAATTCTTCGTTCTCGTTCTTTTTTATTATTATCAAATGCATTATATATATATATTAAATCTTTTCTTAAATATATGTAGAAGTTTTAACATTTTGAAGATCAAGAATTCATGAAAAAATGCAAATTGACAAAACCCATTTTATAGCTTTCAGATCTGGGAAAAATATATCAAAAACCATAAGAATATAGTATATTTTATAAAACAAATCTAATATAGTTCAATTTACAAATATTAAATGGAAATATAAGTTTTTATGTGAAACCATCAGTGGTGCAAAGTCCACTTAAACGAATTTGAATCATTTAATAATTCAGTAAATAATCAAAAGTGAAAATTATAATAGGGTGTTTGAATATTTATCCTCAAGTTTGAATGTTTGTACTATGGACAGTAATGCATCCAAATTCTTTTGCACGCCTCTATAAAAGAATGAAAATTTCAAATAAGCGAATTCCAGTAACAACCATTTTTCCACAAAATTTTAAAATATACAATAGATTTATAATATATTTAAATTATTTATTGAACTTTAAATAATTAGCTCCAATAAGGCGTGGTATGTGTAAATTATTTCATACTTCCCTTTAAGGGAACTATAAGTATTGTACACATCCTTTCCCATAATGATTATACAGTAGAAATACAATGGGACATAGATGAGTTTTGCGTTTTAAACAATTTAATAATATAATCATGATTAGTTTTTATTTTTTTTTTTTTAATCTTTTCTTCTGCACAAAAAACTATAATTCCTACATTCAGGAAATTTTATATTGTTCCTGCGGGGATAACCTGTAACATGCCCACTGTAAGCGGGGATAACCTGTAATATCCCCATTACCTTTAGCGAATATAAAACTTATAAGCTGATGCAGTTCAAAAAATTTTAGTCCGTAGGCTATAGTGATAAAGAGTTTTTTTTTTTTTTTTTTTTTTTTTTTTTTTTTTTGGGGGGGGGGGGAGGGGAGAATTATAAATACTACACCCATAAAAATTGATACATGTAGTGCAATGGTGACCTATAGCCTATAATATACTCTTTTAACTTTCAGTTTGGTCGGAAAGAGCGTTTAAATGGTAACGTGATCATTCATACATATGCACAGTACATACATTATTCTAAGAAAAACAAATATGAATTCAGGAGGTCTCAAAACGTATAGATGCACTAAAATCTGATTGTCGAATATTTTGTGATTACAATACATTCCTTATATAGTATGTATTGGTATTCCATAATTATTATTATTATTATTCTTACATTCCAAACGTGTACTATGTAAAGAAAGTATTGTAATCATAAAAAATTCGACAGTGAGATTTTAATATATCTTTCTATCTACAGATATCATTTTTGCAATTTTCCTATAGGCTGAAATTGTTTGAAGTGTGTTAATTTCTGAACTCTATATTCGATTGAGATTAAACTTGGTAGGTATGTTATAAATCATTGTGATAAAAATTATACAGTTTTTTATGAGTATGCAACACTTGGTAGCCGATATGCACCCAAATTGAATCAGGTTTATCATAATGTCCTCTCATATATAAAATTTCGTGCAATAATACAAAATGGAAGCCTTCCCGTAAATAAGAGAAAAATAGCAGAATAGCAGCGTCACCTGCTAGGCGATTTTCACCAAAAGTTGACAGGCACTAGTTTATGTCAAAGTGCAACCAAATACAAATTTTTATGAAATTTTGTACGTCAGTTTTTGAGCTATGCGATTCCACAAAATTCTGGTCTCATACACACACATACAAAAAGACGGACGTTGTTTAAAAATGGTCAAATCGTATTCAGGACATCCCAAAACGTGTAAGTCCATCAAAAATCGGAAGCCGAAAAACATTTTTAATGCAATACTTGTAAAGTTGAGGCTGTGGTAGGTAAACGCCTTTTTAAAATACTGCTGGATCTAGCTCTCGTAATAAGTTGGGGAGGCTAAAAATGCTTCGGCGTCAGTCTCGGCGAAGTTTTAGGTTAGAATAGTTTTGTGTCAACATGGCGCTGCAATGGAGAAAGTATGTTGCGAATGTGAAGAAGCTTTAAAGTTTGGTTGAAGTAAAGAGACAGGAAGTTAATTGAAAGAAATATAAGTAGGAGATTATTTTCGTAAGGTGTGGTGGTGGTGGTGGTGTGTTCTGGTCTAGTCAAGATAATTCTGACGTCTAAATACGCTATATTTTAGGGCATCGCTCTCGAATTAAGTTATTGTTGGTTAGTTAAGCTCTAGTGCTGTTGGAGCTAATTAGTTTGATGTGTGTAGAAGAGCGGTGTTGTTAGATATAGTGAATAGAGCGCCGGCCTCGTAATTGGAAGATTGCGGGTTCGGTACTCGAGCCGGTCAAAGACCGTCGTGTACACTAATGGTGGCTGGTGCACGTAAAATCTGTTGTGGCCGCAATGTCCTCCATGTTCCCATCAAAAATTATACCTCTGGGGGTCACCGAAGCGGGAGAGCCATCCTTTCCGTGGAGGATCAAAATTGTGATGGCATGTCTCCGGACCACCTCTAGGGGTGTGTCCTAGACCGTCGCCAATTGCCCATCTGCGCAGCACTAGTGCGACGTAAAACCCAACCATCCATCCATCCATCCGCCTGGGAAGCCACCGGATAATTTGGAGTTTACGTAAGAGTGCATCCGTCGCTAATCTTCTGCTGCCTTTTGTGGTGAGATATCTAAACTTATTTAAATTATTTCTTATGTCTGTTTTCTAAAGAATTTATTTTACGTTGACTAAGTTTATCACGCCAGTTTACCCTGCCATTTATTCAAGTCAAATAAAACTTTTATTTTATTTTACTCAGGTATCTCGTGCTCATATATTCATTAGTTATATTTCTACTTAGTTTAGTTAACCAATATGGAGGTTGCAACAACGCAAACCTCACATACTTTCTCCTAAAAAAAAATAATAATAATAAAAAAAAAAGATCGAATTCTTATTATTTTTGTGAAGACCGGATTAATAATATTGTTGTTGAAACTTCCTGTTAAAAGTAATAATGGTTTCTTAGAAATTCTAGATTTCCTGTAAAGAAATATAAGTATGTGGCAGTTTTCACAGAAACCAAACTTCGGAAAGAAAAGACAAAGAAGAAAAAAAGGTGGGATTTAGAATTTCTTGGGAAAGGAATTTCTTCACATCTTTAGAATTTCTTCACATCAACTATAATAAAAAACGTATATTTTGATAAAGATTAACGATTATTATTTTATTAATACTAAGCGACGAAAAAAAGAAAAAAAATTATATATTTTTATTTTTCGTTTCAAAAATCACTAATTTTAAATTTTAAATGTAGGGATATCACAGATAGTGATTTTGCCGTATATCGAATTTCTAAAATACTATTGTCTGCTGGATACGGATATGTGATATCCGGCAAAATCGCTATCTGTTTCATTCCTATTTTTAAGTGATTAAATTGGACGTTTAAAAAATAAATAAGTAAATAAATAAAAAGGATCCAAGTGCAGTTTTTTGTTTGTTTGTTTGTCTGTTTGTTAGTGTATTTTAACTTCATATTACTGCAGGTAGATTATAGAAAATGTATCAAATACTAGTAGTTTAATATCGTTAATACTATTAATAGTTCACACACAAAAAAAAAAAAAACTAATATGTCGTGGCCCTCACAAAACTTTCTTCTATATCGTTCTATGTAACAGCGCCACTTACTGTTTAACTTGCACAAAAGTTTAATCATAGCTTCTCACAAAAAAGATTTTACATATGAAGTTTGGTGTAATTTTAATCAGCAGATGTTGAAGTGTAGACATGTGAATCCTAGAAAATGAAAAATAACAGCGCCACCTGTCTGCCGACGTTTTAAGGGGACCGAAAAATAACCAAAATTTCTGTCCATTTGAATTAATGAAATGACACTTTAAATTTTTCTTTAGTTATATGGTACTTTACCAATTATCATCTTAAAATTACGCAAGAATATCTTAAATATTATCCAAAATAAATTTTCGGTGTCATTTCATTAATTTAAATGGACAGAAATGTTTTTTTTTTTCGGTCCCCCTAATACAACCAAATGAAAACAGCATTAATTTTCTTAATAGTTATCTCACATATCAACTTTGATGCATTTATATGCTGTAGTGCTGTAGAATTTGAGATTTACCCACCCTATTCAAATTGCAGCACAGCAGCACTACCTTTCGACCGCTGTGCACCCAAATTGAATAAGTATTTCCTAACAGCCCACTCGTATACCAAGTTTTGTGCAGTTATATACAATAGAATCTGAGACATGGCTTTTCCATTCACAGGGGAAATTGCAGCATAGCAACGCCACCTATAGCGATATGAACCCAAATTAAATCAGCATAAATTTTCATAATGACCTTTTCACATATCAAGTTTTGTTCCATTATACACAATAGAACCTGACATATAGCGTTTAAATGTAAAAATCGCAATATATCAGCACCACCTGTTGAGCGATTCGCACGAAAAAATAATAGGCACTAATGTATGTCAAGATGCAACTACATATAAATTTATATGAAATTTTGTGCTATAATTCATGAGATACGTTTGTCCCAAATTTTTTCACGCACATACACTCACACAAACAGACTTTTTCTGAAAATGGTCAAATCGTTTTCTGGACCAATCAAACGGTACAAATCCATTGAAAACGGAAAGTAAAAAAAATTACGAGTCTAATACTTTCTGCTATTAAATAAAGAAGAAAGTAAATAAAAAACCAAAAAGCTTTTTATTCTTGAAAAAAAGATTTCAAACCTGATTAATAGGCACTTACTTACTCAGAAGTAAATTATTTCTTAGAAATCTACGATTCTATTTAAACCAATGTTATTAAATGTAAGGTATTATTTTCATAAACACCCATAAATAAATGTAAAAAGAAAAAGTAGTGGTTACTTTTTTTTTCTGGAAAAGAAAAAAAAAAAAAAAATGGTTTATGGTTGCAGGGGCATGATTATTCGGAATAAAATATTACTTCAAAGGTATATTTAATCGCAAAATGGAAAGTAAAAAAAAAAAAAAAAAAAAATGAAAGAAAAAAAGAAAAAGAAAAGAAAAGCCAAAAGAAAGGAATTCTCAGAGTTCAGAGGAAAAAGAAGAAGAAAACGTTCATGTGTTAAGCAAGAAGAAAAAATCATGTGGCTCGCATAAATTATGTACAGTTTCCAACTGTATGAACTCGTTGCATTAGCTCAACCTCTGTCACGTCCGTGAGGAAAATTCACAGCGAAGAGAGTCCGCGGGATACTTTCTTAGCCAAATAGTTGAACATCTAAATTAGAATTATCATAAAGAGTAAATAAAAAGAAGAGATTAAAAGCATGAAAAAAAAAGATATAAAATAAAAATTTTAATTATATATACCATGGTTTATTAAAATTAATATAATATTGAATTTAGAAAATAAAAACCCCGCGCAGGGGCAGGAAAAAGAATAATAAGAAAAAGGAGATTATAGAAAAAGGGTTTAGTTTGGTTTTTGGTATTTATTGTGTTATTAGGATTTTTGAGGAATAATGATAGGAACGGAAAAACACTTAATATTTCCTGGAGCTCTTTTGAAATTGAAATCTGAACTGATGTGATTATATTATTAGAAGAATAAATTGAAAATAGAAAAATCGGCATAAGTTATTTTTAATTAAAGTTAAGTGTGCGACAACCTCCATTGTACTTTGCCTACATGATCACACAACAGACAAAAGGA
Source organism: Salticus scenicus (assembly GCA_963930645.1). Classification (NCBI taxonomy): domain Eukaryota; kingdom Metazoa; phylum Arthropoda; class Arachnida; order Araneae; family Salticidae; genus Salticus; species Salticus scenicus. The sequence goes on from CAWVNO010001967.1 coordinate 153,904, forward strand.
CAGAAAGACAAACAGATAGATTAGTTGAATTTACAATCACTGTCGAACATTGTTATTAAAAATATTTTTAAAAAATTTTAATTAAAGACTTTTCCTATTAGCTTGATTCGCACTAAAAAGTATGAAAAGTTTAAAATGAAATCAAATGTTGCCACCTAAATTTCATACTTTAGTTAATTTAAAAAAATCTAATTGTCGTATAGAAATTAAGAAAAATCGCCCCTTTCATTTGGTACCGAATTTGTAACGATTGGACTCATATTTCTAATTTATTTTCCTCTTTTTTTCCGTTTTTAACCTAGATTCGGCATAAGGTTTGCGATAGAGAATGTAAGCTAAAAAAAAAGGTCGTTAAAAATTCTTAACACAAACGGAAGTGCAATTCCAGCAAGTTTTAATTGTAGCTCTTAATATATCTGAATATTTTAGTGTGTGAAGGATCATCTTTTGTTTTATATTGCCAACATGGAGTTGAAAGCTGTTAACCACCCACCGTAGGTTTTATAATTTGATTTTATTAGTACAAGTGAAGTTTTTGGTACTAGTTAAGTAATCTTGTAGTACAGTAATTTGCAAAATATCTATTATCTACTTAAAAAAGAAATTTTCTGTTTCCTTATAGTAAATCAAAATCATTATTTTTCAAAAGTATTATTACCAAATTGTTATAATCATTATTATCAAAATATTTCTTTTTTCATGATTCCAGAAGAAATACTAAACAAGAAGATGACATGTGAATTTTTTTTTAGTATGGAAAAGTATTAACAGGAGACTTGGCGTTGAAATATTAAAACCCGAATAAACTACTACGTCAGAAACGCCAAAAGAAAAATATTTGCGTTGCATACAGCTGTTTCGGTAGCCTTAAGCGTACCGTCTTCAGTGCAAAAAAGAATTCTGAATCAGAAGAAGTGCTCGTATATATAGGAGAAGGACCGAATTTAGTTCAACCAATAGGATTACGGGAAAGGTGCGAAGTGTGGGCAATAGGAATTTAGGAATGTTAGCTGTGTAAACAGTAGAAAAATTAAGAAAATGTGGACTGAATGTAAAATTTCCAACAATCAGACAAATAGCGAACAGCGAAATCACAATTTACAAGGTTTTTAAAATTTGAAAAGATTCAAAGAAATCGAGTTCATGAATGGATTTAGGTCTGCAAATTATTTTAGTTGAATTAAATTTAAAATTATGATTTTCCTCCCAGCAATGTTTAGAAATAGCCGATTTATTGTTTTCTTGTTTGCGGACGTAATTCATATGTTCTTTTAGACGAAATTTAAGACTGCGTTTAGTTTGGCCAATATATGATAAACCACACTGACAGGAAATACTATAAATGCCCCAAGAATTATGCATATCAATGGGATCTTTTAACTGAGAAAAGGTGAGTTTATTGGAAGGCGAAAATATTATTTTAAAAGCATATTAGTTTGAGAATTTTAGCTATGGTTTGACTGGATTTAGGAAAATAAGGTAAAGCAATGTAATTTTCTTTTGACGTTTCTGACGTAATAGTTTATTCGAGTTTTAATGGAAAAGTATTTTTTAAATAATACGTGAATGATCCCCGAAAAGAAATATTACGCAAGAAAATTTTATAACACTAAAATATTTTTAAAACGACGCATAAATAAATCACGAGCACGAATATTACATATGAAACTTTTATAGTACGCTAAAATATTTTTAAAACAATATATGAATAAACTCGAACTTGGATATTATACGTGAAAATTTTAAGATATGTTAAATATTTTTGAAATTATATATGAATGAATCCCAATCCAAACATGAATATTACCCCTCAAAAAAACTTCATAATGCCCTAAAATATTTTTTAAATGATAAATGAATGAATATCGAACATGAATATTACAAATGAAAATTTTATAGTGCCCTGGAATAGTTTTTTGGGAGGCAAAGGAAGGAATCCTGAACATGAATATTACATGTGAAAATTTTATAGTAACGCTAAAATGTTTTTTAAATAATACATGAATTAACCAATAACATGAATATTACATGTGAAAATTTTATAGTAGCGCTAAAATATTTTTTAAATAATACATGAATTAACCCCTAACATGAATATTACATGTGAAAATTTAATAGTAACGCTAAAATATTTATACATGAACTAGCAGGCTTTGCCCGCTTCGCTGGTCATTATATTGAAATGAAGTCTCAAAATACCATATGCTTAATAATAATAATAATAATAATAAAATCATTGAAATTAGTCAAAATCTAAGTTAAAGTTCTCGATACCTTCGATAGCACTTTTCCCACTCGCCACACGTCACAAAATCCCTTTATAGTGCATGTTGCATACACATACCTAGCCCACCAATTAAAAAATCGGGATTCTAAGATTATTTGAAGCAGAGTTATGTTTTAAAACGTGTTTTTTAGCCCCAGGCCCGCTCTAAACTGAATTCATGCCCCCCCCCACACACACTAAGGGGAGGTAGGGTGGAGTTTCACAAAATCAATTTGTAGTGTGTGTTGAATACGCATAAGCAGTCCACGCATCAAAAATTGTCATTCTAAGATAGTTTGGAACAGAGTTACGCATGAAAACGTGTTTTAAATCACCCCCAACCGTCAAGGGGGTGATAGCACGGAATTCCAAATAATCCCTTTGTAGTTTGTGTTGAGTACGCATAATCAATCAACCTATTAAAAAATCGCTTTCATGAGATAATTTGGAGCAGAGTTACTCTTTAAAACGTGTTTTTGCCCCCCCCCCCACACACACACACCCTGCTCTGAAAAGTAGGAAAAGGAAAAGTTCACAAAAATCCCCTTATAGTGCGTGTTGGGAACACATAACCAGTCCGCACATAAGAACGTCTAAGATAGTTTGGAGCAGAGTTACGCATGAAAACATGATTTTGCCCCACCCCACCCCCAAGGGGGATAAGGTGTAATTTTACAAAATCCCTTAGTAGTGTGTGTCTTGAGTACGCATAATCAATCGACATATCAAAAAATCGTTATTATGAGATAATTTGGAGCAGAGTTACTCTTAAAAGCGTTTTTTGCCTCCCTCCCCTCTTTTAAAGGAGGGGAGAGGGAATTTTCGTAAGATCCCTTTATAATGCGTGTTGGGAATGCATAAGCAACTCACATGTAAAAATTAATCTTACTGAGATAATTTGAATCAAAGTTATGCTTGGAAACATGCTTTTTGCCCCCCCCACCCCCAAGGGGGGATAGGACGGAATTTTACAAAATTTCTTTGTAGTATGTGTCTTGAGTACGCATAACCAATTCACATATCAAAAAATCGTTATCCTGAGACAATTTGGAGCACAGTTACTCTTATAAGCGTGTTTTTGCCTTCCCCCCCCCTCCCCCGCCTTTAAGGGTGAAAATTTGTAAAATCCTTTTACTGTGTGTGTTGGAAAAGCATACACAACCCACATATACAAATTAATCTTACTGAGATAATTTGAAGCAAAGTTATACTTGGAAACGGGTTTATATTGCCCCCCCCCCCCAAGGGGAAAAGGGGGGACTTTCACAAAACCCCATTACAGTGGGTGTCAGACACACGTAAGTAAGCCACTCACTAAAATTTGTAACCTCAGGTCCTATAGATTTCCTCGGATGAATTAAGCGCTAAAAGAGGGGCTCGAATTTGCCCCCTCGTAACTCCCCCCCCCCCTCCAAAAAAAAAAATCGAATATCACAAAAAAACAAACAGGAGATTTTGGAAATATCCTCAAGAAGACTCTTGGCGATTTTCTATATCTTTGTGTTGTTATTGGTACAGTTTTACTCGAAAACCCGTATTTTGCTAAATTTGCCTCAGAAGATAGTTTTTACCCCCTCCCCCCCCCCCTCTTAAAAATCCAAAACTCAAATCGCAGCATTTTTTTTTTTTTTTTTTCACTCAATTCTAGTCTTTCTCTTTGCAATTTCTTCACCGTGAAGCTATTTGGAGCCGAATTATGCTTATGAGGGGGTTTTGCCTTCTGCCTCCCCCCAGGGGGAGCTGGGGGAGATTTTGCAAAATTTCGCCTTAATGGGCGTCAGGGTCCTAAAACCAAAGTGCTCACCAAAATTTGCGAGTCTATCTCTCATAAAATCGTCACGGCTGTGTTGAATCAGTGAATCAGTGATTGTACTCTTTTATTCCCCACCACGCCCCAAAGGGGTAAAGGGGGGGGGGGCTTTCATAAAATCCCGTTACAATGGGTTTTGGACACACGTAAATAAGCCACACACTAAAATTTGTGACCTCAGCCACTATAGATTTCCACGAAAGAATTTAGTGCCAAAAGGGGAGGGGTCGAATTTGCCCCTTCGTAACTCCCCCCCCCCCCAAAAAAAAAATCGAAAATCGGAAAAAATCAAAAATGAGTTTTTGCAAATACCTTCAAGAAGGCGTTTTTTTTTTTTTTTTTTTTTTTTGATATCTTTGAGCTATTACCTAGAATTTTACTCGAAAATCCATATATTGCGAAATTTCCTCCCGAAAATCCTTTTTACCCCCTCTCAACCCCTTAAAAATCCAAAATTCCAAAATCGCAGAAAACGGTTTTTTTGCACGTAAGTCTAATCTCCCCATCTGCAATTTTTTCATCGTGAAGTAATTTGGAGCCAAGTTATGATTATAAAGGTGTTTTTGCCTCCTGCGCCTCCGAAAATCATTTTCACCCCTTTTCCCCCTTAAAAATCCAAAATTCCAAAATCACTGAAAATGATTTTTTTGTATTCAAGTCTAGTCTCCCCATCTGCAATATCTTCCTCGTGAATCAATTTGGAGCCGAGTTATGCTTATAAAGGTGTTTTTGTCTTCAGCAACTCCGAAAATCATTTTCATCCCCTTCCCCCCTTAAAAATCAAAAATTCCAAAATCACTGAAAATAATTTTTTCGTATTCAAGCCTAGTCTCCCCATCTGCAATTTCTTCCCTGTGAAGTAATTTGGTGCCGAGTTGTACTTATAAATGTGTTTTTGCCTTATGTGCCCCCGAAAATCTCATTTTTACCCCCTACCCCCCTTAAAAATCCAAAATTCCAAAATCGCAGAAAATGATTTTTTTGTATTCAAGTCTAGTCTTTCCATCTGCAATTTCTTTACCGTGAAGCAATTTGGAGCCGAGATATGCTTATAAAGGGGTTTTTTGCCTTCGCCCCCCCCCCCCGGAGGGGAACGGGGGGGGGGTATTTCGCAAAATCCCGTCTTAGTGAGCGTCAAGGTCCTAAAATCAACCTGCTCACCAAAAATTGTGACTCTATCTCCCATAGGATCACCACAACCGTGTTGAGTCAGTGAATCAGTGAATCAGTGAATCAGTGAGTTTACTCTTTTATATATATAGATAAATCCCAAAATGAATAATACACGTGGAAACTTTATAGTATTCTAAAATATTTTTAAAACAATAAATGAATGAATCCCAATCCTAAATATGAATATTACGCCTCAAAAATTTCATAATGCCCTAAAATATTTTTTAAATGATAAATGAATGAATATCGAACATGAATATCATGCATAAAACTTTATAGTGCTCTGAAATACCTTTTTTTTTTTTTTTTTTTTTTTTTTTGAGAGATAAAGGAATTAATATTGCATGTGAAAATTTTATAGTAACGCTTAAATATTTTAAAAATAATAAATGAATTAACCCCTAACATGAATATTACAAGTGAAAATTCTACGCTAAACTATTTTTTTTAAACGGCATATTAGTGATTCTCAAACAGAACTAGTATGTTGTGGCCACCACATGACTTTCTTCTATATTTCCCTATACAAACTCACTCAGTAAAAATAAAATTATTTAAAAAAATTATCTTCCATGATAATGCAGACGATTTCCATATTAGAGAAGTATAACACTAAATATCCAAAAAAAGTAAATTTTATTGTCAATATTACTTTTTTTTTTTTTTTTTTAAATGAAAAAAATCGATAACTTTATTTTAAATTATCGCAGATCGATGGTTCAGCCATTCGTTTTAAAAGTATTGGCGAGCTCTTTTGAAAGATACCCATCAAGGAAATTTACGCCCCTCGAGGGGGGACTTCCCCCCCCCCTCAGGGGTGGAGGCGAGGCTTCTACACATACAATTTTTTTTTCCACTTGACTATCTCTATTATAAATAATTCTTGTAAATTTCATAATGATTACTAAAAAATAATTCTCTTTATGCACATTTATACAAAATTTTGTCCTATGTCACCATGTTAAAAATTTAGAAAAAGCGGGATAGCAACGCAACCCGTAAGACAATTTTTACCAAAAGTTGATAGGCACTAATTTATGTCAAGGTACAACTATATACCAATTTGTATGAAATTCTGTGCAGTAGTTCCTGAGATACAGTTGTCACAAAATTTTGTCACACACACAGAGACTGACAGACAGACAGACATTTTCTAAAAAGGGTCAAATCGTGTTCTACAGCTCTCAAAACGTGTAAATCCATCAAAAACCCGAGGTCGAAAATTTTTACGAATCCAATACTTTCTTCTATTGAACATAGAAGAAAGTAAAAATTATACGTGAAAAGTTTTCGTCACAAAAAACGTAAGTTAATAAAGAAACAGGTTTTCATTGTTAGAACGATTAAATCCCCCCTCCCTCTCCATCTCCCCTGTTTACATCAAAATATTCTTTCCACTAACTTCTTGGATTAGACAATTGTTTGCGAACTGCAGTTTCTTTCCACCCCCCACCCCCTCCCTTCCCCTTCACACCCTTTTAAGAAATAGATTGCTTTATTGCTTTCAGTTGTAGGTAAGACCTTCTATACAGCAATTTTATTAAAAGTGATCACAATCATGGAAAGAATTTTCCCTTTCATCATTCTTTCTCGTTCATCATCCTTTCACAATCACTTTCCCTTTCATTACTCCGAGGAAAAATATGTGACCTAAGGAAGATAATTTTTTTATCACTAAAAGAACAAAATCAAATGAAATAAATATGCACCATCTATATAACATTTCTCTAACGTGGACAAGTTACGATTAAATTTTGTAGAAACGAATAGTGAATTAATTAATAAAATTTGTGAGAATAAAAAATAATTAAATAATATTTAAACACGCGGACTCAGTTCGATGATCTAATAAAATAATATACATGACATATGTTTGACGATATCATTTTATAGAAAAATCTATATATAAAAGTTGCATCTTTAAAATCTTTGCAAGTGTCATTTATAAATCTAGAAATACCTTAAAGAAATAAACAAAGTATGAACTTTTGTCATAAATTGACTAAAAAACGCAATAATAAAATATATAATCAGAATAGGCACTAGGTTTTTTTAAAAACAAACTAGGGGCCTCTGCCCCCTGCTAGTTCCATTCACCAACCCCCGATTCGCTTCACTTATTAACCCCTGCGGGGCTCTGCCCACCTATTCGCTGCTTTGCTTTTCACTGAACAGGAATATTAACAGTGCATAACACAAGACAGATGCAGAAAAATGTTATGAAAATCCTCATATTCAAATTGACATACATAATATTTAATACTACATTATTATCATTTTTTAAATGAAATATTATGCTAAAACTCAGTAATTTTTTTTTTTTTTTTTTTTTGGAATAGAAATTTGTAATATCGAGACCATTTTGCATTACAGCTTTAGTATATGACACCTTTGACGATTTTTAAATTTTTTATACTGTTTGGCGATGAATTGTTTAGTACAATTGCTTGTTTAAAAAGAAAAAGAAAGAAAACAGGAAAAAAAAAATCTAGCGTAATTAGTTTTTGTGATGTCTATATTTTTAGGTTGGTTTCATCGACCTACTGGAATCACTTCGTTAATCTACATGCAAAGAAATGCAGTCAATTATACAGATACGACATTATTTCATTATTCACAGAAAAAAAAAAAAAAAAAGTATTAAACTATTTTTATAAACAGCATAAATGATTGCCAGTAAGAAAATTAATTTTCTAAAAGTATGAATATATATATATATATTTGCGTATAACAAATTACAATCCTAAATTTATTTTTTCATTGAAAATACCTACTAATCCGCGATTGTAATGAAATGCTCGCCCTCTGGTGGGCTAAGGTGAAATTATCACACCACTGCATATCCTCATATTATGCAATCGACTTTCCATGATGAAATGGCGGAGAAAGAATAATAATTACACGTGGCTGTTATATTTACTAACAACTGCAGTGTTCAGAGAGCGCCATCTATCGATCATTACAAACGCGGATAGCAACAATGACATTTATTTTATTTTATTTATTTATTTTACACCATGGATCACATTTTAATTTTCCCGTGGAAAATGACATCGTGACCGAAAAACAACGTCATAAGAGAAACCATTTTTCGAGGTGGCAAATAGAGTACCTTTATAAACCCGATGTTTTTAGTTAATAAATTCGTTAATTAAAATGATAGAAATTTTTAAGCAGCTGAAATACTTTCCCTGGAGTATTCCACAAACATTGTTACCTCTCATTACGCGAAGGACACTGTCCTCCGCGAGGAGATTCGGCCGCAGACAAAAAAAATTTGATGCCAGCGGAAGTAAGATTTTTTAAAAATATATATAATTATAACAAAATGACTAAGTAAAAAAAAAAAAAAAATTAAAAAGCATTGCCAAAAATTTAAAAAATCGCCATAGGGGCCCTATACTAAAGCTATCCTGCGTGAGGAAGTATGCAAACTGCGTTGTCAAACATGAATTTTATTTTGAAACCTTTCTTTGCATGATTCTGGTTTAACTATCATTAGTGTTTCATTCCACATAAACTAATATTAATTTGGATTCTGATGAATTAAAATTTAAATTGGGTGGTGAAATTGGTATGAAACTTATAAATTTCAAATTTAAAAGGTAAATAAGAAAAGAAATAAAGTGCGAAAATACCGCACGGGTTTGCTAGTTTAGTCATAAAACTTAGCAGAATGTTTCGCAAAATCATAAGCTCTTAAAAGTCCGTATTATTATCTCTAGTGGATCTATATTTCCAAGCAATACATGCTAAAAGACACCTGTTAAGATGTTTATGTAGCAAATTTGAAGAAAATCGTTAGAGCCGTTTTTGAGATCCCGCTTTTCAGACCCACTGCTAGTTATCATCAAAATTTGACAAATTCGTCGGTTGATTGGAAACTAACAATTATATGCGGAAGGATAACTATAAGGGTGTCAATAGAGCAAGTTTGAAGAAAATCCGTAGAGCTGTTTTTTAAGGAACTTTCTTCGAGACCTCAAAATGGCCTACTTATACAGGATGCCTATCAGATTTCCTGAATTAACTACGAACACGACGGGCACACGAACGGACATCTAATACGGTGTTTATATAGAAACTTTGAAGAAAATCATTAGAGCCGTTTTTCAGAGGTGGACTTACGGTCCCACTTCTGGTTTTGCAATTTGCATCAGATTCTCCCCCCCCCCCCCCCACACACACACATACTTACCAATTACCAAAAACCCCTCTTTTGGACTCACGAGACCTTAAAATATGTAAATCACATCGACAGGTGAAAATGCGGTATCGAAATTTTTGACCGAATACAATACTACTATTACCTACGATAGTGGAGTATTGGGGAAAAAAAAAAGAGAGAGAGAGAGATAATAATCATAATAATATAGTATCTGTTATTAAGAAAGGAGCACAGCTTCATTTTATAAAGTAAAGAATTTTATTTATTTATTTATTTTTAACGCTTTTTATTAGAACGATATGACTATTGCTTTTAGACAAAAATGGAGCATTTAAAAACGGGTTTTCTTTCTTTCTTTTCTTTTCTTTTTCTTTTTTTTTTTTTTTTTTTTTTCAACAAGCTAAAAAAATGCTAAAAACAGTTAAAAATAATAATAAAATTGAGAGAAAATGTGCAAAAGAAGTTTTAAGAAATGTATATAGTAACCGTGACTAATTGACGCAACTTCCTATTTAATGATAAAGAAAAGAATCTTAAAAATTCCTTTAAAAAGGGGGGGAGAGAAATGGGGGGGGGGGGTAAGTTGATTTTGTGAAAGCTCCTCAACTTTTGTTATGTAGGTATTCTATGTGTTCCCAACACGAATTATAAAATGATTTTACAAAATATCCCCCTTCCTCCCATTGGGTTTGGGAGGAAGGGGGGAGGGGGGGAAACACGTTTCCAATAGTAGCTCTACTCTAAATTATCTCAGGAATGTGATTTTTTTTTTTTTTTTTTTTTTTTTTTAATCCGGGGGTTAGTTATGTGTACCCAACACACACTATAAAGGAATGTGAATCGCCTTCTTTTAGCGGGGGTACAAAAAGACTGAGGTTTTCGCCGATTTCAATTAATCCTTTTTTTTTTTTTTTTTTTTAATTTTATGGGATTTTTTATAATAATAAGTTATATGCAATTTTGAGAATTAATTTAGTGACCAGCGAAGTGGGCAACACCTGTTAGTATATATATATACATTTAGCCGTATTCCGTAACAGCGATCCCCTCCCCCCTTTTTTTCACATGGTTGTCATGGTAACCGTCTGCTACAGCCATCGAGCTCAGTGTCTACAGCATGCGACGTACGACCCAGCATCCAAATTGAAAACTCCGTGGATTACGGTTAATACAATTCAAATTATTAATAAATGAAAATTCATGAAAAGAAAACAAAAAGAAAATATTTTAAAGCTACATTACACTTACCTAATTAATAATCCTCGCCGTATAGGAATAGCTGGACACTAAAAAAAACTTTTTTTTCACTGTATTCCAAAGAATGACGACACCACACTTAAGAAATATATTTACGCACGTACGCACCTAAAATCAACATCCATTCGAATAAACGAATAAACAAACGCAAAACCGATTTATCCAGTGGCGACTACTTCGCAGAGGCGAATGTGAGGAAAAGCAAAGCACCAGGTGTAATGATGATGGACCTGATTTTGGGGTCGAGACACAATCTGCAGACTCCGAAGAACTGGTTTCAGCATCACCACAATTTACACGGTGCTGCCACCTCTGAAATTCACAGGTTTCGCCTCGGAAATTCAGCTAAAGACACACCGGCCTCATCAAATGAACCGGCTTTTTAAATAAATTAGAATCCAAGACACGAACTTATTCGGTGGGAGAAGGAAAAGGACGGAGGGGGGAAGGGGGGGGGGTTACAGATGTCCGAACAACTGTTGGCGGTTTACTGGGGAAAACATTTCTTTTTCTGCATATATTTTTTTCAACATAAAATTATACAAAAAAAATATTTTTTTTTTTTTCATTATTGGAATTAATTTCAATTAAACATATAGCAAATTAAAGATATTTAAATTAAACATACCACAATCTTACATATCCTCAATCCAATCTTACATATTCGGAGTCCAATACTTTCTTCTGATAAATATAAAAGGAAGTAATAACTGACTATTGGTTTTCTTCTATTGTTTGTGGATATATATATATATATATATCTGTACTGATAAGTATAAAGGATTTAAGTCCAAAAATGTCAATTTTGAGTTAATAACATAGTCAGACTCACAAAATAATTCTCTATCGATTGGTATAAAGGATTTAAATCTATGTCATTTAGTCTTTGAGAAAATCCATTGATAAAAAAAGATTCAAGTCAGAAATTTAGCATTAATCTTGGGTATAAAATATTTAATTCAATTTTTCCCTTTATTAAATGAAGATTGACGATCACTGAATGGTATAAAGCGTATAAACCAACATAATCCCTTTTTCCTAATCGATTCTGCTGATTAGTTTTTAGTTAGTTTAGCTTTATTTTTCGTCTCCTGAAAAATCAAGAATATGGACTTAATTCCTTTATATTTATCAGTACTGATATATATTTTTTATAATTTTATATGAAACTTTTAAATAAAGTAATGAAATAAGTTTAATTGAAGACAAGCATAAACTTTAAAATTACCAAAGTGTTCAATCAATAAAAAACATCAATATTTTAAATATCTGTAGCATTTATTGAATTAAAAAGAATGAAAAGTTTATAGTTCTAGTGTTGGTGCCATGGTTTAGACCGATTAACTACACAAGAGTCCTAGGCCTGGGCAGTGTGTCCTCTCTGGGTGTCTTTCTAACGGGTCCTAGCCGTATTTACGCGAGTTTCGGAGAAAACCGTGGAAAATTCCGAACAGTTAGGTTGACGAGAGTGACCTGAGATCGATCCCGGCGCTTCCTTTCTATCAGCTTTGAGTACAAAACCACTAGGCCACTGGTACGACTTATCTGTAAAAATTACTCTTTCAAAGCTATAAGTACAAATTTATTAATTTTAATTTATTACAAATAGAGAAACTGGAGCATTTGATTTTTTTTTTTCAAAATAATGATCTTCTTAGTAATAAAATCCCAAGTTTCCCTTCTGTAACTCTTGAAACAGGTGCCATATCCCAGGTAACACATAACGTTGTTATAACTCTCAAAACGTGCAAATCCGTCGAAAACCGAGGTCGAAAATTTTTACGAATCCAATACTTCCTTCTATTGAATACAGAAGAAAGTAAAAAATGTCTACCTGTGTGTGTGTGGTAAAAATTTTGTGGCGACTGTATCTCGGGAACTACTACGCAGAATTGCATATAAATTTATATTTAGATGCATCTTGATTTAAATTAGTACCTGTCAACTTTTGGTGAGAATCTTTCAACAGGTGACGCTGCTATACAGCTATTTCCGCAGTTTAAGGGAAGCGCATATCTCAGGTTCTATTGCGCATATTCAAACAAAACTTGATATGTGAGAAGAACATTATGAGACATTATGCTGATTCAATGGATTTAAATCAGCCAATAAGTGATGCCTCTCTACTGCAGTTTTCCCCGGCATGGGAAAACTATATCTGAACTTCTATGGTATATAACTGTACGAAACTTGATATATCAGATAACCATTATGAAAACGCATTTCCTTAAGATGTTGTTTACAGAGAATAAAACTGTCTTTCTTTGGTTATTTAGTGTTAGTTTTCTCGAAGATGAAAATCGTCTGCATTCATTATGGTAGATAATTTTAATAAATAATAATTTTAATAAATTATTTGAACTGGGTGAATTTGTATAGGAAAATATAGAAGAAAGTCTTGTGGTGGCTACAACATAAATTAATTATTGACTATCATGAATTTTGGCTACTGCTTTTCATTTGGTGAATATAACTAACCGGAATAATATGTAAGCATCTAATTTGGAAAAAAGTATCGACCGTTTTCCAAATCGATATCGACCGTTAGGTGGGCGAAGGGCACCTAGTAATAATAATAATTAATAAATAAACAAAAATAAAGTTTGAATTTTATTTTGTAATTATTTTTCCCCATATACATGAACAGAAGAGAGTATTGAATAAGTGAATATATTTGACTTGCAATTTTCGATGGATTTACACATTTCGAGATGTCCTGAGGACAATTTGACCATTTCAGAAAAATGTTTTTCTGTATATTATTAAAAGTCTTTTGAGTGCCATATCTTATGAAATAATTACAAAATTCCATTAAGTTTTATATGTGGTTCGATCTTAGTATAAACTGGTGCTGATTAGATTTTCTTTATAGCGCCCAGTAAGTGGCGTTGCTATGTTACAATTTTCCTCATTTAAGGGAGGGAGAATCATTTCTCTGAGATTCTATAGCTTATAAATATACAAAATTTGATATGTGAGAAGATCACTATAGAAAAAACTATAGTGATTCAATAATATTAAATTGGGGAGAAAATAAAAAATTAGCAAAACTGAAACATTTATTTTTAAGCTATTGTATAGCTTTTATCGCGGGCTTTGAGCGCGGCGACCGAATCCAAAAATTCCGTAACGAAAAAAAAAAACCTAACACAGTTCGGCAGACTTCGGTAGACTTCGGCTGTACGAAACTCGCACGAATCGAGACGAGCTGCTCCGAAATCGGAAGAATACGTAAGCAGCTGTTTGTGAGAAAGTATATAGGTGTATAGGTAGGTATCTATCATTTATGTACAACAGTGAATAGCTGTACGCGTAAAATTTGTGTATACAGTAGATCAGATAAAACTTGAATATCCCCATTCGACTTGCAGGCCTTTAAAACCTATTAAATACCTTTTCTCTATTAAAATTTGTTTTCTTATC
>CAWVNO010001968.1:0-38099 GCA_963930645.1 Salticus scenicus
ATTTGAGAGCGTAGGACGGCTGCCGAAAGTCTGCGTAAAAACGCCCCCCGGGCCTAAAGTTTCACCGTGCAAAATTCCCGGTGGTGTTATTATGAAACTAGAATATATTCCGCAGATTCTGAAAGTTATTGCGATAGTTAGACTCTTTTAGTTGCTTGGAATCGTCGTTTGAAGATGGGCATGTGAAACTGCGAAAAAAATTTGAGAGCGTAGGGCGGCTGCCGAAAGTCTGCGTAAAAACGCCCCCCGGGCCTAAAGTTTCACCGTGCGAAATTCCCGGTGGTGTTATTATGAAATTAGAATATATTCCGCAGATTCTGAAAGTTATTGCGATAGTTAGACTCTTTTAGTTGCTTGGGAATCGTCGTTTGAAGATGGGCATGTGAAACTGCGAAAAAAATTTGAGAGCGTAGGACGGCTGCCGAAAGTCTGCGTAAAAACGCCCCCCGGGCCTAAAGTTTCACCGTGCAAAATTCCCGGTGGTGTTATTATGAAACTAGAATATATTCCGCAGATTCTGAAAGTTATTGCGATAGTTAGACTCTTTTAGTTGCTTGGGAATCGTCGTTTGAAGATGGGCATGTGAAACTGCGAAAAAAAATTTGAGAGCGTAGGACGGCTGCCGAAAGTCTGCGTAAAAACGCCCCCCAGGCCTAAAGTTTCACCGTGCAAAATTCCCGGTGGTGTTATTATGAAACTAGAATATATTCCGCAGATTCTGAAAGTTATTGCGATAGTTAGAGTCTTTTAGTTGCTTGGGAATCGTCGTTTGAAGATGGGCATGTGAAACTGCGAAAAAAAATTTGAGAGCGTAGGACGGCTGCCGAAAGTCTGCGTAAAAACGCCCCCCGGGCCTAAAGTTTCACCGTGCAAAATTCCCGGTGGTGTTATTATGAAACTAGAATATATTCCGCAGATTCTGAAAGTTATTGCGATAGTTAGACTCTTTTAGTTGCTTGGGAATCGTCGTTTGAAGATGGGCATGTGAAACTGCGAAAAAAAATTTGAGAGCGTAGGACGGCTGCCGAAAGTCTGCGTAAAAACGCCCCCCGGGCCTAAAGTTTCACCGTGCAAAATTCCCGGTGATGTTATTATGAAACTAGAATATATTCCGCAGATTCTGAAAGTTATTGCGATAGTTAGACTCTTTTAGTTGCTTGGGAATCGTCGTTTGAAGATGGGCATGTGAAACTGCGAAAAAAATTTGAGAGCGTAGGACGGCTGCCGAAAGTCTGCGTAAAAACGCCCCCCGGGCCTAAAGTTTCACCGTGCAAAATTCCCGGTGATGTTATTATGAAACTAGAATATATTCCGCAGATTCTGAAAGTTATTGCGATAGTTAGACTCTTTTAGTTGCTTGGGAATCGTCGTTTGAAGATGGGAATGTGAAACTGCGAAAAAAAATTTGAGAGCATAGTACGGCTGCCGAAAGTCTGCGTAAAAACGCCCCCCGGGCCTAAAGTTTCACCGTGCAAAATTCCCGGTGATGTTATTATGAAACTAGAATATTTTCCGCAGATTCTGAAAGTTATTGCGATAGTTAGACTCTTTTAGTTGCTTGGGAATCGTCGTTTGAAGATGGGCATGTGAAACTGCGAAAAAAAATTTGAGAGCGTAGGACGGCTGCCGAAAGTCTGCGTAAAAACGCCCCCCGGGCCTAAAGTTTCACCGTGCAAAATTCCCGGTGGTGTTATTATGAAACTAGAATAATTCCGCAGATTCTGAAAGTTATTGCGATAGTTAGACTCTTTTAGTTGCTTGGGAATCGTCGTTTGAAGATGGGCATGTGAAACTGCGAAAAAAAATTTGAGAGCGTAGGACGGCTGCCGAAAGTCTGCGTAAAAACGCCCCCCGGGACTAAAGTTTCACCGTGCAAAATTCCCGGTGATGTTATTATGAAACTAGAATATATTCCGCAGATTCTGAAAGTTATTGCGATAGTTAGACTCTTTTAGTTGCTTGGGAATCGTCGTTTGAAGATGGGCATGTGAAACTGCGAAAAAAAATTTGAGAGCGTAGGACGGCTGCCGAAAGTCTGCGTAAAAACGCCCCCCGGGCCTAAAGTTTCACCGTGCAAAATTCCCGGTGGTGTTATTATGAAACTAGAATATATTCCGCAGATTCTGAAAGTTATTGCGATAGTTAGACTCTTTTAGTTGCTTGGGAATCGTCGTTTGAAGATGGGCATGTGAAACTGCGAAAAAAAATTTGAGAGCGTAGGACGGCTGCCGAAAGTCTGCGTAAAAACGCCCCCCGGGCCTAAAGTTTCACCGTGCAAAATTCCCGGTGGTGTTATTATGAAACTAGAATATATTCCGCAGATTCTGAAAGTTATTGCGATAGTTAGACTCTTTTAGTTGCTTGGGAATCGTCGTTTGAAGATGGGCATGTGAAACTGCGAAAAAAAATTTGAGAGCGTAGGACGGCTGCCGAAAGTCTGCGTAAAAACGCCCCCCGGGCCTAAAGTTTCACCGTGCAAAATTCCCGGTGGTGTTATTATGAAACTAGAATATATTCCGCAGATTCTGAAAGTTATTGCGATAGTTAGACTCTTTTAGTTGCTTGGGAATCGTCGTTTGAAGATGGGCATGTGAAACTGCGAAAAAAATTTGAGAGCGTAGGACGGCTGCCGAAAGTCTGCGTAAAAACGCCCCCCGGGCCTAAAGTTTCACCGTGCAAAATTCCCGGTGGTGTTATTATGAAACTAGAATATATTCCGCAGATTCTGAAAGTTATTGCGATAGTTAGACTCTTTTAGTTGCTTGGGAATCGTCGTTTGAAGATGGGCATGTGAAACTGCGAAAAAAAATTTGAGAGCGTAGGACGGCTGCCGAAAGTCTGCGTAAAAACGCCCCCCGGGCCTAAAGTTTCACCGTGCAAAATTCCCGGTGGTGTTATTATGAAACTAGAATATATTCCGCAGATTCTGAAAGTTATTGCGATAGTTAGACTCTTTTAGTTGCTTGGGAATCGTCGTTTGAAGATGGGCATGTGAAACTGCGAAAAAAAATTTGAGAGCGTAGGACGGCTGCCGAAAGTCTGCGTAAAAACGCCCCCCGGGCCTAAAGTTTCACCGTGCAAAATTCCCGGTGGTGTTATTATGAAACTAGAATATATTCCGCAGATTCTGAAAGTTATTGCGATAGTTAGACTCTTTTAGTTGCTTGGGAATCGTCGTTTGAAGATGGGCATGTGAAACTGCGAAAAAAAATTTGAGAGCGTAGGACGGCTGCCGAAAGTCTGCGTAAAAACGCCCCCCGGGCCTAAAGTTTCACCGTGCAAAATTCCCGGTGGTGTTATTATGAAACTAGAATATATTCCGCAGATTCTGAAAGTTATTGCGATAGTTAGACTCTTTTAGTTGCTTGGGAATCGTCGTTTGAAGATGGGCATGTGAAACTGCGAAAAAAAATTTGAGAGCGTAGGACGGCTGCCGAAAGTCTGCGTAAAAACGCCCCCCGGGCCTAAAGTTTCACCGTGCAAAATTCCCGGTGATGTTATTATGAAACTAGAATATATTCCGCAGATTCTGAAAGTTATTGCGATAGTTAGACTCTTTTAGTTGCTTGGGAATCGTCGTTTGAAGATGGGCATGTGAAACTGCGAAAAAAAATTTGAGAGCGTAGGACGGCTGCCGAAAGTCTGCGTAAAAACGCCCCCCGGGCCTAAAGTTTCACCGTGCAAAATTCCCGGTGATGTTATTATGAAACTAGAATATATTCCGCAGATTCTGAAAGTTATTGCGACAGTTAGACTCTTTTAGTTGCTTGGGAATCGTCGTTTGAAGATGGGCATGTGAAACTGCGAAAAAAAATTTGAGAGCGTAGGACGGCTGCCGAAAGTCTGCGTAAAAACGCCCCCCGGGCTAAAGTTTCACCGTGCAAAATTCCCGGTGGTGTTATTATGAAACTAGAATATATTCCGCAGATTCTGAAAGTTATTGCGATAGTTAGACTCTTTTAGTTGCTTGGGAATCGTCGTTTGAAGATGGGCATGTGAAACTGCGAAAAAAAATTTGAGAGCGTAGGACGGCTGCCGAAAGTCTGCGTAAAAACGCCCCCCGGGCCTAAAGTTTCACCGTGCAAAATTCCCGGTGATGTTATTATGAAACTAGAATATATTCCGCAGATTCTGAAAGTTATTGCGATAGTTAGACTCTTTTAGTTGCTTGGGAATCGTCGTTTGAAGATGGGCATGTGAAACTGCGAAAAAAAATTTGAGAGCGTAGGACGGCTGCCGAAAGTCTGCGTAAAAACGCCCCCGGGCCTAAAGTTTCACCGTGCAAAATTCCCGGTGGTGTTATTATGAAACTAGAATATATTCCGCAGATTCTGAAAGTTATTGCGATAGTTAGACTCTTTTAGTTGCTTGGGAATCGTCGTTTGAAGATGGGCATGTGAAACTGCGAAAAAAAATTTGAGAGCGTAGGACGGCTGCCGAAAGTCTGCGTAAAAACGCCCCCCGGGCCTAAAGTTTCACCGTGCAAAATTCCCGGTGGTGTTATTATGAAACTAGAATATATTCCGCAGATTCTGAAAGTTATTGCGATAGTTAGACTCTTTTAGTTGCTTGGGAATCGTCGTTTGAAGATGGGCATGTGAAACTGCGAAAAAAATTTGAGAGCGTAGGACGGCTGCCGAAAGTCTGCGTAAAAACGCCCCCCGGGCCTAAAGTTTCACCGTGCAAAATTCCCGGTGGTGTTATTATGAAACTAGAATATATTCCGCAGATTCTGAAAGTTATTGCGATAGTTAGACTCTTTTAGTTGCTTGGGAATCGTCGTTTGAAGATGGGCATGTGAAACTGCGAAAAAAAATTTGAGAGCGTAGGACGGCTGCCGAAAGTCTGCGTAAAAACGCCCCCCGGGCCTAAAGTTTCACCGTGCAAAATTCCCGGTGGTGTTATTATGAAACTAGAATATATTCCGCAGATTCTGAAAGTTATTGCGATAGTTAGACTCTTTTAGTTGCTTGGGAATCGTCGTTTGAAGATGGGCATGTGAAACTGCGAAAAAAAATTTGAGAGCGTAGGACGGCTGCCGAAAGTCTGCGTAAAAACGCCCCCCGGGCCTAAAGTTTCACAGTGCAAAATTCCCGGTGGTGTTATTATGAAACTAGAATATATTCCGCAGATTCTGAAAGTTATTGCGATAGTTAGACTCTTTTAGTTGCTTGGGAATCGTCGTTTGAAGATGGGCATGTGAAACTGCGAAAAAAAATTTGAGAGCGTAGGACGGCTGCCGAAAGTCTGCGTAAAAACGCCCCCCGGGCCTAAAGTTTCACCGTGCAAAATTCCCGGTGGTGTTATTATGAAACTAGAATATATTCCGCAGATTCTGAAAGTTATTGCGATAGTTAGACTCTTTTAGTTGCTTGGGAATCGTCGTTTGAAGATGGGCATGTGAAACTGCGAAAAAAAATTTGAGAGCGTAGGACGGCTGCCGAAAGTCTGCGTAAAAACGCCCCCCGGGCCTAAAGTTTCACCGTGCAAAATTCCCGGTGGTGTTATTATGAAACTAGAATATATTCCGCAGATTCTGAAAGTTATTGCGATAGTTAGACTCTTTTAGTTGCTTGGTAATCGTCGTTTGAAGATGGGCATGTGAAACTGCGAAAAAAAATTTGAGAGCGTAGGACGGCTGCCGAAAGTCTGCGTAAAAACGCCCCCCGGGCCTAATGTTTCACCGTGCAAAATTCCCGGTGATGTTATTATGAAACTAGAATATATTCCGCAGATTCTGAAAGTTATTGCGATAGTTAGACTCTTTTAGTTGCTTGGGAATCGTCGTTTGAAGATGGGCATGTGAAACTGCGAAAAAAAATTTGAGAGCGTAGGACGGCTGCCGAAAGTCTGCGTAAAAACGCCCCCGGGCCTAAAGTTTCACCGTGCAAAATTCCCGGTGATGTTATTATGAAACTAGAATATATTCCGCAGATTCTGAAAGTTATTGCGATAGTTAGACTCTTTTAGTTGCTTGGGAATCGTCGTTTGAAGATGGGCATGTGAAACTGCGAAAAAAAATTTGAGAGCGTAGGACGGCTGCCGAAAGTCTGCGTAAAAACGCCCCCGGGCTTAAAGTTTCACCGTGCAAAATTCCCGGTGGTGTTATTATGAAACTAGAATATATTCCGCAGATTCTGAAAGTTATTGCGATAGTTAGACTCTTTTAGTTGCTTGGGAATCGTCGTTTGAAGATGGGCATGTGAAACTGCGAAAAAAATTTTGAGAGCGTAGGACGGCTGCCGAAAGTCTGCGTAAAAACGCCCCCCGGGCCTAAAGTTTCACCGTGCAAAATTCCCGGTGATGTTATTATGAAACTAGAATATATTCCGCAGATTCTGAAAGTTATTGCGATAGTAAGACTCTTTTAGTTGCTTGGGAATCGTCGTTTGAAGATGGGCATGTGAAACTGCGAAAAAAAATTTGAGAGCGTAGGACGGCTGCCGAAAGTCTGCGTAAAAACGCCCCCCGGGCTTAAAGTTTCACCGTGCAAAATTCCCGGTGGTGTTATTATGAAACTAGAATATATTCCGCAGATTCTGAAAGTTATTGCGATAGTTAGACTCTTTTAGTTGCTTGGGAATCGTCGTTTGAAGATGGGCATGTGAAACTGCGAAAAAAATTTTGAGAGCGTAGGACGGCTGCCGAAAGTCTGCGTAAAAACGCCCCCCGGGCCTAAAGTTTCACCGTGCAAAATTCCCGGTGATGTTATTATGAAACTAGAATATATTCCGCAGATTCTGAAAGTTATTGCGATAGTTAGACTCTTTTAGTTGCTTGGGAATCGTCGTTTGAAGATGGGCATGTGAAACTGCGAAAAAAAATTTGAGAGCGTAGGACGGCTGCCGAAAGTCTGCGTAAAAACGCCCCCCGGGCCTAAAGTTTCACCGTGCAAAATTCCCGGTGGTGTTATTATGAAACTAGAATATATTCCGCAGATTCTGAAAGTTATTGCGATAGTTAGACTCTTTTAGTTGCTTGGGAATCGTCGTTTGAAGATGGGCATGTGAAACTGCGAAAAAAAATTTGAGAGCGTAGGACGGCTGCCGAAAGTCTGCGTAAAAACGCCCCCCGGGCCTAAAGTTTCACCGTGCAAAATTCCCGGTGGTGTTATTATGAAACTAGAATATATTCCGCAGATTCTGAAAGTTATTGCGATAGTTAGACTCTTTTAGTTGCTTGGGAATCGTCGTTTGAAGATGGGCATGTGAAACTGCGAAAAAAATTTGAGAGCGTAGGACGGCTGCCGAAAGTCTGCGTAAAAACGCCCCCCGGGCCTAAAGTTTCACCGTGCAAAATTCCCGGTGGTGTTATTATGAAACTAGAATATATTCCGCAGATTCTGAAAGTTATTGCGATAGTTAGACTCTTTTAGTTGCTTGGGAATCGTCGTTTGAAGATGGGCATGTGAAACTGCGAAAAAAAATTTGAGAGCGTAGGACGGCTGCCGAAAGTCTGCGTAAAAACGCCCCCCGGGCCTAAAGTTTCACCGTGCAAAATTCCCAGTGGTGTTATTATGAAACTAGAATATATTCCGCAGATTCTGAAAGTTATTGCGATAGTTAGACTCTTTTAGTTGCTTGGGAATCGTCGTTTGAAGATGGGCATGTGAAACTGCGAAAAAAAATTTGAGAGCGTAGGACGGCTGCCGAAAGTCTGCGTAAAAACGCCCCCCGGGCCTAATGTTTCACCGTGCAAAATTCCCGGTGATGTTATTATGAAACTAGAATATATTCCGCAGATTCTGAAAGTTATTGCGATAGTTAGACTCTTTTAGTTGCTTGGGAATCGTCGTTTGAAGATGGGCATGTGAAACTGCGAAAAAAAATTTGAGAGCGTAGGACGGCTGCCGAAAGTCTGCGTAAAAACGCCCCCCGGGCCTAAAGTTTCACCGTGCAAAATTCCCAGTGGTGTTATTATGAAACTAGAATATATTCCGCAGATTCTGAAAGTTATTGCGATAGTTAGACTCTTTTAGTTGCTTGGGAATCGTCGTTTGAAGATGGGCATGTGAAACTGCGAAAAAAAATTTGAGAGCGTAGGACGGCTGCCGAAAGTCTGCGTAAAAACGCCCCCCGGGCCTAATGTTTCACCGTGCAAAATTCCCGGTGATGTTATTATGAAACTAGAATATATTCCGCAGATTCTGAAAGTTATTGCGATAGTTAGACTCTTTTAGTTGCTTGGGAATCGTCGTTTGAAGATGGGCATGTGAAACTGCGAAAAAAAATTTGAGAGCGTAGGACGGCTGCCGAAAGTCTCCGTAAAAACGCCCCCGGGCCTAAAGTTTCACCGTGCAAAATTCCCGGTGATGTTATTATGAAACTAGAATATATTCCGCAGATTCTGAAAGTTATTGCGATAGTTAGACTCTTTTAGTTGCTTGGGAATCGTCGTTTGAAGATGGGCATGTGAAACTGCGAAAAAAAATTTGAGAGCGTAGGACGGCTGCCGAAAGTCTGCGTAAAAACGCCCCCGGGCTTAAAGTTTCACCGTGCAAAATTCCCGGTGGTGTTATTATGAAACTAGAATATATTCCGCAGATTCTGAAAGTTATTGCGATAGTTAGACTCTTTTAGTTGCTTGGGAATCGTCGTTTGAAGATGGACATGTGAAACTGCGAAAAAAAATTTGAGAGCGTAGGACGGCTGCCGAAAGTCTGCGTAAAAACGCCCCCCGGGCCTAAAGTTTCACCATGCAAAATTCCCGGTGGTGTTATTATGAAACTAGAATATATTCCGCAGATTCTGAAAGTTATTGCGATAGTTAGACTCTTTTAGTTGCTTGGGAATCGTCGTTTGAAGATGGGCATGTGAAACTGCGAAAAAAAATTTGAGAGCGTAGGACGGCTGCCGAAAGTCTGCGTAAAAACGCCCCCCGGGCCTAAAGTTTCACCGTGCAAAATTCCCGGTGGTGTTATTATGAAACTAGAATATATTCCGCAGATTCTGAAAGTTATTGCGATAGTTAGACTCTTTTAGTTGCTTGGGAATCGTCGTTTGAAGATGGGCATGTGAAACTGCGAAAAAAAATTTGAGAGCGTAGGACGGCTGCCGAAAGTCTGCGTAAAAACGCCCCCCGGGCCTAAAGTTTCACCGTGCAAAATTCCCGGTGGTGTTATTATGAAACTAGAATATATTCCGCAGATTCTGAAAGTTATTGCGATAGTTAGACTCTTTTAGTTGCTTGGGAATCGTCGTTTGAAGATGGGCATGTGAAACTGCGAAAAAAAATTTGAGAGCGTAGGACGGCTGCCGAAAGTCTGCGTAAAAACGCCCCCCGGGCCTAAAGTTTCACAGTGCAAAATTCCCGGTGGTGTTATTATGAAACTAGAATATATTCCGCAGATTCTGAAAGTTATTGCGATAGTTAGACTCTTTTAGTTGCTTGGGAATCGTCGTTTGAAGATGGGCATGTGAAACTGCGAAAAAAAATTTGAGAGCGTAGGACGGCTGCCGAAAGTCTGCGTAAAAACGCCCCCCGGGCTTGAAGTTTCACCGTGCAAAATTCCCGGTGGTGTTATTATGAAACTAGAATATATTCCGCAGATTCTGAAAGTTATTGCGATAGTTAGACTCTTTTAGTTGCTTGGGAATCGTCGTTTGAAGATGGGCATGTGAAACTGCGAAAAAAAATTTGAGAGCGTAGGACGGCTGCCGAAAGTCTGCGTAAAAACGCCCCCCGGGCCTAAAGTTTCACCGTGCAAAATTCCCGGTGGTGTTATTATGAAACTAGAATATATTCCGCAGATTCTGAAAGTTATTGCGATAGTTAGACTCTTTTAGTTGCTTGGGAATCGTCGTTTGAAGATGGGCATGTGAAACTGCGAAAAAAAATTTGAGAGCGTAGGACGGCTGCCGAAAGTCTGCGTAAAAACGCCCCCCGGGCCTAATGTTTCACCGTGCAAAATTCCCGGTGATGTTATTATGAAACTAGAATATATTCCGCAGATTCTGAAAGTTATTGCGATAGTTAGACTCTTTTAGTTGCTTGGGAATCGTCGTTTGAAGATGGGCATGTGAAACTGCGAAAAAAAATTTGAGAGCGTAGGACGGCTGCCGAAAGTCTGCGTAAAAACGCCCCCCGGGCCTAAAGTTTCACCGTGCAAAATTCCCGGTGATGTTATTATGAAACTAGAATATATTCCGCAGATTCTGAAAGTTATTGCGATAGTTAGACTCTTTTAGTTGCTTGGGAATCGTCGTTTGAAGATGGGCATGTGAAACTGCGAAAAAAAATTTGAGAGCGTAGGACGGCTGCCGAAAGTCTGCGTAAAAACGCCCCCCGGGCCTAAAGTTTCACCGTGCAAAATTCCCGGTGGTGTTATTATGAAACTAGAATATATTCCGCAGATTCTGAAAGTTATTGCGATAGTTAGACTCTTTTAGTTGCTTGGGAATCGTCGTTTGAAGATGGGCATGTGAAACTGCGAAAAAAAATTTGAGAGCGTAGGACGGCTGCCGAAAGTCTGCGTAAAAACGCCCCCCGGGCCTAAAGTTTCACAGTGCAAAATTCCCGGTGGTGTTATTATGAAACTAGAATATATTCCGCAGATTCTGAAAGTTATTGCGATAGTTAGACTCTTTTAGTTGCTTGGGAATCGTCGTTTGAAGATGGGCATGTGAAACTGCGAAAAAAAATTTGAGAGCGTAGGACGGCTGCCGAAAGTCTGCGTAAAAACGCCCCCCGGGCTTGAAGTTTCACCGTGCAAAATTCCCGGTGGTGTTATTATGAAACTAGAATATATTCCGCAGATTCTGAAAGTTATTGCGATAGTTAGACTCTTTTAGTTGCTTGGGAATCGTCGTTTGAAGATGGGCATGTGAAACTGCGAAAAAAAATTTGAGAGCGTAGGACGGCTGCCGAAAGTCTGCGTAAAAACGCCCCCCGGGCCTAAAGTTTCACCGTGCAAAATTCCCGGTGGTGTTATTATGAAACTAGAATATATTCCGCAGATTCTGAAAGTTATTGCGATAGTTAGACTCTTTTAGTTGCTTGGGAATCGTCGTTTGAAGATGGGCATGTGAAACTGCGAAAAAAAATTTGAGAGCGTAGGACGGCTGCCGAAAGTCTGCGTAAAAACGCCCCCCGGGCCTAATGTTTCACCGTGCAAAATTCCCGGTGATGTTATTATGAAACTAGAATATATTCCGCAGATTCTGAAAGTTATTGCGATAGTTAGACTCTTTTAGTTGCTTGGGAATCGTCGTTTGAAGATGGGCATGTGAAACTGCGAAAAAAAATTTGAGAGCGTAGGACGGCTGCCGAAAGTCTGCGTAAAAACGCCCCCCGGGCCTAAAGTTTCACCGTGCAAAATTCCCGGTGATGTTATTATGAAACTAGAATATATTCCGCAGATTCTGAAAGTTATTGCGATAGTTAGACTCTTTTAGTTGCTTGGGAATCGTCGTTTGAAGATGGGCTTGTGAAACTGCGAAAAAAAATTTGAGAGCGTAGGACGGCTGCCGAAAGTCTGCGTAAAAACGCCCCCCGGGCTTAAAGTTTCACCGTGCAAAATTCCCGGTGGTGTTATTATGAAACTAGAATATATTCCGCAGATTCTGAAAGTTATTGCGATAGTTAGACTCTTTTAGTTGCTTGGGAATCGTCGTTTGAAGATGGGCATGTGAAACTGCGAAAAAAATTTTGAGAGCGTAGGACGGCTGCCGAAAGTCTGCGTAGAAACGCCCCCCGGGCCTAAAGTTTCACCGTGCAAAATTCCCGGTGATGTTATTATGAAACTAGAATATATTCCGCAGATTCTGAAAGTTATTGCGATAGTTAGACTCTTTTAGTTGCTTGGGAATCGTCGTTTGAAGATGGGCATGTGAAACTGCGAAAAAAAATTTGAGAGCGTAGGACGGCTGCCGAAAGTCTGCGTAAAAACGCCCCCCGGGCCTAAAGTTTCACCGTGCAAAATTCCCGGTGGTGTTATTATGAAACTAGAATATATTCCGCAGATTCTGAAAGTTATTGCGATAGTTAGACTCTTTTAGTTGCTTGGGAATCGTCGTTTGAAGATGGGCATGTGAAACTGCGAAAAAAAATTTGAGAGCGTAGGACGGCTGCCGAAAGTCTGCGTAAAAACGCCCCCCGGGCCTAAAGTTTCACCGTGCAAAATTCCCGGTGGTGTTATTATGAAACTAGAATATATTCCGCAGATTCTGAAAGTTATTGCGATAGTTAGACTCTTTTAGTTGCTTGGGAATCGTCGTTTGAAGATGGGCATGTGAAACTGCGAAAAAAAATTTGAGAGCGTAGGACGGCTGCCGAAAGTCTGCGTAAAAACGCCCCCCGGGCCTAAAGTTTCACCGTGCAAAATTCCCGGTGGTGTTATTATGAAACTAGAATATATTCCGCAGATTCTGAAAGTTATTGCGATAGTTAGACTCTTTTAGTTGCTTGGGAATCGTCGTTTGAAGATGGGCATGTGAAACTGCGAAAAAAAATTTGAGAGCGTAGGACGGCTGCCGAAAGTCTGCGTAAAAACGCCCCCCGGGCCTAAAGTTTCACCGTGCAAAATTCCCGGTGGTGTTATTATGAAACTAGAATATATTCCGCAGATTCTGAAAGTTATTGCGATAGTTAGACTCTTTTAGTTGCTTGGGAATCGTCGTTTGAAGATGGGCATGTGAAACTGCGAAAAAAAATTTGAGAGCGTAGGACGGCTGCCGAAAGTCTGCGTAAAAACGCCCCCCGGGCCTAAAGTTTCACCGTGCAAAATTCCCGGTGGTGTTATTATGGAAACTAGAATATATTCCGCAGATTCTGAAAGTTATTGCGATAGTTAGACTCTTTTAGTTGCTTGGGAATCGTCGTTTGAAGATGGGCATGTGAAACTGCGAAAAAAAATTTGAGAGCGTAGGACGGCTGCCGAAAGTCTGCGTAAAAACGCCCCCCGGGCCTAAAGTTTCACCGTGCAAAATTCCCGGTGGTGTTATTATGAAACTAGAATATATTCCGCAGATTCTGAAAGTTATTGCGATAGTTAGACTCTTTTAGTTGCTTGGGAATCGTCGTTTGAAGATGGGCATGTGAAACTGCGGAAAAAAATTTGAGAGCGTAGGACGGCTGCCGAAAGTCTGCGTAAAAACGCCCCCCGGGCCTAAAGTTTCACCGTGCAAAATTCCCGGTGGTGTTATTATGAAACTAGAATATATTCCGCAGATTCTGAAAGTTATTGCGATAGTTAGACTCTTTTAGTTGCTTGGGAATCGTCGTTTGAAGATGGGCATGTGAAACTGCGAAAAAAAATTTGAGAGCGTAGGATGGCTGCCGAAAGTCTGCGTAAAAACGCCCCCGGGCCTAAAGTTTCACCGTGCAAAATTCCCGGTGGTGTTATTATGAAACTAGAATATATTCCGCAGATTCTGAAAGTTATTGCGATAGTTAGACTCTTTTAGTTGCTTGGGAATCGTCGTTTGAAGATGGGCATGTGAAACTGCGAAAAAAAATTTGAGAGCGTAGGACGGCTGCCGAAAGTCTGCGTAAAAACGCCCCCCGGGCCTAAAGTTTCACCGTGCAAAATTCCCGGTGGTGTTATTATGAAACTAGAATATATTCCGCAGATTCTGAAAGTTATTGCGATAGTTAGACTCTTTTAGTTGCTTGGGAATCGTCGTTTGAAGATGGGCATGTGAAACTGCGAAAAAAAATTTGAGAGCGTAGGACGGCTGCCGAAAGTCTGCGTAAAAACGCCCCCCGGGCCTAAAGTTTCACCGTGCAAAATTCCCGGGGGTGTTATTATGAAACTAGAATATATTCCGCAGATTCTGAAAGTTATTGCGATAGTTAGACTCTTTTAGTTGCTTGGGAATCGTCGTTTGAAGATGGGCATGTGAAACTGCGAAAAAAAATTTGAGAGCGTAGGACGGCTGCCGAAAGTCTGCGTAAAAACGCCCCCCGGGCCTAAAGTTTCACCGTGCAAAATTCCCGGTGGTGTTATTATGAAACTAGAATATATTCCGCAGATTCTGAAAGTTATTGCGATAGTTAGACTCTTTTAGTTGCTTGGGAATCGTCGTTTGAAGATGGGCATGTGAAACTGCGAAAAAAAATTTGAGAGCGTAGGACGGCTGCCGAAAGTCTGCGTAAAAACGCCCCCCGGGCCTAAAGTTTCACCGTGCAAAATTCCCGGGGGTGTTATTATGAAACTAGAATATATTCCGCAGATTCTGAAAGTTATTGCGATAGTTAGACTCTTTTAGTTGCTTGGGAATCGTCGTTTGAAGATGGGCATGTGAAACAGCGAAAAAAAATTTGAGAGCGTAGGACGGCTGCCGAAAGTCTGCGTAAAAACGCCCCCCGGGCCTAAAGTTTCACCGTGCAAAATTCCCGGTGGTGTTATTATGAAACTAGAATATATTCCGCAGATTCTGAAAGTTATTGCGATAGTTAGACTCTTTTAGTTGCTTGGGAATCGTCGTTTGAAGATGGGCATGTGAAACTGCGAAAAAAAATTTGAGAGCGTAGGACGGCTGCCAAAAGTCTGCGTAAAAACGCCCCCCGGGCCTAAAGTTTCACCGTGCAAAATTCCCGGTGGTGTTATTATGAAACTAGAATATATTCCGCAGATTCTGAAAGTTATTGCGATAGTTATACTCTTTTAGTTGCTTGGGAATCGTCGTTTGAAGATGGGCATGTGAAACTGCGAAAAAAAATTTGAGAGCGTAGGACGGCTGCCGAAAGTCTGCGTAAAAACGCCCCCCGGGCCTAAAGTTTCACCGTGCAAAATTCCCGGTGGTGTTATTATGAAACTAGAATATATTCCGCAGATTCTGAAAGTTATTGCGATAGTTAGACTCTTTTAGTTGCTTGGGAATCGTCGTTTGAAGATGGGCATGTGAAACTGCGAAAAAAAATTTGAGAGCGTAGGACGGCTGCCGAAAGTCTGCGTAAAAACGCCCCCCGGGCCTAAAGTTTCACCGTGCAAAATTCCCGGTGGTGTTATTATGAAACTAGAATATATTCCGCAGATTCTGAAAGTTATTGCGATAGTTAGACTCTTTTAGTTGCTTGGGAATCGTCGTTTGAAGATGGGCATGTGAAACTGCGAAAAAAAATTTGAGAGCGTAGGACGGCTGCCGAAAGTCTGCGTAAAAACGCCCCCCGGGCCTAAAGTTTCACCGTGCAAAATTCCCGGTGATGTTATTATGAAACTAGAATATATTCCGCAGATTCTGAAAGTTATTGCGATAGTTAGACTCTTTTAGTTGCTTGGGAATCGTCGTTTGAAGATGGGCATGTGAAACTGCGAAAAAAAATTTGAGAGCGTAGGACGGCTGCCGAAAGTCTGCGTAAAAACGCCCCCCGGGCCTAAAGTTT
This sequence comes from Salticus scenicus, assembly GCA_963930645.1. Taxonomy (NCBI): domain Eukaryota; kingdom Metazoa; phylum Arthropoda; class Arachnida; order Araneae; family Salticidae; genus Salticus; species Salticus scenicus. The sequence continues at coordinate 15,325 of CAWVNO010001968.1, forward strand.
CACCGTGCAAAATTCCCGGTGGTGTTATTATGAAACTAGAATATATTCCGCAGATTCTGAAAGTTATTGCGATAGTTAGACTCTTTTAGTTGCTTGGGAATCGTCGTTTGAAGATGGGCATGTGAAACTGCGAAAAAAAATTTGAGAGCGTAGGACGGCTGCCGAAAGTCTGCGTAAAAACGCCCCCCGGGCCTAAAGTTTCACCGTGCAAAATTCCCGGTGGTGTTATTATGAAACTAGAATATATTCCGCAGATTCTGAAAGTGATTGCGATCGTTAGACTCTTTTAGTTGCTTTGGAATCGTCGTTTGAAGATAGGTATGTGAAACTCGGAAAAAAAATTTTGAGAGCGTAGGAACGGCTGCCGAAAGTCTGCGTAAAAAGGCCACCCCTGGCCAAATGGTTCACCGTGCAAAATTCCCGATGGTGTTATTATGAAACTAGAATATATTTGGCAGATTCTGAAAATGATTGCGATCGTTAGACTCTTTTAGTTGCTTTGGAATCGTCGTTTGAAGATTGGTATGTGAAACTCGGAAAAAAATTTTGAGAGCGTAGGAACGGCTGCCGAAAGTCTGCGTAAAAAGGCCCCCCTGGCCAAATGGTTCACCGTGCAAAATTCCCGGTGGTGTTATTATGAAACTAGAATATATTCCGCAGATTCTGAAAGTTATTGCGATAGTTAGACTCTTTTAGTTACTTGGGAATCGTCGTTTGAAGATGGGCATGTGAAACTGCGAAAAAAAATTTGAGAGCGTAGGACGGCTGCCGAAAGTCTGCGTAAAAACGCCCCCCGGGCCTAAAGTTTCACCGTGCAAAATTCCCGGTGGTGTTATTATGAAACTAGAATATATTCCGCAGATTCTGAAAGTTATTGCGATAGTTAGACTCTTTTAGTTGCTTGGGAATCGTCGTTTGAAGATGGGCATGTGAAACTGCGAAAAAAAATTTGAGAGCGTAGGACGGCTGCCGAAAGTCTGCGTAAAAACGCCCCCCGGGCCTAAAGTTTCACCGTGCAAAATTCCCGGTGGTGTTATTATGAAACTAGAATATATTCCGCAGATTCTGAAAGTTATTGCGATAGTTAGACTCTTTTAGTTGCTTTGGAATCGTCGTTTGAAGATTGGTATGTGAAACTCGGAAAAAAATTTTGAGAGCGTAGGAACGGCTGCCGAAAGTCTGCGTAAAAAGGCCCCCCTGGCCAAATGGTTCACCGTGCAAAATTCCCGGTGGTGTTATTATGAAACTAGAATATATTCCGCAGATTCTGAAAGTTATTGCGATAGTTAGACTCTTTTAGTTACTTGGGAATCGTCGTTTGAAGATGGGCATGTGAAACTGCGAAAAAAAATTTTAGAGCGTAGGACGGCTGCCGAAAGTCTGCGTAAAAACGCCCCCCGGGCCTAAAGTTTCACCGTGCAAAATTCCCGGTGGTGTTATTATGAAACTAGAATATATTCCGCAGATTCTGAAAGTTATTGCGATAGTTAGACTCTTTTAGTTGCTTGGGAATCGTCGTTTGAAGATGGGCATGTGAAACTGCGAAAAAAAATTTGAGAGCGTAGGACGGCTGCCGAAAGTCTGCGTAAAAACGCCCCCCGGGCCTAAAGTTTCACCGTGCAAAATTCCCGGTGGTGTTATTATGAAACTAGAATATATTCCGCAGATTCTGAAAGTTATTGCGATAGTTAGACTCTTTTAGTTGCTTGGGAATCGTCGTTTGAAGATGGGCATGTGAAACTGCGAAAAAAAATTTGAGAGCGTAGGACGGCTGCCGAAAGTCTGCGTAAAAACGCCCCCCGGGCCTAAAGTTTCACCGTGCAAAATTCCCGGTGGTGTTATTATGAAACTAGAATATATTCCGCAGATTCTGAAAGTTATTGCGATAGTTAGACTCTTTTAGTTGCTTGGGAATCGTCGTTTGAAGATGGGCATGTGAAACTGCGAAAAAAAATTTGAGAGCGTAGGACGGCTGCAGAAAGTCTGCGTAAAAACGCCCCCCGGGCCTAAAGTTTCACCGTGCAAAATTCCCGGTGGTGTTATTATGAAACTAGAATATATTCCGCAGATTCTGAAAGTTATTGCGATAGTTAGACTCTTTTAGTTGCTTTGGAATCGTCGTTTGAAGATTGGTATGTGAAACTCGGAAAAAAATTTTGAGAGCGTAGGAACGGCTGCCGAAAGTCTGCGTAAAAAGGCCCCCCTGGCCAAATGGTTCACCGTGCAAAATTCCCGGTGGTGTTATTATGAAACTAGAATATATTCCGCAGATTCTGAAAGTTATTGCGATAGTTAGACTCTTTTAGTTACTTGGGAATCGTCGTTTGAAGATGGGCATGTGAAACTGCGAAAAAAAATTTGAGAGCGTAGGACGGCTGCCGAAAGTCTGCGTAAAAACGCCCCCCGGGCCTAAAGTTTCACCGTGCAAAATTCCCGGTGGTGTTATTATGAAACTAGAATATATTCCGCAGATTCTGAAAGTTATTGCGATAGTTAGACTCTTTTAGTTGCTTGGGAATCGTCGTTTGAAGATGGGCATGTGAAACTGCGAAAAAAAATTTGAGAGCGTAGGACGGCTGCCGAAAGTCTGCGTAAAAACGCCCCCCGGGCCTAAAGTTTCACCGTGCAAAATTCCCGGTGGTGTTATTATGAAACTAGAATATATTCCGCAGATTCTGAAAGTTATTGCGATAGTTAGACTCTTTTAGTTGCTTGGAAATCGTCGTTTGAAGATGGGCATGTGAAACTGCGAAAAAAAATTTGAGAGCGTAGGACGGCTGCCGAAAGTCTGCGTAAAAACGCCCCCCGGGCCTAAAGTTTCACCGTGCAAAATTCCCGGTGGTGTTATTATGAAACTAGAATATATTCCGCAGATTCTGAAAGTTATTGCGATAGTTAGACTCTTTTAGTTGCTTGGGAATCGTCGTTTGAAGATGGGCATGTGAAACTGCGAAAAAAAATTTGAGAGCATAGGACGGCTGCCGAAAGTCTGCGTAAAAACGCCCCCCGGGCCTAAAGTTTCACCGTGCAAAATTCCCGGTGGTGTTATTATGAAACTAGAATATATTCCGCAGATTCTGAAAGTTATTGCGATAGTTAGACTCTTTTAGTTGCTTGGGAATCGTCGTTTGAAGATGGGCATGTGAAACTGCGAAAAAAAATTTGAGAGCGTAGGACGGCTGCCGAAAGTCTGCGTAAAAACGCCCCCCGGGCCTAAAGTTTCACCGTGCAAAATTCCCGGTGGTGTTATTATGAAACTAGAATATATTCCGCAGATTCTGAAAGTTATTGCGATAGTTAGACTCTTTTAGTTGCTTGGGAATCGTCGTTTGAAGATGGGCATGTGAAACTGCGAAAAAAAATTTGAGAGCGTAGGACGGCTGCCGAAAGTCTGCGTAAAAACGCCCCCCGGGCCTAAAGTTTCACCGTGCAAAATTCCCGGTGGTGTTATTATGAAACTAGAATATATTCCGCAGATTCTGAAAGTTATTGCGATAGTTAGACTCTTTTAGTTGCTTGGGAATCGTCGTTTGAAGATGGGCATGTGAAACTGCGAAAAAAAATTTGAGAGCGTAGGACGGCTGCCGAAAGTCTGCGTAAAAACGCCCCCCGGGCCTAAAGTTTCACCGTGCAAAATTCCCGGTGGTGTTATTATGAAACTAGAATATATTCCGCAGATTCTGAAAGTTATTGCGATAGTTAGACTCTTTTAGTTGCTTGGGAATCGTCGTTTGAAGATGGGCATGTGAAACTGCGAAAAAAAATTTGAGAGCGTAGGACGGCTGCCGAAAGTCTGCGTAAAAACGCCCCCCGGGCCTAAAGTTTCACCGTGCAAAATTCCCGGTGGTGTTATTATGAAACTAGAATATATTCCGCAGATTCTGAAAGTTATTGCGATAGTTAGACTCTTTTAGTTGCTTGGGAATCGTCGTTTGAAGATGGGCATGTGAAACTGCGAAAAAAAATTTGAGAGCGTAGGACGGCTGCCGAAAGTCTGCGTAAAAACGCCCCCCGGGCCTAAAGTTTCACCGTGCAAAATTCCCGGTGGTGTTATTATGAAACTAGAATATATTCCGCAGATTCTGAAAGTTATTGCGATAGTTAGACTCTTTTAGTTGCTTGGGAATCGTCGTTTGAAGATGGGCATGTGAAACTGCGAAAAAAAATTTGAGAGCGTAGGACGGCTGCCGAAAGTCTGCGTAAAAACGCCCCCCGGGCCTAAAGTTTCACCGTGCAAAATTCCCGGGGGTGTTATTATGAAACTAGAATATATTCCGCAGATTCTGAAAGTTATTGCGATAGTTATACTCTTTTAGTTGCTTGGGAATCGTCGTTTGAAGATGGGCATGTGAAACTGCGAAAAAAAATTTGAGAGCGTAGGACGGCTGCCGAAAGTCTGCGTAAAAACGCCCCCCGGGCCTAAAGTTTCACCGTGCAAAATTCCCGGTGGTGTTATTATGAAACTAGAATATATTCCGCAGATTCTGAAAGTTATTGCGATAGTTAGACTCTTTTAGTTGCTTGGGAATCGTCGTTTGAAGATGGGCATGTGAAACTGCGAAAAAAAATTTGAGAGCGTAGAACGGCTGCCGAAAGTCTGCGTAAAAACGCCCCCCGGGCCTAAAGTTTCACCGTGCAAAATTCCCGGTGATGTTATTATGAAACTAGAATATATTCCGCAGATTCTGAAAGTTATTGCGATAGTTAGACTCTTTTAGTTGCTTGGGAATCGTCGTTTGAAGATGGGCATGTGAAACTGCGAAAAAAAATTTGAGAGCGTAGGACGGCTGCCGAAAGTCTGCGTAAAAACGCCCCCCGGGCCTAAAGTTTCACCGTGCAAAATTCCCGGTGGTGTTATTATGAAACTAGAATATATTCCGCAGATTCTGAAAGTTATTGCGATAGTTAGACTCTTTTAGTTGCTTGGGAATCGTCGTTTGAAGATGGGCATGTGAAACTGCGAAAAAAAATTTGAGAGCGTAGGACGGCTGCCAAAAGTCTGCGTAAAAACGCCCCCCGGGCCTAAAGTTTCACCGTGCAAAATTCCCGGTGGTGTTATTATGAAACTAGAATATATTCCGCAGATTCTGAAAGTTATTGCGATAGTTATACTCTTTTAGTTGCTTGGGAATCGTCGTTTGAAGATGGGCATGTGAAACTGCGAAAAAAAATTTGAGAGCGTAGGACGGCTGCCGAAAGTCTGCGTAAAAACGCCCCCCGGGCCTAAAGTTTCACCGTGCAAAATTCCCGGTGGTGTTATTATGAAACTAGAATATATTCCGCAGATTCTGAAAGTTATTGCGATAGTTAGACTCTTTTAGTTGCTTGGGAATCGTCGTTTGAAGATGGGCATGTGAAACTGCGAAAAAAAATTTGAGAGCGTAGGACGGCTGCCGAAAGTCTGCGTAAAAACGCCCCCCGGGCCTAAAGTTTCACCGTGCAAAATTCCCGGTGGTGTTATTATGAAACTAGAATATATTCCGCAGATTCTGAAAGTTATTGCGATAGTTAGACTCTTTTAGTTGCTTGGGAATCGTCGTTTGAAGATGGGCATGTGAAACTGCGAAAAAAAATTTGAGAGCGTAGAACGGCTGCCGAAAGTCTGCGTAAAAACGCCCCCCGGGCCTAAAGTTTCACCGTGCAAAATTCCCGGTGATGTTATTATGAAACTAGAATATATTCCGCAGATTCTGAAAGTTATTGCGATAGTTAGACTCTTTTAGTTGCTTGGGAATCGTCGTTTGAAGATGGGCATGTGAAACTGCGAAAAAAAATTTGAGAGCGTAGGACGGCTGCCGAAAGTCTGCGTAAAAACGCCCCCCGGGCCTAAAGTTTCACCGTGCAAAATTCCCGGTGGTGTTATTATGAAACTAGAATATATTCCGCAGATTCTGAAAGTTATTGCGATAGTTAGACTCTTTTAGTTGCTTGGGAATCGTCGTTTGAAGATGGGCATGTGAAACTGCGAAAAAAAATTTGAGAGCGTAGGACGGCTGCCGAAAGTCTGCGTAAAAACGCCCCCCGGGCCTAAAGTTTCACCGTGCAAAATTCCCGGTGGTGTTATTATGAAACTAGAATATATTCCGCAGATTCTGAAAGTGATTGCGATCGTTAGACTCTTTTAGTTGCTTTGGAATCGTCGTTTGAAGATAGGTATGTGAAACTCGGAAAAAAAATTTTGAGAGCGTAGGAACGGCTGCCGAAAGTCTGCGTAAAAAGGCCACCCCTGGCCAAATGGTTCACCGTGCAAAATTCCCGATGGTGTTATTATGAAACTAGAATATATTTGGCAGATTCTGAAAATGATTGCGATCGTTAGACTCTTTTAGTTGCTTTGGAATCGTCGTTTGAAGATTGGTATGTGAAACTCGGAAAAAAATTTTGAGAGCGTAGGAACGGCTGCCGAAAGTCTGCGTAAAAAGGCCCCCCTGGCCAAATGGTTCACCGTGCAAAATTCACGGTGGTGTTATTATGAAACTAGAATATATTCCGCAGATTCTGAAAGTTATTGCGATAGTTAGACTCTTTTAGTTACTTGGGAATCGTCGTTTGAAGATGGGCATGTGAAACTGCGAAAAAAAATTTGAGAGCGTAGGACGGCTGCCGAAAGTCTGCGTAAAAACGCCCCCCGGGCCTAAAGTTTCACCGTGCAAAATTCCCGGTGGTGTTATTATGAAACTAGAATATATTCCGCAGATTCTGAAAGTTATTGCGATAGTTAGACTCTTTTAGTTGCTTGGGAATCGTCGTTTGAAGATGGGCATGTGAAACTGCGAAAAAAAATTTGAGAGCGTAGGACGGCTGCCGAAAGTCTGCGTAAAAACGCCCCCCGGGCCTAAAGTTTCACCGTGCAAAATTCCCGGTGGTGTTATTATGAAACTAGAATATATTCCGCAGATTCTGAAAGTTATTGCGATAGTTAGACTCTTTTAGTTGCTTTGGAATCGTCGTTTGAAGATTGGTATGTGAAACTCGGAAAAAAATTTTGAGAGCGTAGGAACGGCTGCCGAAAGTCTGCGTAAAAAGGCCCCCCTGGCCAAATGGTTCACCGTGCAAAATTCCCGGTGGTGTTATTATGAAACTAGAATATATTCCGCAGATTCTGAAAGTTATTGCGATAGTTAGACTCTTTTAGTTACTTGGGAATCGTCGTTTGAAGATGGGCATGTGAAACTGCGAAAAAAAATTTTAGAGCGTAGGACGGCTGCCGAAAGTCTGCGTAAAAACGCCCCCCGGGCCTAAAGTTTCACCGTGCAAAATTCCCGGTGGTGTTATTATGAAACTAGAATATATTCCGCAGATTCTGAAAGTTATTGCGATAGTTAGACTCTTTTAGTTGCTTGGGAATCGTCGTTTGAAGATGGGCATGTGAAACTGCGAAAAAAAATTTGAGAGCGTAGGACGGCTGCCGAAAGTCTGCGTAAAAACGCCCCCCGGGCCTAAAGTTTCACCGTGCAAAATTCCCGGTGGTGTTATTATGAAACTAGAATATATTCCGCAGATTCTGAAAGTTATTGCGATAGTTAGACTCTTTTAGTTGCTTGGGAATCGTCGTTTGAAGATGGGCATGTGAAACTGCGAAAAAAAATTTGAGAGCGTAGGACGGCTGCCGAAAGTCTGCGTAAAAACGCCCCCCGGGCCTAAAGTTTCACCGTGCAAAATTCCCGGTGGTGTTATTATGAAACTAGAATATATTCCGCAGATTCTGAAAGTTATTGCGATAGTTAGACTCTTTTAGTTGCTTGGGAATCGTCGTTTGAAGATGGGCATGTGAAACTGCGAAAAAAAATTTGAGAGCGTAGGACGGCTGCAGAAAGTCTGCGTAAAAACGCCCCCCGGGCCTAAAGTTTCACCGTGCAAAATTCCCGGTGGTGTTATTATGAAACTAGAATATATTCCGCAGATTCTGAAAGTTATTGCGATAGTTAGACTCTTTTAGTTGCTTTGGAATCGTCGTTTGAAGATTGGTATGTGAAACTCGGAAAAAAATTTTGAGAGCGTAGGAACGGCTGCCGAAAGTCTGCGTAAAAAGGCCCCCCTGGCCAAATGGTTCACCGTGCAAAATTCCCGGTGGTGTTATTATGAAACTAGAATATATTCCGCAGATTCTGAAAGTTATTGCGATAGTTAGACTCTTTTAGTTACTTGGGAATCGTCGTTTGAAGATGGGCATGTGAAACTGCGAAAAAAAATTTGAGAGCGTAGGACGGCTGCCGAAAGTCTGCGTAAAAACGCCCCCCGGGCCTAAAGTTTCACCGTGCAAAATTCCCGGTGGTGTTATTATGAAACTAGAATATATTCCGCAGATTCTGAAAGTTATTGCGATAGTTAGACTCTTTTAGTTGCTTGGGAATCGTCGTTTGAAGATGGGCATGTGAAACTGCGAAAAAAAATTTGAGAGCGTAGGACGGCTGCCGAAAGTCTGCGTAAAAACGCCCCCCGGGCCTAAAGTTTCACCGTGCAAAATTCCCGGTGGTGTTATTATGAAACTAGAATATATTCCGCAGATTCTGAAAGTTATTGCGATAGTTAGACTCTTTTAGTTGCTTGGAAATCGTCGTTTGAAGATGGGCATGTGAAACTGCGAAAAAAAATTTGAGAGCGTAGGACGGCTGCCGAAAGTCTGCGTAAAAACGCCCCCCGGGCCTAAAGTTTCACCGTGCAAAATTCCCGGTGGTGTTATTATGAAACTAGAATATATTCCGCAGATTCTGAAAGTTATTGCGATAGTTAGACTCTTTTAGTTGCTTGGGAATCGTCGTTTGAAGATGGGCATGTGAAACTGCGAAAAAAAATTTGAGAGCGTAGGACGGCTGCCGAAAGTCTGCGTAAAAACGCCCCCCGGGCCTAAAGTTTCACCGTGCAAAATTCCCGGTGGTGTTATTATGAAACTAGAATATATTCCGCAGATTCTGAAAGTTATTGCGATAGTTAGACTCTTTTAGTTGCTTGGGAATCGTCGTTTGAAGATGGGCATGTGAAACTGCGAAAAAAAATTTGAGAGCGTAGGACGGCTGCCGAAAGTCTGCGTAAAAACGCCCCCCGGGCCTAAAGTTTCACCGTGCAAAATTCCCGGTGGTGTTATTATGAAACTAGAATATATTCCGCAGATTCTGAAAGTTATTGCGATAGTTAGACTCTTTTAGTTGCTTGGGAATCGTCGTTTGAAGATGGGCATGTGAAACTGCGAAAAAAAATTTGAGAGCGTAGGACGGCTGCCGAAAGTCTGCGTAAAAACGCCCCCCGGGCCTAAAGTTTCACCGTGCAAAATTCCCGGTGGTGTTATTATGAAACTAGAATATATTCCGCAGATTCTGAAAGTTATTGCGATAGTTAGACTCTTTTAGTTGCTTGGGAATCGTCGTTTGAAGATGGGCATGTGAAACTGCGAAAAAAAATTTGAGAGCGTAGGACGGCTGCCGAAAGTCTGCGTAAAAACGCCCCCCGGGCCTAAAGTTTCACCGTGCAAAATTCCCGGTGATGTTATTATGAAACTAGAATATATTCCGCAGATTCTGAAAGTTATTGCGATAGTTAGACTCTTTTAGTTGCTTGGGAATCGTCGTTTGAAGATGGGCATGTGAAACTGCGAAAAAAAATTTGAGAGCGTAGGACGGCTGCCGAAAGTCTGCGTAAAAACGCCCCCCGGGCCTAAAGTTTCACCGTGCAAAATTCCCGGTTGTGTTATTATGAAACTAGAATATATTCCGCAGATTCTGAAAGTTATTGCGATAGTTAGACTCTTTTAGTTGCTTGGGAATCGTCGTTTGAAGATGGGCATGTGAAACTGCGAAAAAAAATTTGAGAGCGTAGGACGGCTGCCGAAAGTCTGCGTAAAAACGCCCCCCGGGCCTAAAGTTTCACCGTGCAAAATTCCCGGCGGTGTTATTATGAAACTAGAATATATTCCGCAGATTCTGAAAGTTATTGCGATAGTTAGACTCTTTTAGTTGCTTGGGAATCGTCGTTTGAAGATGGGCATGTGAAACTGCGAAAAAAAATTTGAGAGCGTAGGACGGCTGCCGAAAGTCTGCGTAAAAACGCCCCCCGGGCCTAAAGTTTCACCGTGCAAAATTCCCGGTGGTGTTATTATGAAACTAGAATATATTCCGCAGATTCTGAAAGTTATTGCGATAGTTAGACTCTTTTAGTGGCTTGGGAATCGTCGTTTGAAGATGGGCATGTGAAACTGCGAAAAAAAATTTGAGAGCGTAGGACGGCTGCCGAAAGTCTGCGTAAAAACGCCCCCCGGGCCTAAAGTTTCACCGTGCAAAATTCCCGGTGATGTTATTATGAAACTAGAATATATTCCGCAGATTCTGAAAGTTATTGCGATAGTTAGACTCTTTTAGTTGCTTGGGAATCGTCGTTTGAAGATGGGCATGTGAAACTGCGAAAAAAAATTTGAGAGCGTAGGACGGCTGCCGAAAGTCTGCGTAAAAACGCCCCCCGGGCCTAAAGTTTCACCGTGCAAAATTCCCGGTGGTGTTATTATGAAACTAGAATATATTCCGCAGATTCTGAAAGTTATTGCGATAGTTAGACTCTTTTAGTTGCTTGGGAATCGTCGTTTGAAGATGGGCATGTGAAACTGCGAAAAAAAATTTGAGAGCGTAGGACGGCTGCCGAAAGTCTGCGTAAAAACACCCCCCGGGCCTAAAGTTTCACCGTGCAAAATTCCCGGTGGTGTTATTATGAAACTAGAATATATTCCGCAGATTCTGAAAGTGATTGCGATCGTTAGACTCTTTTAGTTGCTTTGGAATCGTCGTTTGAAGATAGGTATGTGAAACTCGGAAAAAAAATTTTGAGAGCGTAGGAACGGCTGCCGAAAGTCTGCGTAAAAAGGCCACCCCTGGCCAAATGGTTCACCGTGCAAAATTCCCGATGGTGTTATTATGAAACTAGAATATATTTGGCACATTCTGAAAATGATTGCGATCGTTAGACTCTTTTAGTTTCTTTGGAATCGTCGTTTGAAGATTGGTATGTGAAACTCGGAAAAAATTTTTGAGAGCGTAGGAACGGCTGCCGAAAGTCTGCGTAAAAAGGCCCCCCTGGCCAAATGGTTCACCGTGCAAAATTCCCGGTGGTGTTATTATGAAACTAGAATATATTCCGCAGATTCTGAAAGTTATTGTGATAGTTAGACTCTTTTAGTTGCTTGGGAATCGTCGTTTGAAGATGGGCATGTGAAACTGCGAAAAAAAATTTGAGAGCGTAGGACGGCTGCCGAAAGTCTGCGTAAAAACGGCCCCCGGGCCTAAAGTTTCACCGTGCAAAATTCCCGGTGGTGTTATTATGAAACTAGAATATATTCCGCAGATTCTGAAAGTTATTGCGATAGTTAGACTCTTTTAGTTGCTTGGGAATCGTCGTTTGAAGATGGGCATGTGAAACTGCGAAAAAAAATTTGAGAGCGTAGGACGGCTGCCGAAAGTCTGCGTAAAAACGCCCCCCGGGCCTAAAGTTTCACCGTGCAAAATTCCCGGTGGTGTTATTATGAAACTAGAATATATTCCGCAGATTCTGAAAGTTATTGCGATAGTTAGACTCTTTTAGTTGCTTGGGAATCGTCGTTTGAAGATGGGCATGTGAAACTGCGAAAAAAAATTTGAGAGCGTAGGACGGCTGCCGAAAGTCTGCGTAAAAACGCCCCCCGGGCCTAAAGTTTCACCGTGCAAAATTCCCGGTGGTGTTATTATGAAACTAGAATATATTCCGCAGATTCTGAAAGTTATTGCGATAGTTAGACTCTTTTAGTTGCTTGGGAATCGTCGTTTGAAGATGGGCATGTGAAACTGCGAAAAAAAATTTGAGAGCGTAGGACGGCTGCCGAAAGTCTGCGTAAAAACGCCCCCCGGGCCTAAAGTTTCACCGTGCAAAATTCCCGGTGGTGTTATTATGAAACTAGAATATATTCCGCAGATTCTGAAAGTTATTGCGATAGTTAGACTCTTTTAGTTGCTTGGGAATCGTCGTTTGAAGATGGGCATGTGAAACTGCGAAAAAAAATTTGAGAGCGTAGGACGGCTGCCGAAAGTCTGCGTAAAAAAGGCCCCCCGGGCCTAAAGTTTCACCGTGCAAAATTCCCGGTGGTGTTATTATGAAACTAGAATATATTCCGCAGATTCTGAAAGTTATTGCGATAGTTAGACTCTTTTAGTTGCTTGGGAATCGTCGTTTGAAGATGGGCATGTGAAACTGCGAAAAAAAATTTGAGAGCGTAGGACGGCTGCCGAAAGTCTGCGTAAAAACGCCCCCCGGGCCTAAAGTTTCACCGTGCAAAATTCCCTGTGGTGTTATTATGAAACTAGAATATATTCCGCAGATTCTGAAAGTTATTGCGATAGTTAGACTCTTTTAGTTGCTTGGGAATCGTCGTTTGAAGATGGGCATGTGAAACTGCGAAAAAAAATTTGAGAGCGTAGGACGGCTGCCGAAAGTCTGCGTAAAAACGCCCCCCGGGCCTAAAGTTTCACCGTGCAAAATTCCCGGTGGTGTTATTATGAAACTAGAATATATTCCGCAGATTCTGAAAGTTATTGCGATAGTTAGACTCTTTTAGTTGCTTGGGAATCGTCGTTTGAAGATGGGCATGTGAAACTGCGAAAAAAAATTTGAGAGCGTAGGACGGCTGCCGAAAGTCTGCGTAAAAACGCCCCCCGGGCCTAAAGTTTCACCGTGCAAAATTCCCGGTGGTGTTATTATGAAACTAGAATATATTCCGCAGATTCTGAAAGTTATTGCGATAGTTAGACTCTTTTAGTTGCTTGGGAATCGTCGTTTGAAGATGGGCATGTGAAACTGCGAAAAAAAATTTGAGAGCGTAGGACGGCTGCCGAAAGTCTGCGTAAAAACGCCCCCCGGGCCTAAAGTTTCACCGTGCAAAATTCCCGGTGGTGTTATTATGAAACTAGAATATATTCCGCAGATTCTGAAAGTTATTGCGATAGTTAGACTCTTTTAGTTGCTTGGGAATCGTCGTTTGAAGATGGGCATGTGAAACTGCGAAAAAAAATTTGACAGCGTAGGACGGCTGCCGAAAGTCTGCGTAAAAACGCCCCCCGGGCCTAAAGTTTCACCGTGCAAAATTCCCGGTGGTGTTATTATGAAACTAGAATATATTCCGCAGATTCTGAAAGTTATTGCGATAGTTAGACTCTTTTAGTTGCTTGGGAATCGTCGTTTGAAGATGGGCATGTGAAACTGCGAAAAAAAATTTGAGAGCGTAGGACGGCTGCCGAAAGTCTGCGTAAAAACGCCCCTCGGGCCTAAAGTTTCACCGTGCAAAATTCCCGGTGGTGTTATTATGAAACTAGAATATATTCCGCAGATTCTGAAAGTTATTGCGATAGTTAGACTCTTTTAGTTGCTTGGGAATCGTCGTTTGAAGATGGGCATGTGAAACTGCGAAAAAAAATTTGAGAGCGTAGGACGGCTGCCGAAAGTCTGCGTAAAAACGCCCCCCGGGCCAAAAGTTTCACCGTGCAAAATTCCCGGTGGTGTTATTATGAAACTAGAATATATTCCGCAGATTCTGAAAGTTATTGCGATAGTTAGACTCTTTTAGTTGCTTGGGAATCGTCGTTTGAAGATGGGCATGTGAAACTGCGAAAAAAAAATTGAGAGCGTAGGACGGCTGCCGAAAGTCTGCGTAAAAACGCCCCCCGGGCCTAAAGTTTCACCGTGCAAAATTCCCGGTGATGTTATTATGAAACTAGAATATATTCCGCAGATTCTGAAAGTTATTGCGATAGTTAGACTCTTTTAGTTGCTTGGGAATCGTCGTTTGAAGATGGGCATGTGAAACTGCGAAAAAAATTTGAGAGTGCAGGACGGCTGCCGAAAGTCTGCGTAAAAACGCCCCCCGGGCCTAAAGTTTCACCGTGCAAAATTCCCGGTGGTGTTATTATGAAACTAGAATATATTCCGCAGATTCTGAAAGTTATTGCGATAGTTAGACTCTTTTAGTTGCTTGGGAATCGTCGTTTGAAGATGGGCATGTGAAACTGCGAAAAAAAATTTGAGAGCGTAGGACGGCTGCCGAAAGTCTGCGTAAAAACGCCCCCCGGGCCTAAAGTTTCACCGTGCAAAATTCCCGGTGGTGTTATTATGAAACTAGAATATATTCCGCAGATTCTGAAAGTGATTGCGATCGTTAGACTCTTTTAGTTGCTTTGGAATCGTCGTTTGAAGATAGGTATGTGAAACTCGGAAAAAAAATTTTGAGAGCGTAGGAACGGCTGCCGAAAGTCTGCGTAAAAACGGCCCCCCTGGCCAAATGGTTCACCGTGCAAAATTCCCGGTGGTGTTATTATGAAACTAGAATATATTCCGCAGATTCTGAAAGTTATTGTGATAGTTAGACTCTTTTAGTTGCTTGGGAATCGTCGTTTGAAGATGGGCATGTGAAACTGCGAAAAAAAATTTGAGAGCGTAGGACGGCTGCCGAAAGTCTGCGTAAAAACGGCCCCCGGGCCTAAAGTTTCACCGTGCAAAATTCCCGGTGGTGTTATTATGAAACTAGAATATATTCCGCAGATTCTGAAAGTTATTGCGATAGTTAGACTCTTTTAGTTGCTTGGGAATCGTCGTTTGAAGATGGGCATGTGAAACTGCGAAAAAAAATTTGAGAGCGTAGGACGGCTGCCGAAAGTCTGCGTAAAAACGCCCCCCGGGCCTAAAGTTTCACCGTGCAAAATTCCCGGTGGTGTTATTATGAAACTAGAATATATTCCGCAGATTCTGAAAGTTATTGCGATAGTTAGACTCTTTTAGTTGCTTGGGAATCGTCGTTTGAAGATGGGCATGTGAAACTGCGAAAAAAAATTTGAGAGCGTAGGACGGCTGCCGAAAGTCTGCGTAAAAAAGGCCCCCCGGGCCTAAAGTTTCACCGTGCAAAATTCCCGGTGGTGTTATTATGAAACTAGAATATATTCCGCAGATTCTGAAAGTTATTGCGATAGTTAGACTCTTTTAGTTGCTTGGGAATCGTCGTTTGAAGATGGGCATGTGAAACTGCGAAAAAAAATTTGAGAGCGTAGGACGGCTGCCGAAAGTCTGCGTAAAAACGCCCCCCGGGCCTAAAGTTTCACCGTGCAAAATTCCCGGTGGTGTTATTATGAAACTAGAATATATTCCGCAGATTCTGAAAGTTATTGCGATAGTTAGACTCTTTTAGTTGCTTGGGAATCGTCGTTTGAAGATGGGCATGTGAAACTGCGAAAAAAAATTTGAGAGCGTAGGACGGCTGCCGAAAGTCTGCGTAAAAACGCCCCCCGGGCCTAAAGTTTCACCGTGCAAAATTCCCGGTGGTGTTATTATGAAACTAGAATATATTCCGCAGATTCTGAAAGTTATTGCGATAGTTAGACTCTTTTAGTTGCTTGGGAATCGTCGTTTGAAGATGGGCATGTGAAACTGCGAAAAAAAATTTGAGAGCGTAGGACGGCTGCCGAAAGTCTGCGTAAAAACGCCCCCCGGGCCTAAAGTTTCACCGTGCAAAATTCCCGGTGGTGTTATTATGAAACTAGAATATATTCCGCAGATTCTGAAAGTTATTGCGATAGTTAGACTCTTTTAGTTGCTTGGGAATCGTCGTTTGAAGATGGGCATGTGAAACTGCGAAAAAAAATTTGAGAGCGTAGGACGGCTGCCGAAAGTCTGCGTAAAAACGCCCCCCGGGCCTAAAGTTTCACCGTGCAAAATTCCCGGTGGTGTTATTATGAAACTAGAATATATTCCGCAGATTCTGAAAGTTATTGCGATAGTTAGACTCTTTTAGTTGCTTGGGAATCGTCGTTTGAAGATGGGCATGTGAAACTGCGAAAAAAAATTTGAGAGCGTAGGACGGCTGCCGAAAGTCTGCGTAAAAACGCCCCCCGGGCCTAAAGTTTCACCGTGCAAAATTCCCGGTGGTGTTATTATGAAACTAGAATATATTCCGCAGATTCTGAAAGTTATTGCGATAGTTAGACTCTTTTAGTTGCTTGGGAATCGTCGTTTGAAGATGGGCATGTGAAACTGCGAAAAAAATTTGAGAGCGTAGGACGGCTGCCGAAAGTCTGCGTAAAAACGCCCCTCGGGCCTAAAGTTTCACCGTGCAAAATTCCCGGTGGTGTTATTATGAAACTAGAATATATTCCGCAGATTCTGAAAGTTATTGCGATAGTTAGACTCTTTTAGTTGCTTGGGAATCGTCGTTTGAAGATGGGCATGTGAAACTGCGAAAAAAAATTTGAGAGCGTAGGACGGCTGCCGAAAGTCTGCGTAAAAACGCCCCCCGGGCCTAAAGTTTCACCGTGCAAAATTCCCGGTTGTGTTATTATGAAACTAGAATATATTCCGCAGATTCTGAAAGTTATTGCGATAGTTAGACTCTTTTAGTTGCTTGGGAATCGTCGTTTGAAGATGGGCATGTGAAACTGCGAAAAAAAAATTGAGAGCGTAGGACGGCTGCCGAAAGTCTGCGTAAAAACGCCCCCCGGGCCTAAAGTTTCACCGTGCAAAATTCCCGGTGATGTTATTATGAAACTAGAATATATTCCGCAGATTCTGAAAGTTATTGCGATAGTTAGACTCTTTTAGTTGCTTGGGAATCGTCGTTTGAAGATGGGCATGTGAAACTGCGAAAAAAATTTGAGAGTGCAGGACGGCTGCCGAAAGTCTGCGTAAAAACGCCCCCCGGGCCTAAAGTTTCACCGTGCAAAATTCCCGGTGGTGTTATTATGAAACTAGAATATATTCCGCAGATTCTGAAAGTTATTGCGATAGTTAGACTCTTTTAGTTGCTTGGGAATCGTCGTTTGAAGATGGGCATGTGAAACTGCGAAAAAAAATTTGAGAGCGTAGGACGGCTGCCGAAAGTCTGCGTAAAAACGCCCCCGGGCCTAAAGTTTCACCGTGCAAAATTCCCGGTGGTGTTATTATGAAACTAGAATATATTCCGCAGATTCTGAAAGTGATTGCGATCGTTAGACTCTTTTAGTTGCTTTGGAATCGTCGTTTGAAGATAGGTATGTGAAACTCGGAAAAAAAATTTTGAGAGCGTAGGAACGGCTGCCGAAAGTCTGCGTAAAAAGGCCACCCCTGGCCAAATGGTTCACCGTGCAAAATTCCCGATGGTGTTATTATGAAACTAGAATATATTTGGCAGATTCTGAAAATGATTGCGATCGTTAGACTCTTTTAGTTGCTTTGGAATCGTCGTTTGAAGATTGGTATGTGAAACTCGGAAAAAAATTTTGAGAGCGTAGGAACGGCTGCCGAAAGTCTGCGTAAAAAGGCCCCCCTGGCCAAATGGTTCACCGTGCAAAATTCCCGGTGGTGTTATTATGAAACTAGAATATATTCCGCAGATTCTGAAAGTTATTGCGATAGTTAGACTCTTTTAGTTGCTTGGGAATCGTCGTTTGAAGATGGGCATGTGAAACTGCGAAAAAAAATTTGAGAGCGTAGGACGGCTGCCGAAAGTCTGCGTAAATACGCCCCCCGGGCCTAAAGTTTCACCGTGCAAAATTCCCGGTGGTGTTATTATGAAACTAAAATATATTCCGCAGATTCTGAAAGTTATTGCGATAGTTAGACTCTTTTAGTTGCTTGGGAATCGTCGTTTGAAGATGGGCATGTGAAACTGCGAAAAAAAATTTGAGAGCGTAGGACGGCTGCCGAAAGTCTGCGTAAAAACGCCCCCCGGGCCTAAAGTTTCACCGTGCAAAATTCCCGGTGGTGTTATTATGAAACTAGAATATATTCCGCAGATTCTGAAAGTTATTGCGATAGTTAGACTCTTTTAGTTGCTTGGGAATCGTCGTGTGAAGATGGGCATGTGAAACTGCGAAAAAAAATTTGAGAGCGTAGGACGGCTGCCGAAAGTCTGCGTAAAAACGCCCCCCGGGCCTAAAGTTTCACCGTGCAAAATTCCCGGTGGTGTTATTATGAAACTAGAATATATTCCGCAGATTCTGAAAGTTATTGCGATAGTTAGACTCTTTTAGTTGCTTGGGAATCGTCGTTTGAAGATGGGCATGTGAAACTGCGAAAAAAAATTTGAGAGCGTAGGACGGCTGCCGAAAGTCTGCGTAAAAACGCCTCCCGGGCCTAAAGTTTCACCGTGCAAAATTCCCGGTGGTGTTATTATGAAACTAGAATATATTCCGCAGATTCTGAAAGTTATTGCGATAGTTAGACTCTTTTAGTTGCTTGGGAATCGTCGTTTGAAGATGGGCATGTGAAACTGCGAAAAAAAATTTGAGAGCGTAGGACGGCTGCCGAAAGTCTGCGTAAAAACGCCCCCCGGGCCTAAAGTTTCACCGTGCAAAATTCCCGGTGGTGTTATTATGAAACTAGAATATATTCCGCAGATTCTGAAAGTTATTGCGATAGTTAGACTCTTTTAGTTGCTTGGGAATCGTCGTTTGAAGATGGGCATGTGAAACTGCGAAAAAAAATTTGAGAGCGTAGGACGGCTGCCGAAAGTCTGCGTAAAAACGCCCCCCGGGCCTAAAGTTTCACCGTGCAAAATTCCCGGTGGTGTTATTATGAAACTAGAATATATTCCGCAGATTCTGAAAGTTATTGCGATAGTTAGACTCTTTTAGTTGCTTGGGAATCGTCGTTTGAAGATGGGCATGTGAAACTGCGAAAAAAAATTTGAGAGCGTAGGACGGCAGCCGAAAGTCTGCGTAAAAACGCCCCCCGGGCCTAAAGTTTCACCGTGCAAAATTCCCGGTGGTGTTATTATGAAACTAGAATATATTCCGCAGATTCTGAAAGTTATTGCGATAGTTAGACTCTTTTAGTTGCTTGGGAATCGTCGTTTGAAGATGGGCATGTGAAACTGCGAAAAAAAATTTGAGAGCGTAGGACGGCTGCCGAAAGTCTGCGTAAAAACGCCCCCCGGGCCTAAAGTTTCACCGTGCAAAATTCCCGGTGGTGTTATTATGAAACTAGAATATATTCCGCAGATTCTGAAAGTTATTGCGATAGTTAGACTCTTTTAGTTGCTTGGGAATCGTCGTTTGAAGATGGGCATGTGAAACTGCGAAAAAAAATTTGAGAGCGTAGGACGGCTGCCGAAAGTCTGCGTAAAAACGCCCCCCGGGCCTAAAGTTTCACCGTGCAAAATTCCCGGTGGTGTTATTATGAAACTAGAATATATTCCGCAGATTCTGAAAGTTATTGCGATAGTTAGACTCTTTTAGTTGCTTGGGAATCGTCGTTTGAAGATGGGCATGTGAAACTGCGAAAAAAAATTTGAGAGCGTAGGACGGCTGCCTAAAGTCTGCGTAAAAACGCCCCCCGGGCCTAAAGTTTCACCGTGCAAAATTCCCGGTGGTGTTATTATGAAACTAGAATATATTCCGCAGATTCTGAAAGTTATTGCGATAGTTAGACTCTTTTAGTTGCTTGGGAATCGTCGTTTGAAGATGGGCATGTGAAACTGCGAAAAAAAATTTGAGAGCGTAGGACGGCTGCCGAAAGTCTGCGTAAAAACGCCCCCCGGGCCTAAAGTTTCACCGTGCAAAATTCCCGGTGGTGTTATTATGAAACTAGAATATATTCCGCAGATTCTGAAAGTTATTGCGATAGTTAGACTCTTTTAGTTGCTTGGGAATCGTCGTTTGAAGATGGGCATGTGAAACTGCGAAAAAAAATTTGAGAGCGTAGGACGGCTGCCGAAAGTCTGCGTAAAAACGCCCCCCGGGCCTAAAGTTTCACCGTGCAAAATTCCCGGTGGTGTTATTATGAAACTAGAATATATTCCGCAGATTCTGAAAGTTATTGCGATAGTTAGACTCTTTTAGTTGCTTGGGAATCGTCGTTTGAAGATGGGCATGTGAAACTGCGAAAAAAAATTTGAGAGCGTAGGACGGCTGCCGAAAGTCTGCGTAAAAACGCCCCCCGGGCCTAAAGTTTCACCGTGCAAAATTTCCGGTGATGTTATTATGAAACTAGAATATATTCCGCAGATTCTGAAAGTTATTGCGATAGTTAGACTCTTTTAGTTGCTTGGGAATCGTCGTTTGAAGATGGGCATGTGAAACTGCGAAAAAAAATTTGAGAGCGTAGGACGGCTGCCGAAAGTCTGCGTAAAAACGCCCCCCGGGCCTAAAGTTTCACCGTGCAAAATTCCCGGTGGTGTTATTATGAAACTAGAACATATTCCGCAGATTCTGAAAGTTATTGCGATAGTTAGACTCTTTTAGTTGCTTGGGAATCGTCGTTTGAAGATGGGCATGTGAAACTGCGAAAAAAAATTTGAGAGCGTAGGACGGCTGCCGAAAGTCTGCGTAAAAACGCCCCCCGGGCCTAAAGTTTCACCGTGCAAAATTCCCGGTGGTGTTATTATGAAACTAGAATATATTCCGCAGATTCTGAAAGTTATTGCGATAGTTAGACTCTTTTAGTTGCTTGGGAATCGTCGTTTGAAGATGGGCATGTGAAACTGCGAAAAAAAATTTGAGAGCGTAGGACGGCTGCCGAAAGTCTGCGTAAAAACGCCCCCCGGGCCTAAAGTTTCACCGTGCAAAATTCCCGTGGTGTTATTATGAAACTAGAATATATTCCGCAGATTCTGAAAGTTATTGCGATAGTTAGACTCTTTTAGTTGCTTGGGAATCGTCGTTTGAAGATGGGCATGTGAAACTGCGAAAAAAAATTTGAGAGCGTAGGACGGCTGCCGAAAGTCTGCGTAAAAACGCCCCCCGGGCCTAAAGTTTCACCGTGCAAAATTCCCGGTGGTGTTATTATGAAACTAGAATATATTCCGCAGATTCTGAAAGTTATTGCGATAGTTAGACTCTTTTAGTTGCTTGGGAATCGTCGTTTGAAGATGGGCATGTGAAACTGCGAAAAAAAATTTGAGAGCGTAGGACGGCTGCCGAAAGTCTGCGTAAAAACGCCCCCCGGGCCTAAAGTTTCACCGTGCAAAATTCCCGGTGGTGTTATTATGAAACTAGAATATATTCAGCAGATTCTGAAAGTTATTGCGATAGTTAGACTCTTTTAGTTGCTTGGGAATCGTCGTTTGAAGATGGGCATGTGAAACTGCGAAAAAAAATTTGAGACCGTAGGACGGCTGCCGAAAGTCTGCGTAAAAACGCCCGCCGGGCCTAAAGTTTCACCGTGCAAAATTCCCGGTGGTGTTATTATGAAACTAGAATATATTCCGCAGATTCTGAAAGTTATTGCGATAGTTAGACTCTTTTAGTTGCTTGGGAATCGTCGTTTGAAGATGGGCATGTGAAACTGCGAAAAAAATTTGAGAGCGTAGGACGGCTGCCGAAAGTCTGCGTAAAAACGCCCCCCGGGCCTAAAGTTTCACCGTGCAAAATTCCCGGTGGTGTTATTATGAAACTAGAATATATTCCGCAGATTCTGAAAGTTATTGCGATAGTTAGACTCTTTTAGTTGCTTGGGAATCGTCGTTTGAAGATGGGCATGTGAAACTGCGAAAAAAAATTTGAGAGCGTAGGACGGCTGCCGAAAGTCTGCGTAAAAACGCCCCCCGGGCCTAAAGTTTCACCGTGCAAAATTCCCGGTGATGTTATTATGAAACTAGAATATATTCCGCAGATTCTGAAAGTTATTGCGATAGTTAGACTCTTTTAGTTGCTTGGGAATCGTCGTTTGAAGATGGGCATGTGAAACTGCGAAAAAAAATTTGAGAGCGTAGGACGGCTGCCGAAAGTCTGCGTAAAAACGCCCCCCGGGCCTAAAGTTTCACCGTGCAAAATTCCCGGTGGTGTTATTATGAAACTAGAATATATTCCGAAGATTCTGAAAGTTATTGCGATAGTTAGACTCTTTTAGTTGCTTGGGAATCGTCGTTTGAAGATGGGCATGTGAAACTGCGAAAAAAAATTTGAGAGCGTAGGACGGCTGCCGAAAGTCTGCGTAAAAACGCCCCCCGGGCATAAAGTTTCACCGTGCAAAATTCCCGGTGGTGTTATTATGAAACTAGAATATATTCCGCAGATTCTGAAAGTTATTGCGATAGTTAGACTCTTTTAGTTGCTTGGGAATCGTCGTTTGAAGATGGGCATGTGAAACTGCGAAAAAAAATTTGAGAGCGTAGGACGGCTGCCGAAAGTCTGCGTAAAAACGCCCCCCGGGCCTAAAGTTTCACCGTGCAAAATTCCCGGTGATGTTATTATGAAACTAGAATATATTCCGCAGATTCTGAAAGTTATTGCGATAGTTAGACTCTTTTAGTTGCTTGGGAATCGTCGTTTGAAGATGGGCATGTGAAACTGCGAAAAAAATTTGAGAGCGTAGGACGACTGCCGAAAGTCTGCGTAAAAACGCCCCCCGGGCCTAAAGTTTCACCGTGCAAAATTCCCGGTGGTGTTATTATGAAACTAGAATATATTCCGCAGATTCTGAAAGTTATTGCGATAGTTAGACTCTTTTAGTTGCTTGGGAATCGTCGTTTGAAGATGGGCATGTGAAACTGCGAAAAAAAATTTGAGAGCATAGGACGGCTGCCGAAAGTCTGCGTAAAAACGCCCCCCGGGCCTAAAGTTTCACCGTGCAAAATTCCCGGTGGTGTTATTATGAAACTAGAATATATTCCGCAGATTCTGAAAGTTATTGCGATAGTTAGACTCTTTTAGTTGCTTGGGAATCGTCGTTTGAAGATGGGCATGTGAAACTGCGAAAAAAAATTTGAGAGCGTAGGACGGCAGCCGAAAGTCTGCGTAAAAACGCCCCCCGGGCCTAAAGTTTCACCGTGCAAAATTCCCGGTGGTGTTATTATGAAACTAGAATAT
>CAWVNO010001969.1:0-25788 GCA_963930645.1 Salticus scenicus
CAGGACGGCTGACGGAAAGGTCCAGCGTAAAAACGCCCCCCGGGGCCTAAAGGTTGTTCACCGTGCAAAATTCCCGGTGAAGTTATTATGAAACTAGAATATATTCCGCAGATTCTGAAAGTTATTGCGATAGTTAGACTCTTTTAGTTGCTTGGGAATCGTCTGTTTGAAGATGGGCATGTGAAACTGCGAAAAAAATTTTGAGAGCGCAGGACGGCTGACGAAAGTCCGCGTAAAAACGCCCCCCGGGCCTAAAGTTTCACCGTGCAAAATTCCCGGTGAAGTTATTATGAAACTAGAATATATTCCGCAGATTCTGAAAGTTATTGCGATAGTTAGACTCTTTTAGTTGCTTGGGAATCGTCGTTTGAAGATGGGCATGTGAAACTGCGAAAAAAATTTTGAGAGCGCAGGACGGCTGCCGAAGTCCGCGTAAAAACGCCCCCCGGGCCTAAAGTTTCACCGTGCAAATTCCCGGTGAAGTTATTATGAAACTAGAATATATTCCAGCAGATTCTGAAAGTTATTGCGATAGTTAGACTCTTTTAGTTGCTTGGGAATCGTCGTTTGAAGATGGGCATGTGAAACTGCGAAAAAAATTTGAGAGCGCAGGACGGCTGACGAAAGTCCGCGTAAAAACGCCCCCGGGCCTAAAGTTTCACCGTGCAAAATTCCCGGTGAAGTTATTATGAAACTAGAATATATTCCGCAGATTCTGAAAGTTATTGCGATAGTTAGACTCTTTTAGTTGCTTGGGAATCGTCGTTTGAAGATGGGCATGTGAAACTGCGAAAAAAATTTTGAGAGCGCAGGACGGCTGCCGAAAGTCCGCGTAAAAACGCCCCCCGGGCCTAAAGTTTCACCGTGCAAAATTCCCGGTGAAGTTATTATGAAACTAGAATATATTCCGCAGATTCTGAAAGTTATTGCGATAGTTAGACTCTTTTAGTTGCTTGGGAATCGTCGTTTGAAGATGGGCATGTGAAACTGCGAAAAAAATTTTGAGAGCGCAGGACGGCTGCCGAAAGTCCGCGTAAAAACGCCCCCGGGCCTAAAGTTTCACCGTGCAAAATTCCCCGGTGAAGTTATTATGAAACTAGAATATATTCCACAGATTCTGAAAGTTATTGCGATAGTTAGACTCTTTTAGTTGCTTGGGAATCGTCGTTTGAAGATGGGCATGTGAAACTGCGAAAAAAATTTTGAGAGCGCAGGACGGCTGACGAAAGTCCGCGTAAAAACGCCCCCCGGGCCTAAAGTTTCACCGTGCAAAATTCCCGGTGAAGTTATTATGAAACTAGAATATATTCCGCAGATTCTGAAAGTTATTGCGATAGTTAGACTCTTTTAGTTGCTTGGGAATCGTCGTTTGAAGATGGGCATGTGAAACTGCGAAAAAAATTTTGAGAGCGCAGGACGGCTGCCGAAAGTCCGCGTAAAAACGCCCCCCGGGCCTAAAGTTTCACCGTGCAAAATTCCCGGTGAAGTTATTATGAAACTAGAATATATTCCGCAGATTCTGAAAGTTATTGCGATAGTTAGACTCTTTTAGTTGCTTGGGAATCGTCGTTTGAAGATGGGCATGTGAAACTGCGAAAAAAATTTTGAGAGCGCAGGACGGCTGCCGAAAGTCCGCGTAAAAACGCCCCCCGGGCCTAAAGTTTCACCGTGCAAAATTCCCGGTGAAGTTATTATGAAACTAGAATATATTCCACAGATTCTGAAAGTTATTGCGATAGTTAGACTCTTTTAGTTGCTTGGGAATCGTCGTTTGAAGATGGGCATGTGAAACTGCGAAAAAAAATTTTGAGAGCGCAGGACGGCTGACGAAAGTCCGCGTAAAAAACGCCCCCCGGGCCTAAAGTTTCACCGTGCAAAATTCCCGGTGAAGTTATTATGAAACTAGAATATATTCCGCAGATTCTGAAAGTTATTGCGATAGTTAGACTCTTTTAGTTGCTTGGGAATCGTCGTTTGAAGATGGGCATGTGAAACTGCGAAAAAAATTTTGAGAGCGCAGGACGGCTGCCGAAAGTCCGCGTAAAAACGCCCCCCGGGCCTAAAGTTTCACCGTGCAAAATTCCCGGTGAAGTTATTATGAAACTAGAATATATTCCGCAGATTCTGAAAGTTATTGCGATAGTTAGACTCTTTTAGTTGCTTGGGAATCGTCGTTTGAAGATGGGCATGTGAAACTGCGAAAAAAATTTTGAGAGCGCAGGACGGCTGCCGAAAGTCCGCGTAAAAACGCCCCCCGGGCCTAAAGTTTCACCGTGCAAAATTCCCGGTGAAGTTATTATGAAACTAGAATATATTCCACAGATTCTGAAAGTTATTGCGATAGTTAGACTCTTTTAGTTGCTTGGGAATCGTCGTTTGAAGATGGGCATGTGAAACTGCGAAAAAATTTTGAGAGCGCAGGACGGCTGACGAAAGTCCGCGTAAAAACGCCCCCCGGGCCTAAAGTTTCACCGTGCAAAATTCCCCGGTGAAGTTATTATGAAACTAGAATATATTCCCAGATTCTGAAAGTTATTGCGATAGTTAGACTCTTTTAGTTGCTTGGGAATCGTCGTTTGAAGATGGGCATGTGAAACTGCGAAAAAAATTTTGAGAGCGCAGGACGGCTGCCGAAAGTCCGCGTAAAAACGCCCCCCGGGCCTAAAGTTTCACCGTGCAAAATTCCCGGTGAAGTTATTATGAAACTAGAATATATTCCGCAGATTCTGAAAGTTATTGCGATAGTTAGACTCTTTTAGTTGCTTGGGAATCGTCGTTTGAAGATGGGCATGTGAAACTGCGAAAAAAATTTTGAGAGCGCAGGACGGCTGCCGAAAGTCCGCGTAAAAACGCCCCCCGGGCCTAAAGTTTCACCGTGCAAAATTCCCGGTGAAGTTATTATGAAACTAGAATATATTCCGCAGATTCTGAAAGTTATTGCGATAGTTAGACTCTTTTAGTTGCTTGGGAATCGTCGTTTGAAGATGGGCATGTGAAACTGCGAAAAAAATTTTGAGAGCGCAGGACGGCTGCCGAAAGTCCGCGTAAAAACGCCCCCGGGCCTAAAGTTTCACCGTGCAAAATTCCCGGTGAAGTTATTATGAAACTAGAATATATTCCGCAGATTCTGAAAGTTATTGCGATAGTTAGACTCTTTTAGTTGCTTGGGAATCGTCGTTTGAAGATGGGCATGTGAAACTGCGAAAAAAATTTTGAGAGCGCAGGACGGCTGCCGAAAGTCCGCGTAAAAACGCCCCCCGGGCCTAAAGTTTCACCGTGCAAAATTCCCGGTGAAGTTATTATGAAACTAGAATATATTCCGCAGATTCTGAAAGTTATTGCGATAGTTAGACTCTTTTAGTTGCTTGGGAATCGTCGTTTGAAGATGGGCATGTGAAACTGCGAAAAAAATTTTGAGAGCGCAGGACGGCTGCCGAAAGTCCGCGTAAAAACGCCCCCCGGGCCTAAAGTTTCACCGTGCAAAATTCCCGGTGAAGTTATTATGAAACTAGAATATATTCCGCAGATTCTGAAAGTTATTGCGATAGTTAGACTCTTTTAGTTGCTTGGGAATCGTCGTTTGAAGATGGGCATGTGAAACTGCGAAAAAAATTTTGAGAGCGCAGGACGGCTGACGAAAGTCCGCGTAAAACGCCCCCCGGGCCTAAAGTTTCACCGTGCAAAATTCCCGGTGAAGTTATTATGAAACTAGAATATATTCCAGCAGATTCTGAAAGTTATTGCGATAGTTAGACTCTTTTAGTTGCTTGGGAATCGTCGTTTGAAGATGGGCATGTGAAACTGCGAAAAAAATTTTGAGAGCGCAGGACGGCTGCCGAAAGTCCGCGTAAAAACGCCCCCCGGGCCTAAAGTTTCACCGTGCAAAATTCCCGGTGAAGTTATTATGAAACTAGAATATATTCCGCAGATTCTGAAAGTTATTGCGATAGTTAGACTCTTTTAGTTGCTTGGGAATCGTCGTTTGAAGATGGGCATGTGAAACTGCGAAAAAAATTTTGAGAGCGCAGGACGGCTGCCGAAAGTCCGCGTAAAAACGCCCCCCGGGCCTAAAGTTTCACCGTGCAAAATTCCCGGTGAAGTTATTATGAAACTAGAATATATTCCACAGATTCTGAAAGTTATTGCGATAGTTAGACTCTTTTAGTTGCTTGGGAATCGTCGTTTGAAGATGGGCATGTGAAACTGCGAAAAAAATTTTGAGAGCGCAGGACGGCTGCCGAAAGTCCGCGTAAAAACGCCCCCGGGCCTAAAGTTTCACCGTGCAAAATTCCCGGTGAAGTTATTATGAAACTAGAATATATTCCACAGATTCTGAAAGTTATTGCGATAGTTAGACTCTTTTAGTTGCTTGGGAATCGTCGTTTGAAGATGGGCATGTGAAACTGCGAAAAAAATTTTGAGAGCGCAGGACGGCTGACGAAAGTCCGCGTAAAAACGCCCCCGGGCCTAAAGTTTCACCGTGCAAAATTCCCGGTGAAGTTATTATGAAACTAGAATATATTCCGCAGATTCTGAAAGTTATTGCGATAGTTAGACTCTTTTAGTTGCTTGGGAATCGTCGTTTGAAGATGGGCATGTGAAACTGCGAAAAAAATTTTGAGAGCGCAGGACGGCTGCCGAAAGTCCGCGTAAAAACGCCCCCGGGCCTAAAGTTTCACCGTGCAAAATTCCCGGTGAAGTTATTATGAAACTAGAATATATTCCGCAGATTCTGAAAGTTATTGCGATAGTTAGACTCTTTTAGTTGCTTGGGAATCGTCGTTTGAAGATGGGCATGTGAAACTGCGAAAAAATTTTGAGAGCGCAGGACGGCTGCCGAAAGTCCGCGTAAAAACGCCCCCCGGGCCTAAAGTTTCACCGTGCAAAATTCCCGGTGAAGTTATTATGAAACTAGAATATATTCCACAGATTCTGAAAGTTATTGCGATAGTTAGACTCTTTTAGTTGCTTGGGAATCGTCGTTTGAAGATGGGCATGTGAAACTGCGAAAAAAATTTTGAGAGCGCAGGACGGCTGCCGAAAGTCCGCGTAAAAACGCCCCCCGGGCCTAAAGTTTCACCGTGCAAAATTCCCGGTGAAGTTATTATGAAACTAGAATATATTCCGCAGATTCTGAAAGTTATTGCGATAGTTAGACTCTTTTAGTTGCTTGGGAATCGTCGTTTGAAGATGGGCATGTGAAACTGCGAAAAAAATTTTGAGAGCGCAGGACGGCTGCCGAAAGTCCGCGTAAAAACGCCCCCCGGGCCTAAAGTTTCACCGTGCAAAATTCCCGGTGAAGTTATTATGAAACTAGAATATATTCCGCAGATTCTGAAAGTTATTGCGATAGTTAGACTCTTTTAGTTGCTTGGGAATCGTCGTTTGAAGATGGGCATGTGAAACTGCGAAAAAAATTTTGAGAGCGCAGGACGGCTGCCGAAAGTCCGCGTAAAAACGCCCCCCCGGGCCTAAAGTTTCACCGTGCAAAATTCCCGGTGAAGTTATTATGAAACTAGAATATATTCCACAGATTCTGAAAGTTATTGCGATAGTTAGACTCTTTTAGTTGCTTGGGAATCGTCGTTTGAAGATGGGCATGTGAAACTGCGAAAAAAATTTTGAGAGCGCAGGACGGCTGACGAAAGTCCGCGTAAAAACGCCCCCCGGGCCTAAAGTTTCACCGTGCAAAATTCCCGGTGAAGTTATTATGAAACTAGAATATATTCCGCAGATTCTGAAAGTTATTGCGATAGTTAGACTCTTTTAGTTGCTTGGGAATCGTCGTTTGAAGATGGGCATGTGAAACTGCGAAAAAAATTTTGAGAGCGCAGGACGGCTGCCGAAAGTCCGCGTAAAAACGCCCCCCGGGCCTAAAGTTTCACCGTGCAAAATTCCCGGTGAAGTTATTATGAAACTAGAATATATTCCGCAGATTCTGAAAGTTATTGCGATAGTTAGACTCTTTTAGTTGCTTGGGAATCGTCGTTTGAAGATGGGCATGTGAAACTGCGAAAAAAATTTTGAGAGCGCAGGACGGCTGCCGAAAGTCCGCGTAAAAACGCCCCCCGGGCCTAAAGTTTCACCGTGCAAAATTCCCGGTGAAGTTATTATGAAACTAGAATATATTCCACAGATTCTGAAAGTTATTGCGATAGTTAGACTCTTTTAGTTGCTTGGGAATCGTCGTTTGAAGATGGGCATGTGAAACTGCGAAAAAAATTTTGAGAGCGCAGGACGGCTGACGAAAGTCCGCGTAAAAACGCCCCCCGGGCCTAAAGTTTCACCGTGCAAAATTCCCGGTGAAGTTATTATGAAACTAGAATATATTCCGCAGATTCTGAAAGTTATTGCGATAGTTAGACTCTTTTAGTTGCTTGGGAATCGTCGTTTGAAGATGGGCATGTGAAACTGCGAAAAAAAATTTTGAGAGCGCAGGACGGCTGCCGAAAGTCCGCGTAAAAACGCCCCCCGGGCCTAAAGTTTCACCGTGCAAAATTCCCGGTGAAGTTATTATGAAACTAGAATATATTCCGCAGATTCTGAAAGTTATTGCGATAGTTAGACTCTTTTAGTTGCTTGGGGAATCGTCGTTTGAAGATGGGCATGTGAAACTGCGAAAAAAATTTTGAGAGCGCAGGACGGCTGCCGAAAGTCCGCGTAAAAACGCCCCCCGGGCCTAAAGTTTCACCGTGCAAAATTCCCGGTGAAGTTATTATGAAACTAGAATATATTCCACAGATTCTGAAAGTTATTGCGATAGTTAGACTCTTTTAGTTGCTTGGGAATCGTCGTTTGAAGATGGGCATGTGAAACTGCGAAAAAAATTTTGAGAGCGCAGGACGGCTGACGAAAGTCCGCGTAAAAACGCCCCCCGGGCCTAAAGTTTCACCGTGCAAAATTCCCGGTGAAGTTATTATGAAACTAGAATATATTCCGCAGATTCTGAAAGTTATTGCGATAGTTAGACTCTTTTAGTTGCTTGGGAATCGTCGTTTGAAGATGGGCATGTGAAACTGCGAAAAAAATTTTGAGAGCGCAGGACGGCTGCCGAAAGTCCGCGTAAAAACGCCCCCCGGGCCTAAAGTTTCACCGTGCAAAATTCCCGGTGAAGTTATTATGAAACTAGAATATATTCCGCAGATTCTGAAAGTTATTGCGATAGTTAGACTCTTTTAGTTGCTTGGGAATCGTCGTTTGAAGATGGGCATGTGAAACTGCGAAAAAAATTTTGAGAGCGCAGGACGGCTGCCGAAAGTCCGCGTAAAAACGCCCCCCGGGCCTAAAGTTTCACCGTGCAAAATTCCCGGTGAAGTTATTATGAAACTAGAATATATTCCGCAGATTCTGAAAGTTATTGCGATAGTTAGACTCTTTTAGTTGCTTGGGAATCGTCGTTTGAAGATGGGCATGTGAAACTGCGAAAAAAATTTTGAGAGCGCAGGACGGCTGCCGAAAGTCCGCGTAAAAACGCCCCCCGGGCCTAAAGTTTCACCGTGCAAAATTCCCGGTGAAGTTATTATGAAACTAGAATATATTCCACAGATTCTGAAAGTTATTGCGATAGTTACTCTTTTAGTTGCTTGGGAATCGTCGTTTGAAGATGGGCATGTGAAACTGCGAAAAAAATTTTGAGAGCGCAGGACGGCTGACGAAAGTCCGCGTAAAAACGCCCCCCGGGCCTAAAGTTTCACCGTGCAAAATTCCCGGTGAAGTTATTATGAAACTAGAATATATTCCGCAGATTCTGAAAGTTATTGCGATAGTTAGACTCTTTTAGTTGCTTGGGAATCGTCGTTTGAAGATGGGCATGTGAAACTGCGAAAAAAATTTTGAGAGCGCAGGACGGCTGACGAAAGTCCGCGTAAAAACGCCCCCCGGGCCTAAAGTTTCACCGTGCAAAATTCCCGGTGAAGTTATTATGAAACTAGAATATATTCCGCAGATTCTGAAAGTTATTGCGATAGTTAGACTCTTTTAGTTGCTTGGGAATCGTCGTTTGAAGATGGGCATGTGAAACTGCGAAAAAAATTTTGAGAGCGCAGGACGGCTGCCGAAAGTCCGCGTAAAAACGCCCCCCGGGCCTAAAGTTTCACCGTGCAAAATTCCCGGTGAAGTTATTATGAAACTAGAATATATTCCACAGATTCTGAAAGTTATTGCGATAGTTAGACTCTTTTTAGTTGCTTGGGAATCGTCGTTTGAAGATGGGCATGTGAAACTGCGAAAAAAATTTTGAGAGCGCAGGACGGCTGACGAAAGTCCGCGTAAAAACGCCCCCGGGCCTAAAGTTTCACCGTGCAAAATTCCCGGTGAAGTTATTATGAAACTAGAATATATTCCGCAGATTCTGAAAGTTATTGCGATAGTTAGACTCTTTTAGTTGCTTGGGAATCGTCGTTTGAAGATGGGCATGTGAAACTGCGAAAAAAATTTTGAGAGCGCAGGACGGCTGACGAAAGTCCGCGTAAAAACGCCCCCCGGGCCTAAAGTTTCACCGTGCAAAATTCCCGGTGAAGTTATTATGAAACTAGAATATATTCCGCAGATTCTGAAAGTTATTGCGATAGTTAGACTCTTTTAGTTGCTTGGGAATCGTCGTTTGAAGATGGGCATGTGAAACTGCGAAAAAAATTTTGAGAGCGCAGGACGGCTGACGAAAGTCCGCGTAAAAACGCCCCCCGGGCCTAAAGTTTCACCGTGCAAAATTCCCGGTGAAGTTATTATGAAACTAGAATATATTCCGCAGATTCTGAAAGTTATTGCGATAGTTAGACTCTTTTAGTTGCTTGGGAATCGTCGTTTGAAGATGGGCATGTGAAACTGCGAAAAAAATTTTGAGAGCGCAGGACGGCTGCCGAAAGTCCGCGTAAAAACGCCCCCCGGGCCTAAAGTTTCACCGTGCAAAATTCCCGGTGAAGTTATTATGAAACTAGAATATATTCCGCAGATTCTGAAAGTTATTGCGATAGTTAGACTCTTTTAGTTGCTTGGGAATCGTCGTTTGAAGATGGGCATGTGAAACTGCGAAAAAAATTTTGAGAGCGCAGGACGGCTGCCGAAAGTCCGCGTAAAAACGCCCCCCGGGCCTAAAGTTTCACCGTGCAAAATTCCCGGTGAAGTTATTATGAAACTAGAATATATTCCGCAGATTCTGAAAGTTATTGCGATAGTTAGACTCTTTTAGTTGCTTGGGAATCGTCGTTTGAAGATGGGCATGTGAAACTGCGAAAAAAATTTTGAGAGCGCAGGACGGCTGCCGAAAGTCCGCGTAAAAACGCCCCCCGGGCCTAAAGTTTCACCGTGCAAAATTCCCGGTGAAGTTATTATGAAACTAGAATATATTCCGCAGATTCTGAAAGTTATTGCGATAGTTAGACTCTTTTAGTTGCTTGGGAATCGTCGTTTGAAGATGGGCATGTGAAACTGCGAAAAAAATTTTGAGAGCGCAGGACGGCTGCCGAAAGTCCGCGTAAAAACGCCCCCCGGGCCTAAAGTTTCACCGTGCAAAATTCCCGGTGAAGTTATTATGAAACTAGAATATATTCCGCAGATTCTGAAAGTTATTGCGATAGTTAGACTCTTTTAGTTGCTTGGGAATCGTCGTTTGAAGATGGGCATGTGAAACTGCGAAAAAAATTTTGAGAGCGCAGGACGGCTGCCGAAAGTCCGCGTAAAAACGCCCCCCGGGCCTAAAGTTTCACCGTGCAAAATTCCCGGTGAAGTTATTATGAAACTAGAATATATTCCGCAGATTCTGAAAGTTATTGCGATAGTTAGACTCTTTTAGTTGCTTGGGAATCGTCGTTTGAAGATGGGCATGTGAAACTGCGAAAAAAATTTTGAGAGCGCAGGACGGCTGCCGAAAGTCCGCGTAAAAACGCCCCCCGGCCTAAAGTTTCACCGTGCAAAATTCCCGGTGAAGTTATTATGAAACTAGAATATATTCCGCAGATTCTGAAAGTTATTGCGATAGTTAGACTCTTTTAGTTGCTTGGGAATCGTCGTTTGAAGATGGGCATGTGAAACTGCGAAAAAAATTTTGAGAGCGCAGGACGGCTGACGAAAGTCCGCGTAAAAACGCCCCCCGGGCCTAAAGTTTCACCGTGCAAAATTCCCGGTGAAGTTATTATGAAACTAGAATATATTCCGCAGATTCTGAAAGTTATTGCGATAGTTAGACTCTTTTAGTTGCTTGGGAATCGTCGTTTGAAGATGGGCATGTGAAACTGCGAAAAAAATTTTGAGAGCGCAGGACGGCTGACGAAAGTCCGCGTAAAAACGCCCCCCGGGCCTAAAGTTTCACCGTGCAAAATTCCCGGTGAAGTTATTATGAAACTAGAATATATTCCGCAGATTCTGAAAGTTATTGCGATAGTTAGACTCTTTTAGTTGCTTGGGAATCGTCGTTTGAAGATGGGCATGTGAAACTGCGAAAAAAATTTTGAGAGCGCAGGACGGCTGACGAAAGTCCGCGTAAAAACGCCCCCCGGGCCTAAAGTTTCACCGTGCAAAATTCCCGGTGAAGTTATTATGAAACTAGAATATATTCCGCAGATTCTGAAAGTTATTGCGATAGTTAGACTCTTTTAGTTGCTTTGGGAATCGTCGTTTGAAGATGGGCATGTGAAACTGCGAAAAAAATTTTGAGAGCGCAGGACGGCTGCCGAAAGTCCGCGTAAAAACGCCCCCCGGGCCTAAAGTTTCACCGTGCAAAATTCCCGGTGAAGTTATTATGAAACTAGAATATATTCCACAGATTCTGAAAGTTATTGCGATAGTTAGACTCTTTTAGTTGCTTGGGAATCGTCGTTTGAAGATGGGCATGTGAAACTGCGAAAAAAATTTTGAGAGCGCAGGACGGCTGACGAAAGTCCGCGTAAAAACGCCCCCCGGGCCTAAAGTTTCACCGTGCAAAATTCCCGGTGAAGTTATTATGAAACTAGAATATATTCCGCAGATTCTGAAAGTTATTGCGATAGTTAGACTCTTTTAGTTGCTTGGGAATCGTCGTTTGAAGATGGGCATGTGAAACTGCGAAAAAAATTTTGAGAGCGCAGGACGGCTGACGAAAGTCCGCGTAAAAACGCCCCCCGGGCCTAAAGTTTCACCGTGCAAAATTCCCGGTGAAGTTATTATGAAACTAGAATATATTCCGCAGATTCTGAAAGTTATTGCGATAGTTAGACTCTTTTAGTTGCTTGGGAATCGTCGTTTGAAGATGGGCATGTGAAACTGCGAAAAAAATTTTGAGAGCGCAGGACGGCTGCCGAAAGTCCGCGTAAAAACGCCCCCCGGGCCTAAAGTTTCACCGTGCAAAATTCCCGGTGAAGTTATTATGAAACTAGAATATATTCCACAGATTCTGAAAGTTATTGCGATAGTTAGACTCTTTTAGTTGCTTGGGAATCGTCGTTTGAAGATGGGCATGTGAAACTGCGAAAAAAATTTTGAGAGCGCAGGACGGCTGACGAAAGTCCGCGTAAAAACGCCCCCCGGGCCTAAAGTTTCACCGTGCAAAATTCCCGGTGAAGTTATTATGAAACTAGAATATATTCCGCAGATTCTGAAAGTTATTGCGATAGTTAGACTCTTTTAGTTGCTTGGGAATCGTCGTTTGAAGATGGGCATGTGAAACTGCGAAAAAAATTTGAGAGCGCAGGACGGCTGCCGAAAGTCCGCGTAAAAACGCCCCCCGGGCCTAAAGTTTCACCGTGCAAAATTCCCGGTGAAGTTATTATGAAACTAGAATATATTCCGCAGATTCTGAAAGTTATTGCGATAGTTAGACTCTTTTAGTTGCTTGGGAATCGTCGTTTGAAGATGGGCATGTGAAACTGCGAAAAAAATTTTGAGAGCGCAGGACGGCTGCCGAAAGTCCGCGTAAAAACGCCCCCCGGGCCTAAAGTTTCACCGTGCAAAATTCCCGGTGAAGTTATTATGAAACTAGAATATATTCCACAGATTCTGAAAGTTATTGCGATAGTTAGACTCTTTTAGTTGCTTGGGAATCGTCGTTTGAAGATGGGCATGTGAAACTGCGAAAAAAATTTTGAGAGCGCAGGACGGCTGACGAAAGTCCGCGTAAAAACGCCCCCCGGGCCTAAAGTTTCACCGTGCA
This sequence comes from Salticus scenicus, assembly GCA_963930645.1. Lineage (NCBI taxonomy): Eukaryota > Metazoa > Arthropoda > Arachnida > Araneae > Salticidae > Salticus > Salticus scenicus. The sequence goes on from CAWVNO010001969.1 coordinate 12,122, forward strand.
AAATTCCTGGTGAAGTTATTATGAAACTAGAATATATTCCGCAGATTCTGAAAGTTATTGCGATAGTTAGACTCTTTTAGTTGCTTGGGAATCGTCGTTTGAAGATGGGCATGTGAAACTGCGAAAAAAATTTTGAGAGCGCAGGACGGCTGCCGAAAGTCCGCGTAAAAACGCCCCCCGGGCCTAAAGTTTCACCGTGCAAAATTCCCGGTGAAGTTATTATGAAACTAGAATATATTCCGCAGATTCTGAAAGTTATTGCGATAGTTAGACTCTTTTAGTTGCTTGGGAATCGTCGTTTGAAGATGGGCATGTGAAACTGCGAAAAAAATTTTGAGAGCGCAGGACGGCTGCCGAAAGTCCGCGTAAAAACGCCCCCCGGGCCTAAAGTTTCACCGTGCAAAATTCCCGGTGAAGTTATTATGAAACTAGAATATATTCCACAGATTCTGAAAGTTATTGCGATAGTTAGACTCTTTTAGTTGCTTGGGAATCGTCGTTTGAAGATGGGCATGTGAAACTGCGAAAAAAATTTTGAGAGCGCAGGACGGCTGACGAAAGTCCGCGTAAAAACGCCCCCCGGGCCTAAAGTTTCACCGTGCAAAATTCCCGGTGAAGTTATTATGAAACTAGAATATATTCCGCAGATTCTGAAAGTTATTGCGATAGTTAGACTCTTTTAGTTGCTTGGGAATCGTCGTTTGAAGATGGGCATGTGAAACTGCGAAAAAATTTTTGAGAGCGCAGGACGGCTGCCGAAAGTCCGCGTAAAAACGCCCCCCGGGCCTAAAGTTTCACCGTGCAAAATTCCCGGTGAAGTTATTATGAAACTAGAATATATTCCGCAGATTCTGAAAGTTATTGCGATAGTTAGACTCTTTTAGTTGCTTGGGAATCGTCGTTTGAAGATGGGCATGTGAAACTGCGAAAAAAATTTTGAGAGCGCAGGACGGCTGCCGAAAGTCCGCGTAAAAACGCCCCCCGGGCCTAAAGTTTCACCGTGCAAAATTCCCGGTGAAGTTATTATGAAACTAGAATATATTCCACAGATTCTGAAAGTTATTGCGATAGTTAGACTCTTTTAGTTGCTTGGGAATCGTCGTTTGAAGATGGGCATGTGAAACTGCGAAAAAAATTTTGAGAGCGCAGGACGGCTGACGAAAGTCCGCGTAAAAACGCCCCCCGGGCCTAAAGTTTCACCGTGCAAAATTCCCGGTGAAGTTATTATGAAACTAGAATATATTCCGCAGATTCTGAAAGTTATTGCGATAGTTAGACTCTTTTAGTTGCTTGGGAATCGTCGTTTGAAGATGGGCATGTGAAACTGCGAAAAAAATTTTGAGAGCGCAGGACGGCTGCCGAAAGTCCGCGTAAAAACGCCCCCCGGGCCTAAAGTTTCACCGTGCAAAATTCCCGGTGAAGTTGTTATGAAACTAGAATATATTCCGCAGATTCTGAAAGTTATTGCGATAGTTAGACTCTTTTAGTTGCTTGGGAATCGTCGTTTGAAGATGGGCATGTGAAACTGCGAAAAAAATTTTGAGAGCGCAGGACGGCTGCCGAAAGTCCGCGTAAAAACGCCCCCCGGGCCTAAAGTTTCACCGTGCAAAATTCCCGGTGAAGTTATTATGAAACTAGAATATATTCCACAGATTCTGAAAGTTATTGCGATAGTTAGACTCTTTTAGTTGCTTGGGAATCGTCGTTTGAAGATGGGCATGTGAAACTGCGAAAAAAATTTTGAGAGCGCAGGACGGCTGACGAAAGTCCGCGTAAAAACGCCCCCCGGGCCTAAAGTTTCACCGTGCAAAATTCCCGGTGAAGTTATTATGAAACTAGAATATATTCCGCAGATTCTGAAAGTTATTGCGATAGTTAGACTCTTTTAGTTGCTTGGGAATCGTCGTTTGAAGATGGGCATGTGAAACTGCGAAAAAAATTTTGAGAGCGCAGGACGGCTGACGAAAGTCCGCGTAAAAACGCCCCCCGGGCCTAAAGTTTCACCGTGCAAAATTCCCGGTGAAGTTATTATGAAACTAGAATATATTCCGCAGATTCTGAAAGTTATTGCGATAGTTAGACTCTTTTAGTTGCTTGGGAATCGTCGTTTGAAGATGGGCATGTGAAACTGCGAAAAAAATTTTGAGAGCGCAGGACGGCTGACGAAAGTCCGCGTAAAAACGCCCCCCGGGCCTAAAGTTTCACCGTGCAAAATTCCCGGTGAAGTTATTATGAAACTAGAATATATTCCGCAGATTCTGAAAGTTATTGCGATAGTTAGACTCTTTTAGTTGCTTGGGAATCGTCGTTTGAAGATGGGCATGTGAAACTGCGAAAAAAATTTTGAGAGCGCAGGACGGCTGCCGAAAGTCCGCGTAAAAACGCCCCCCGGGCCTAAAGTTTCACCGTGCAAAATTCCCGGTGAAGTTATTATGAAACTAGAATATATTCCACAGATTCTGAAAGTTATTGCGATAGTTAGACTCTTTTAGTTGCTTGGGAATCGTCGTTTGAAGATGGGCATGTGAAACTGCGAAAAAAATTTTGAGAGCGCAGGACGGCTGACGAAAGTCCGCGTAAAAACGCCCCCCGGGCCTAAAGTTTCACCGTGCAAAATTCCCGGTGAAGTTATTATGAAACTAGAATATATTCCGCAGATTCTGAAAGTTATTGCGATAGTTAGACTCTTTTAGTTGCTTGGGAATCGTCGTTTGAAGATGGGCATGTGAAACTGCGAAAAAAATTTTGAGAGCGCAGGACGGCTGACGAAAGTCCGCGTAAAAACGCCCCCCGGGCCTAAAGTTTCACCGTGCAAAATTCCCGGTGAAGTTATTATGAAACTAGAATATATTCCGCAGATTCTGAAAGTTATTGCGATAGTTAGACTCTTTTAGTTGCTTGGGAATCGTCGTTTGAAGATGGGCATGTGAAACTGCGAAAAAAATTTTGAGAGCGCAGGACGGCTGCCGAAAGTCCGCGTAAAAACGCCCCCCGGGCCTAAAGTTTCACCGTGCAAAATTCCCGGTGAAGTTATTATGAAACTAGAATATATTCCACAGATTCTGAAAGTTATTGCGATAGTTAGACTCTTTTAGTTGCTTGGGAATCGTCGTTTGAAGATGGGCATGTGAAACTGCGAAAAAAATTTTGAGAGCGCAGGACGGCTGACGAAAGTCCGCGTAAAAACGCCCCCCGGGCCTAAAGTTTCACCGTGCAAAATTCCCGGTGAAGTTATTATGAAACTAGAATATATTCCGCAGATTCTGAAAGTTATTGCGATAGTTAGACTCTTTTAGTTGCTTGGGAATCGTCGTTTGAAGATGGGCATGTGAAACTGCGAAAAAAATTTTGAGAGCGCAGGACGGCTGACGAAAGTCCGCGTAAAAACGCCCCCCGGGCCTAAAGTTTCACCGTGCAAAATTCCCGGTGAAGTTATTATGAAACTAGAATATATTCCGCAGATTCTGAAAGTTATTGCGATAGTTAGACTCTTTTAGTTGCTTGGGAATCGTCGTTTGAAGATGGGCATGTGAAACTGCGAAAAAAATTTTGAGAGCGCAGGACGGCTGCCGAAAGTCCGCGTAAAAACGCCCCCCGGGCCTAAAGTTTCACCGTGCAAAATTCCCGGTGAAGTTATTATGAAACTAGAATATATTCCACAGATTCTGAAAGTTATTGCGATAGTTAGACTCTTTTAGTTGCTTGGGAATCGTCGTTTGAAGATGGGCATGTGAAACTGCGAAAAAAATTTTGAGAGCGCAGGACGGCTGACGAAAGTCCGCGTAAAAACGCCCCCCGGGCCTAAAGTTTCACCGTGCAAAATTCCCGGTGAAGTTATTATGAAACTAGAATATATTCCGCAGATTCTGAAAGTTATTGCGATAGTTAGACTCTTTTAGTTGCTTGGGAATCGTCGTTTGAAGATGGGCATGTGAAACTGCGAAAAAAATTTTGAGAGCGCAGGACGGCTGCCGAAAGTCCGCGTAAAAACGCCCCCCGGGCCTAAAGTTTCACCGTGCAAAATTCCCGGTGAAGTTATTATGAAACTAGAATATATTCCGCAGATTCTGAAAGTTATTGCGATAGTTAGACTCTTTTAGTTGCTTGGGAATCGTCGTTTGAAGATGGGCATGTGAAACTGCGAAAAAAATTTTGAGAGCGCAGGACGGCTGCCGAAAGTCCGCGTAAAAACGCCCCCCGGGCCTAAAGTTTCACCGTGCAAAATTCCCGGTGAAGTTATTATGAAACTAGAATATATTCCACAGATTCTGAAAGTTATTGCGATAGTTAGACTCTTTTAGTTGCTTGGGAATCGTCGTTTGAAGATGGGCATGTGAAACTGCGAAAAAAATTTTGAGAGCGCAGGACGGCTGACGAAAGTCCGCGTAAAAACGCCCCCCGGGCCTAAAGTTTCACCGTGCAAAATTCCCGGTGAAGTTATTATGAAACTAGAATATATTCCGCAGATTCTGAAAGTTATTGCGATAGTTAGACTCTTTTAGTTGCTTGGGAATCGTCGTTTGAAGATGGGCATGTGAAACTGCGAAAAAAAATTTTGAGAGCGCAGGACGGCTGCCGAAAGTCCGCGTAAAAACGCCCCCCGGGCCTAAAGTTTCACCGTGCAAAATTCCCGGTGAAGTTATTATGAAACTAGAATATATTCCGCAGATTCTGAAAGTTATTGCGATAGTTAGACTCTTTTAGTTGCTTGGGAATCGTCGTTTGAAGATGGGCATGTGAAACTGCGAAAAAAATTTTGAGAGCGCAGGACGGCTGCCGAAAGTCCGCGTAAAAACGCCCCCCGGGCCTAAAGTTTCACCGTGCAAAATTCCCGGTGAAGTTATTATGAAACTAGAATATATTCCACAGATTCTGAAAGTTATTGCGATAGTTAGACTCTTTTAGTTGCTTGGGAATCGTCGTTTGAAGATGGGCATGTGAAACTGCGAAAAAATTTTGAGAGCGCAGGACGGCTGACGAAAGTCCGCGTAAAAACGCCCCCCGGGCCTAAAGTTTCACCGTGCAAAATTCCCGGTGAAGTTATTATGAAACTAGAATATATTCCGCAGATTCTGAAAGTTATTGCGATAGTTAGACTCTTTTAGTTGCTTGGGAATCGTCGTTTGAAGATGGGCATGTGAAACTGCGAAAAAAATTTTGAGAGCGCAGGACGGCTGACGAAAGTCCGCGTAAAAACGCCCCCCGGGCCTAAAGTTTCACCGTGCAAAATTCCCGGTGAAGTTATTATGAAACTAGAATATATTCCGCAGATTCTGAAAGTTATTGCGATAGTTAGACTCTTTTAGTTGCTTGGGAATCGTCGTTTGAAGATGGGCATGTGAAACTGCGAAAAAAATTTTGAGAGCGCAGGACGGCTGCCGAAAGTCCGCGTAAAAACGCCCCCGGGCCTAAAGTTTCACCGTGCAAAAATTCCCGGTGAAGTTATTATGAAACTAGAATATATTCCACAGATTCTGAAAGTTATTGCGATAGTTAGACTCTTTTTAGTTGCTTGGGAATCGTCGTTTGAAGATGGGCATGTGAAACTGCGAAAAAAATTTTGAGAGCGCAGGACGGCTGACGAAAGTCCGCGTAAAAACGCCCCCCGGGCCTAAAGTTTCACCGTGCAAAATTCCCGGTGAAGTTATTATGAAACTAGAATATATTCCGCAGATTCTGAAAGTTATTGCGATAGTTAGACTCTTTTAGTTGCTTGGGAATCGTCGTTTGAAGATGGGCATGTGAAACTGCGAAAAAAATTTTGAGAGCGCAGGACGGCTGCCGAAAGTCCGCGTAAAAACGCCCCCCGGGCCTAAAGTTTCACCGTGCAAAATTCCCGGTGAAGTTATTATGAAACTAGAATATATTCCGCAGATTCTGAAAGTTATTGCGATAGTTAGACTCTTTTAGTTGCTTGGGAATCGTCGTTTGAAGATGGGCATGTGAAACTGCGAAAAAAATTTTGAGAGCGCAGGACGGCTGCCGAAAGTCCGCGTAAAAACGCCCCCCGGGCCTAAAGTTTCACCGTGCAAAATTCCCGGTGAAGTTATTATGAAACTAGAATATATTCCACAGATTCTGAAAGTTATTGCGATAGTTAGACTCTTTTAGTTGCTTGGGAATCGTCGTTTGAAGATGGGCATGTGAAACTGCGAAAAAAAATTTTGAGAGCGCAGGACGGCTGACGAAAGTCCGCGTAAAAACGCCCCCCGGGCCTAAAGTTTCACCGTGCAAAATTCCCGGTGAAGTTATTATGAAACTAGAATATATTCCGCAGATTCTGAAAGTTATTGCGATAGTTAGACTCTTTTAGTTGCTTGGGAATCGTCGTTTGAAGATGGGCATGTGAAACTGCGAAAAAAATTTTGAGAGCGCAGGACGGCTGCCGAAAGTCCGCGTAAAAACGCCCCCCGGGCCTAAAGTTTCACCGTGCAAAATTCCCGGTGAAGTTATTATGAAACTAGAATATATTCCGCAGATTCTGAAAGTTATTGCGATAGTTAGACTCTTTTAGTTGCTTGGGAATCGTCGTTTGAAGATGGGCATGTGAAACTGCGAAAAAAATTTTGAGAGCGCAGGACGGCTGCCGAAAGTCCGCGTAAAAACGCCCCCCGGGCCTAAAGTTTCACCGTGCAAAATTCCCGGTGAAGTTATTATGAAACTAGAATATATTCCACAGATTCTGAAAGTTATTGCGATAGTTAGACTCTTTTAGTTGCTTGGGAATCGTCGTTTGAAGATGGGCATGTGAAACTGCGAAAAAAATTTTGAGAGCGCAGGACGGCTGACGAAAGTCCGCGTAAAAACGCCCCCCGGGCCTAAAGTTTCACCGTGCAAAATTCCCGGTGAAGTTATTATGAAACTAGAATATATTCCGCAGATTCTGAAAGTTATTGCGATAGTTAGACTCTTTTAGTTGCTTGGGAATCGTCGTTTGAAGATGGGCATGTGAAACTGCGAAAAAAATTTTGAGAGCGCAGGACGGCTGCCGAAAGTCCGCGTAAAAACGCCCCCCGGGCCTAAAGTTTCACCGTGCAAAATTCCCGGTGAAGTTATTATGAAACTAGAATATATTCCGCAGATTCTGAAAGTTATTGCGATAGTTAGACTCTTTTAGTTGCTTGGGAATCGTCGTTTGAAGATGGGCATGTGAAACTGCGAAAAAAATTTTGAGAGCGCAGGACGGCTGCCGAAAGTCCGCGTAAAAACGCCCCCCGGGCCTAAAGTTTCACCGTGCAAAATTCCCGGTGAAGTTATTATGAAACTAGAATATATTCCACAGATTCTGAAAGTTATTGCGATAGTTAGACTCTTTTAGTTGCTTGGGAATCGTCGTTTGAAGATGGGCATGTGAAACTGCGAAAAAAATTTTGAGAGCGCAGGACGGCTGACGAAAGTCCGCGTAAAAACGCCCCCCGGGCCTAAAGTTTCACCGTGCAAAATTCCCGGTGAAGTTATTATGAAACTAGAATATATTCCGCAGATTCTGAAAGTTATTGCGATAGTTAGACTCTTTTAGTTGCTTGGGAATCGTCGTTTGAAGATGGGCATGTGAAACTGCGAAAAAAATTTTGAGAGCGCAGGACGGCTGCCGAAAGTCCGCGTAAAAAACGCCCCCCGGGCCTAAAGTTTCACCGTGCAAAATTCCCGGTGAAGTTATTATGAAACTAGAATATATTCCGCAGATTCTGAAAGTTATTGCGATAGTTAGACTCTTTTAGTTGCTTGGGAATCGTCGTTTGAAGATGGGCATGTGAAACTGCGAAAAAAATTTTGAGAGCGCAGGACGGCTGCCGAAAGTCCGCGTAAAAACGCCCCCCGGGCCTAAAGTTTCACCGTGCAAAATTCCCGGTGAAGTTATTATGAAACTAGAATATATTCCACAGATTCTGAAAGTTATTGCGATAGTTAGACTCTTTTAGTTGCTTGGGAATCGTCGTTTGAAGATGGGCATGTGAAACTGCGAAAAAAATTTTGAGAGCGCAGGACGGCTGACGAAAGTCCGCGTAAAAACGCCCCCCGGGCCTAAAGTTTCACCGTGCAAAATTCCCGGTGAAGTTATTATGAAACTAGAATATATTCCGCAGATTCTGAAAGTTATTGCGATAGTTAGACTCTTTTAGTTGCTTGGGAATCGTCGTTTGAAGATGGGCATGTGAAACTGCGAAAAAAATTTTGAGAGCGCAGGACGGCTGCCGAAAGTCCGCGTAAAAACGCCCCCCGGGCCTAAAGTTTCACCGTGCAAAATTCCCGGTGAAGTTATTATGAAACTAGAATATATTCCGCAGATTCTGAAAGTTATTGCGATAGTTAGACTCTTTTAGTTGCTTGGGAATCGTCGTTTGAAGATGGGCATGTGAAACTGCGAAAAAAATTTTGAGAGCGCAGGACGGCTGCCGAAAGTCCGCGTAAAAACGCCCCCGGGCCTAAAGTTTCACCGTGCAAAATTCCCGGTGAAGTTATTATGAAACTAGAATATATTCCACAGATTCTGAAAGTTATTGCGATAGTTAGACTCTTTTAGTTGCTTGGGAATCGTCGTTTGAAGATGGGCATGTGAAACTGCGAAAAAAATTTTGAGAGCGCAGGACGGCTGACGAAAGTCCGCGTAAAAACGCCCCCCGGGCCTAAAGTTTCACCGTGCAAAATTCCCGGTGAAGTTATTATGAAACTAGAATATATTCCGCAGATTCTGAAAGTTATTGCGATAGTTAGACTCTTTTAGTTGCTTGGGAATCGTCGTTTGAAGATGGGCATGTGAAACTGCGAAAAAAATTTTGAGAGCGCAGGACGGCTGCCGAAAGTCCGCGTAAAAACGCCCCCCGGGCCTAAAGTTTCACCGTGCAAAATTCCCGGTGAAGTTATTATGAAACTAGAATATATTCCGCAGATTCTGAAAAGTTATTGCGATAGTTAGACTCTTTTAGTTGCTTGGGAATCGTCGTTTGAAGATGGGCATGTGAAACTGCGAAAAAAAATTTTGAGAGCGCAGGACGGCTGCCGAAAGTCCGCGTAAAAACGCCCCCCGGGCCTAAAGTTTCACCGTGCAAAATTCCCGGTGAAGTTATTATGAAACTAGAATATATTCCACAGATTCTGAAAGTTATTGCGATAGTTAGACTCTTTTAGTTGCTTGGGAATCGTCGTTTGAAGATGGGCATGTGAAACTGCGAAAAAAATTTTGAGAGCGCAGGACGGCTGACGAAAGTCCGCGTAAAAACGCCCCCCGGGCCTAAAGTTTCACCGTGCAAAATTCCCGGTGAAGTTATTATGAAACTAGAATATATTCCGCAGATTCTGAAAGTTATTGCGATAGTTAGACTCTTTTAGTTGCTTGGGAATCGTCGTTTGAAGATGGGCATGTGAAACTGCGAAAAAAATTTTGAGAGCGCAGGACGGCTGACGAAAGTCCGCGTAAAAACGCCCCCCGGCCTAAAGTTTCACCGTGCAAAATTCCCGGTGAAGTTATTATGAAACTAGAATATATTCCGCAGATTCTGAAAGTTATTGCGATAGTTAGACTCTTTTAGTTGCTTGGGAATCGTCGTTTGAAGATGGGCATGTGAAACTGCGAAAAAAATTTTGAGAGCGCAGGACGGCTGCCGAAAGTCCGCGTAAAAACGCCCCCCGGGCCTAAAGTTTCACCGTGCAAAATTCCCGGTGAAGTTATTATGAAACTAGAATATATTCCACAGATTCTGAAAGTTATTGCGATAGTTAGACTCTTTTAGTTGCTTGGGAATCGTCGTTTGAAGATGGGCATGTGAAACTGCGAAAAAAATTTTGAGAGCGCAGGACGGCTGACGAAAGTCCGCGTAAAAACGCCCCCCGGGCCTAAAGTTTCACCGTGCAAAATTCCCGGTGAAGTTATTATGAAACTAGAAATATATTCCGCAGATTCTGAAAGTTATTGCGATAGTTAGACTCTTTTAGTTGCTTGGGAATCGTCGTTTGAAGATGGGCATGTGAAACTGCGAAAAAAATTTTGAGAGCGCAGGACGGCTGACGAAAGTCCGCGTAAAAACGCCCCCCGGGCCTAAAGTTTCACCGTGCAAAATTCCCGGTGAAGTTATTATGAAACTAGAATATATTCCGCAGATTCTGAAAGTTATTGCGATAGTTAGACTCTTTTAGTTGCTTGGGAATCGTCGTTTGAAGATGGGCATGTGAAACTGCGAAAAAAATTTTGAGAGCGCAGGACGGCTGCCGAAAGTCCGCGTAAAAACGCCCCCCGGGCCTAAAGTTTCACCGTGCAAAATTCCCGGTGAAGTTATTATGAAACTAGAATATATTCCACAGATTCTGAAAGTTATTGCGATAGTTAGACTCTTTTAGTTGCTTGGGAATCGTCGTTTGAAGATGGGCATGTGAAACTGCGAAAAAAATTTTGAGAGCGCAGGACGGCTGACGAAAGTCCGCGTAAAAACGCCCCCCGGGCCTAAAGTTTCACCGTGCAAAATTCCCGGTGAAGTTATTATGAAACTAGAATATATTCCGCAGATTCTGAAAGTTATTGCGATAGTTAGACTCTTTTAGTTGCTTGGGAATCGTCGTTTGAAGATGGGCATGTGAAACTGCGAAAAAAATTTTGAGAGCGCAGGACGGCTGACGAAAGTCCGCGTAAAAACGCCCCCCGGGCCTAAAGTTTCACCGTGCAAAATTCCCGGTGAAGTTATTATGAAACTAGAATATATTCCGCAGATTCTGAAAGTTATTGCGATAGTTAGACTCTTTTAGTTGCTTGGGAATCGTCGTTTGAAGATGGGCATGTGAAACTGCGAAAAAATTTTGAGAGCGCAGGACGGCTGCCGAAAGTCCGCGTAAAAACGCCCCCCGGGCCTAAAGTTTCACCGTGCAAAATTCCCGGTGAAGTTATTATGAAACTAGAATATATTCCACAGATTCTGAAAGTTATTGCGATAGTTAGACTCTTTTAGTTGCTTGGGAATCGTCGTTTGAAGATGGGCATGTGAAACTGCGAAAAAAATTTTGAGAGCGCAGGACGGCTGACGAAAGTCCGCGTAAAAACGCCCCCCGGGCCTAAAGTTTCACCGTGCAAAATTCCCGGTGAAGTTATTATGAAACTAGAATATATTCCGCAGATTCTGAAAGTTATTGCGATAGTTAGACTCTTTTAGTTGCTTGGGAATCGTCGTTTGAAGATGGGCATGTGAAACTGCGAAAAAAATTTTGAGAGCGCAGGACGGCTGCCGAAAGTCCGCGTAAAAACGCCCCCCGGGCCTAAAGTTTCACCGTGCAAAATTCCCGGTGAAGTTATTATGAAACTAGAATATATTCCGCAGATTCTGAAAGTTATTGCGATAGTTAGACTCTTTTAGTTGCTTGGGAATCGTCGTTTGAAGATGGGCATGTGAAACTGCGAAAAAAATTTTGAGAGCGCAGGACGGCTGCCGAAAGTCCGCGTAAAAACGCCCCCCGGGCCTAAAGTTTCCACCGTGCAAAATTCCCGGTGAAGTTATTATGAAACTAGAATATATTCCACAGATTCTGAAAGTTATTGCGATAGTTAGACTCTTTTAGTTGCTTGGGAATCGTCGTTTGAAGATGGGCATGTGAAACTGCGAAAAAAAATTTTGAGAGCGCAGGACGGCTGACGAAAGTCCGCGTAAAAACGCCCCCCGGGCCTAAAGTTTCACCGTGCAAAATTCCCGGTGAAGTTATTATGAAACTAGAATATATTCCGCAGATTCTGAAAGTTATTGCGATAGTTAGACTCTTTTAGTTGCTTGGGAATCGTCGTTTGAAGATGGGCATGTGAAACTGCGAAAAAAATTTTTGAGAGCGCAGGACGGCTGACGAAAGTCCGCGTAAAAACGCCCCCCGGGCCTAAAGTTTCACCGTGCAAAATTCCCGGTGAAGTTATTATGAAACTAGAATATATTCCGCAGATTCTGAAAGTTATTGCGATAGTTAGACTCTTTTAGTTGCTTGGGAATCGTCGTTTGAAGATGGGCATGTGAAACTGCGAAAAAAATTTTGAGAGCGCAGGACGGCTGCCGAAAGTCCGCGTAAAAACGCCCCCCGGGCCTAAAGTTTCACCGTGCAAAATTCCCGGTGAAGTTATTATGAAACTAGAATATATTCCACAGATTCTGAAAGTTATTGCGATAGTTAGACTCTTTTAGTTGCTTGGGAATCGTCGTTTGAAGATGGGCATGTGAAACTGCGAAAAAAATTTTGAGAGCGCAGGACGGCTGACGAAAGTCCGCGTAAAAACGCCCCCCGGGCCTAAAGTTTCACCGTGCAAAATTCCCGGTGAAGTTATTATGAAACTAGAATATATTCCGCCAGATTCTGAAAGTTATTGCGATAGTTAGACTCTTTTAGTTGCTTGGGAATCGTCGTTTGAAGATGGGCATGTGAAACTGCGAAAAAAATTTTGAGAGCGCAGGACGGCTGACGAAAGTCCGCGTAAAAACGCCCCCCGGGCCTAAAGTTTCACCGTGCAAAATTCCCGGTGAAGTTATTATGAAACTAGAATATATTCCGCAGATTCTGAAAGTTATTGCGATAGTTAGACTCTTTTAGTTGCTTGGGAATCGTCGTTTGAAGATGGGCATGTGAAACTGCGAAAAAAATTTTGAGAGCGCAGGACGGCTGCCGAAAGTCCGCGTAAAAACGCCCCCCGGGCCTAAAGTTTCACCGTGCAAAATTCCCGGTGAAGTTATTATGAAACTAGAATATATTCCACAGATTCTGAAAGTTATTGCGATAGTTAGACTCTTTTAGTTGCTTGGGAATCGTCGTTTGAAGATGGGCATGTGAAACTGCGAAAAAAATTTTGAGAGCGCAGGACGGCTGACGAAAGTCCGCGTAAAAACGCCCCCCGGGCCTAAAGTTTCACCGTGCAAAATTCCCGGTGAAGTTATTATGAAACTAGAATATATTCCGCAGATTCTGAAAGTTATTGCGATAGTTAGACTCTTTTAGTTGCTTGGGAATCGTCGTTTGAAGATGGGCATGTGAAACTGCGAAAAAAAATTTTGAGAGCGCAGGACGGCTGACGAAAGTCCGCGTAAAAACGCCCCCCGGGCCTAAAGTTTCACCGTGCAAAATTCCCGGTGAAGTTATTATGAAACTAGAATATATTCCGCAGATTCTGAAAGTTATTGCGATAGTTAGACTCTTTTAGTTGCTTGGGAATCGTCGTTTGAAGATGGGCATGTGAAACTGCGAAAAAAAATTTTGAGAGCGCAGGACGGCTGCCGAAAGTCCGCGTAAAAACGCCCCCCGGGCCTAAAGTTTCACCGTGCAAAATTCCCGGTGAAGTTATTATGAAACTAGAATATATTCCACAGATTCTGGAAAGTTATTGCGATAGTTAGACTCTTTTAGTTGCTTGGGAATCGTCGTTTGAAGATGGGCATGTGAAACTGCGAAAAAAATTTTGAGAGCGCAGGACGGCTGACGAAAAGTCCGCGTAAAAACGCCCCCCGGGCCTAAAGTTTCACCGTGCAAAATTTCCCGGTGAAGTTATTATGAAACTAGAATATATTCCGCAGATTCTGAAAGTTATTGCGATAGTTAGACTCTTTTAGTTGCTTGGGAATCGTCGTTTGAAGATGGGCATGTGAAACTGCGAAAAAAATTTTGAGAGCGCAGGACGGCTGACGAAAAGTCCGCGTAAAAAACGCCCCCCGGGCCTA
>CAWVNO010001970.1:0-36891 GCA_963930645.1 Salticus scenicus
AAGAAAAGTGTTTCTTTTTATGAAAAAAATATATATAGATTTAAAAAAAAAAAAAAAAACAGTGTTCTCTTGAATAGAGAAAAATAAGGTATTTTTCATAAGTTATAGATACCATTAATTGGGTTGGATATTGTTATTTTTTTAATTAATTACAAAGCTTAATTTCCCTCATTATCTTATTTTATTTGTGTGTTTGATTGATTTTTGAAAAAAAAAGGGGGGGGGGGTAATAAAAAAAAAAAAAAAATAATAATAATAATAATAATTTTTCTGATAATTTTATTTGTTTATATTTTATTATCGTTTTGAGAGCATTCTGGTTTTGTTTGGGGTTTACAAACATGGCATTTTTAGCTAAAGCTCGAAAACATGAATTATTGTTTGTTTTCGTTAGCTGTGACCCTGCTCACCTATGCGCATGCGTGAGGTCTGCTTTGATTTTGTTAAAATAGGGTAGAAGCGTAGAAGATGAGAGAATGTTTACATTTTACGAGTGAGAGATAAGTTGCGGTTTCTTTTTTCTTTTTTTTTCTTTTCAGGACATTATTGAATTTTGAGGCGATACTTCTTCGTTATATTCGTATAAAGGCAAAATGCTGATTTTTCCCCCTTGTAATTTTTAAATAAGTGTAGAAGATCAGTTTTATTCTTCGATGCAAAATAAAATCCGTAAACTTAAAAGTAAATGCCTGTTTTCTTTCTTCTTCTTCTTTTTTTTTTTTTTTCAGTTAAAATTATTTTTATTTGCTTACTTGATCTCTAAATTCGTACTATATCTGTCATACCTGAACACTTGTTTCATGCACTGATTATAGTAGTAAATTAATTAAAAATGACTTAAATTAGGTAAAATTTACATAATTCATTAATAAAAGAAGAGAAGAAGAACAACGTTTACAGTAGACTTTACCTGTAGTAAAAGTAATATATTTTTTTCTTTTAAATTATACTGCTAAAATAAAAATACCATATTTTTGGATCTCTATTTTACAGAAATTTACAGAAAATCGTATTTAAATCAAATCATTAGATTTTTTTATCATGATTATTTTACACCTTTTATTTTTCGCGCATATTGTCATATAAATTACATTAAATAAAATATTGTTAATTAAAATTTACCTTTAAATATCATCGTCTTCATCTGCTGAAATTGGCTAAGTGCCCATCTCATTCAACGCATCACCCCTTTTCCGAGTAGGATCGTTCCGCGAGAGGTAGACATGGTTTACGAAAACGGACAGTAATTCAGATTTGTGAGGAAATCGGTGTTGAAGTAGATACTTCCAGTAGAGTTATTGACATCAAGAAATTAATTTTATCTAGCAAGTCCTATAATGAGGAAGAAGTAAAATTAATATTGGAAAGGCTTCTTGAAGATAGAAAACTACAAGAAGAAGCGAGACTAAGACAAGAAGAAAGAGAGGAAAGAAGGACCCGAGAAACTCAACAATATGAACTTGAATTAAAGAAATTGGAAATTTCAAAAGAAAATCCTGAAAGATTATTAGAACCAGAAAGGGTGATTGAATCGGTCCCAAGAATACAGTTAACCCAAATTACCCCAAGATTTGATGAAAAACATGATGAAATGGGTTTATATTTAATAAATTTCGAAAGAAGAGCGGAGATGGCACGAGTTCCAAAAACGGATTGGGTGGCCTACCTGTTAGCAGTTTTACCGCCAGAACTTTCCAATATGTTGGCCAGAGAGTCGCCAACCGATGCGACAAATTATGATTTTGTTAAAAATATCATTATGAAAAGATATAAATTAAATAGTGAAAAATTGAAACAATGTTTTTATAAGCACCACAAATCGTCCGAAAAATCTTGGAGAAATTATGCCCAAGAGCTCTCTAGTTATTTTACGGAATGGCTTACAGAATTAAAGATAGAGAATTTTCAACAGCTAAAAGACCTAATAGTGACTGAGCAGTTGAAGTTTCGAGTGCCTGCTGATGTAAGAGATCATTTCTTAGAAAACTGGCTTACATTCATGACACCTATGGACTTAGCTGAAAAACTAGATGAATTTGAGAGTATTAGAGAAAGCTTCAAAAAGAGGGATTTGCCCAAAAGGAGCTTTTTCAGCTTTCGAAACCAAAGTGAAAACTTATGTAATGATAAGTCTAACGATAATAACAAAGATGTTAAGCCGAAATTTCATGCAAAACAAGAAAAATCCCAGGAACATCAGAGAAATAAAGAATTTGATAAAAGAAAAATTGCTCGTTGCTATGAATGTGGTTCTACTAATCATCTTAGACCTCAGTGTGATAAATTAAAGAAAAATGAAGAATTTATTTCACATATTATAACTGAGGCTGGTTCTGATGAATCAATGACACCTTATACTAGTTTAGGTAAAGTGAATGGTGTTGAGATGAAAATAATTCGAGACACGGGTGCTTCATGTGATTTGATCAGCAGCAAGTACGTGAAACCACATATGTACACAAATGAGAAAGTGTATATTAGAAATCCATTAGAAGTGGATCCTATCTGTTTACCACTTGCAGAAATTGAATTGGATTGTAAAATGGGACACTTAAAAACTAAAGCAGCTGTCCTACAAAATTCCTTTTATGGTGACAAGTATTTGTTAGGAAATAAAACTGCTGCAATGTTCAAAAATTGCAAATCAAAAGAAAATGTACAAGTGTCTAAGTTAAATTCTGTACAAACAAGAACTCCTAAGAAATTTTTAAAGATGAAGAAAAATATTCAAAATAAAGATTTTGCTCATTTTGACCAAAAGTTGATTGAAAGGAAATCTGCAGATGAAAAGAAAACCGAAGAGGTAGAAGAAATCCTGCCAGAATTTTCATGGCCAGAACTCAATAAAACCTCTCCAAAAGTGTTTGCTAAAGAACTGCAGGATATCAAAGAAAATCAAAATAAAATAGCAAATGAAGTTGTTCTTAAAGAGAAAATAAATTTTGACCATCTCAAATCCGAAAATTTCAGATTGTTAAATGAAATAATATGTTTGAAAGGGGAGATAGAAGAAAAGAAAATTAAAGAACAAGAACTGTCTCCTGAAAACAAAAAACTTACTGAAGAGTTGGAACATACTACGAAAAATATTTCGGAACTAAATAATGCCTTAAAAGACCTTAAACAGAAAAATGAAGACTCTAATTTTGTGATGGAAAAACTAAAAGCAGAAATAGAGGCTTATCTAAATAAAAAATGCTTAGAATATCAAAAGCAGATAAATGAAGAAATTCAAGAGAAAGAAAAGTTTGAAAATCAGTTAAAAACTCTTCGTCTTAATTCACAAAGTGAAAAGAAGAATTTTCTAAATCAGATAGAAATTCTGAATGTTGAAAAGAATAATTACAAACAAGAATTAAAAAATACGAAAATTGAAAATCTTAAGCTGTCTAATGAAATTAACGTAATGAAAGAAGAACTCTTAAGAATGAAAAGTAAAGAAAAAGAAATTTGTCTTAAAAATGAAAAACTTGTTAAAGAAAGAAATGAAATTACTATAATTAATTCCAAATTAGATTACCTGTTTAGTATTCTTGAAGAGAAAGAAAAAATTTCTAATGCTAAATTTTATCAGTTGACAGCTGAATTGCAAAAAAATAAATTAGATCTTATGCAATTATCTGAAAAATGCTTAACTTATGAGAAACAATTGAAGGAACAAAATTATTTGAAAGAAAAGCTTTCTGCAACTACATTGAGTACATTCAAGCCCAAGAACAATGTACCAAAAGATTCTAGTGAACAAATGGCAAATTCATTGAAACATAGTGAAAAGTGTCCAGTGCCATATAGTGAGAAAGTCGTCAATTTTTCTAAAGCAAGAAAAATACATGTAAGAGACATTTCCTTCAAAATGAGTGTTACTAAGTGGCACATTAAACCTTCTAAGTGTCAACCTACTCGAGCTCATGTGAAAAATTCCAGACATTTAGTAGGCCAGAGGTTGAGAACTCCAAGTGAAATGAAGGTTCGAGACAAGAAAGATTCTTCGTCTCATACTACCAAGACTCATGTGACAGCCTTTTTGAAATTAGCTGATTATTATCGAAAATGCATTCCTGAATTTTCTGAAAATGCAACTTTATTGTCAGACTTACTAAAGGATTGGACTCTAAAATCCATTGACTCAAATAGCTCTTGCCAAAGTGTATTTGAAGAACTAAAGGAGAATTTATCTCAAAATCCTATTTGATTTAGTCCTAATTGTACAAAGCTATTCATGTTCCTTAGAAAAAGAAAGAAAAAAGGGACCAAATCCCAGACTTTTACTTTGGGAACTCTATGCAGTATTATTTAATTATGAGGTTTAGTGTATAGAATTACAATCTCAGAATGCTGATAGATTAAGTCTTATCCATTAGTTAAAAAAAAGGTTTATGTAATTGTATAATTATTGCTATATATATCGTATTTGTTTAATTATTGCTACATATATTTGTTTAATAATTGCTATATATATATACATATGTGGTATATAATTGTTTTCACTATCTATATTTTACTTGCATATCTATTTAGTGTCTCTGGTATATTGTGTAATAATATTTAATTTTCTATTTGGTATATTTTTTTGTATATTTTAAAATAAGTTAAATAGTGTATTTAATCTAAAATAGAGATAAGTCTGGTGCATTTAAATATAACCAGGTACTGTTTCTGCATAGAATTGGTGCTTGCTCGTATTTTTTTTAAATTTATTACTTGTTTTAAATTAATTACGATATTAAGAATATGGACCAATATGTTGAACATTGTGACTATTGATTTTGAATATAGACTTATCCTAATGAAGTATCATTTAACCAAACTTTTCCCTCTACAATAGTGAAAAGTTTCTCCCCTGAAGGGAGGAGGTCTGTAATGACTTCAGACTAATGACTTTAAGACTCACGAGAGGGCGCTGTTTGTTCAGCACGGTGAAAAGACTTTCGAATTAAAGAGAGACTTTAGTTTTGAGTTTTGTTTTGAGAAGGGAATGATGCAACGCCGAGAATAGCGGGTGCCTGGCCTGAGTGCCGTTCATGTTTTATTATTTTCGGTCCAAAGTTTAGCGACCATTTTATGCAATATGTGCTACGTGTTTTCGTTTACCCTTTATGTATGTGTGTTGTGTCGTATAGTGTTTGTAAATTAGAAATAAAAAATATTTCTCTAAAGAAAAGCAATCTTCTCTTGATTTCAAGCCTACGATACATCACAGTATATTTCAATGAGTGTCTGAGAAAGTCATGTGGAGTTCACATCAGATTTTTTCAAAAATTTTAATGCTGTAGCATGGGACAAAATTTCGAATAAATGTACATAATGAGGATTATTTTTATTTAAAAATTATAAAAAAGATATTTATAGTAGTAGTAGCGAAATAGGAAATTTTTTAATAGGTAAAGAAGCATACCTTCCTTCCTGGGGGCGAAGAGCCCACCAGCGGCTGAGCGGTCCTGCGATCAAAGCTGGTGGACGTGAGGTGCTGGGTTCAATTCCAGGTCGCGCTCATCGGCCAAGCCGTTCGGAGTTTTCCGTGGTTTTCTCAGAAACTTGCGTAAATACGGGCCAGGATCCCTTATAAAGACCTCCACGGAAGGCACTTCCCCTCAGGTCTAGGACCTTAGGGCAGTCAATCGGCCTTATTCCCAAACACCAACACCGACACCTGGAGGTGGAGAATTACCCCCTAGGGGTGAAAAGTTTTAGTATAAGTATTTTCAAAAGAACTCAACAATATATTTAAAACGAATGGTTGAATTGAGATAAGTTTTGGATATTTTTCTTCTCTAACAAAAGGGGGAAAAATTGTATATATGTATATATATATACTAGTCTCGGACAGACCTTGACTAGCAAACCCATGCGAAATTTTCGCAGTTTCTTTCTTTCTTTCTTTTTTTTTTATTTACCTTTAAAATTTGAAACTTATAAGTCTTATACCCATTTCAACATTCAATTAAAATTTTAATTCTCCAGAAGCCAAATTATTATTAGTTTTTGTGGGATGAAACGTCAATGATAGTTAAACCAAATCATTCAAAGAAAAGTTTATAAAATTCATGTTTGACGACCCAGTTTTCATATTTCCCATGCAAGACAGCTCCTATGGCGACTTTTAAATTTTTGACGCCATGTTGGCGAGATCTCTTTTATTTTACTTTTTTTATTATTTATTCATTTTGCAAACTTTTTTGTTAAAAACACTTTGTACCTATTTTGATTATACCTTTTATTATTGCTTTTTTCAGTCAATTTATGACAAAAGTTGATATTTAGTTTATATCTTTAAAAGTATTGCTGGGTTTAAAATGACGCTTTCAAGGATTGTAAAGATGCAACTTTTAAAAATAAATTTTTTTATAAAGTGATCCAATCAGACAATTTTTTTTTCTTTTTTAATTAGATCGCTGAACTGAGTCCACGTGCTTAAAAAATACTTGAAAGTCCTCGCGTATTTTATTGTCACTATCGTATCGTTTCTACAAAATATAATTGTAATTGGTCCACGTTAGAGAAGTGTTATATAGATTTTTAAAGATATTACCTGTAGGGTGCAAAATTGGCTTTCTTTGGAAATGTGGTGTCATTCTTTTTTGGGATGGATATTGTCTCCACTCACCATGGAAAATAATTTTGATAAATAATAATTTTAATAAATTATTTACACTACGATAATTTATTATATAGGAAAATATAGGCGAAAGTTTTGTGATGGCCACAACATATTAGTTAATTTTTTTCTGTCATTATTATTTCTTTTATTTATGAAGAAAGTAATAGATTCGCATACTTGCCAACATCTTAATCAATATTCCGTAGTATCATTAGTCCCGCCCTTTTTTCACACCAGTAAATTTTTAGAGTAATATTCTCCAAATGCAATTACGATTAAGTAAGAAGAAAAATACTTTAAAAAGATACTGGTGTGGAAAAGAAGGCGGGGCGGGGCTAACAATACTACGGAATATTAATTAGTATGTTGACAAGTATGGATTCGTAAAAATGTCCGACTTTCAGTTTTTAATGGTTTTATATATTTGAAGAGGTCTTAAATGCGTTTTGATCATATTTGGAATGTTGTGTGTCTGTCTGTGTGCGTGTGACAAGAATTTCATGGCAGCTCTAAATTAAAAACTAATGCACAGAATTTTATAAAATTTTATATTTATTTGTACCTTGATGTAAATTAGTATCTGTAGACTTTTTGTATACATAGCTCAACTGGTGACGCGGTCGTTCCCGTTTTCATAATTTTTAATACGGCAGGCAGCATTAGGACACATTTTCGTATAAACAAACACAATGACGATTATTTTTAATCAGTTCTAAAGAAAAACGTCCCACTTCCCCCTCAAAGAAAAAAAAAAAAAAAAAAAAAAGTCCCCAGATACATATTATGAAATTTTTGAAATTTCGTACTCATATCTTGTAGGTCAAATTATTAACAAAGCTTATTTATTATTCAAAATTATAAACGAAATGATAGAAAAATACTTACAAGGTGGCTATTAAATACTGTATCACTCCAAAAATGTGGATTTAATTTTAATTATTTGTTGAAACAATTTATTCTATTTTTTCTGCGATTGGTAACCTTCGCAGACGATTTTTTTTTAAAGGAAAAAGTTTATAAAATATTTTAATGATGGAAGTTAAAATGATATAATGGTTAAACAGCTCTTTGGTTGTGGATTTTCTGCAGGTGAAAACTTTAAGCAATTAAAATGTCTTGGATTTAATAGGGTATTTATGTAAGATCTTGGCTGGGCGTCTAGGGAAAAGCTAACGTTTTACATTTCAAGGGATTTGACCGTAAAAATAGTTTAATGGCACATTTGAGCAAATTACATAGATTTTAACGGCTTTTTCCCGTAAAAAAAATGCCAGTATTGTAAAATTATACTTTTATGACATCAATTTACAAGCTTTGAGCGTTTAGCTAGCAAAATGGCCATTTCCCGTAAAATTATACAGTCAAATCCCGCGATTATATATATATATATTTACAATGCAGATATTAGACGAGTCCATGCACGTCCTGTTGCTGCACTTCTGCATGCTCACGGGGGCCCTACACGATATTAGTCATGTGTACCATTTTTTTTTTGTCTCTTCAGAGTATATGTTTATAAAAATATAAATATTTTGAATTTCTTTTTAAAATTTAAACACTCTAATAAAAGTTTTAATGTAATGAATAATGTTAGATTTCAATGTAAAATTTCAAAACTTTAAGATAGTAATAAAAAAAAAAAAATTACAACGTCACCGTCTCCGTATTGAATCTCCAGAAGCAAATATTTTCATTTATGGAATATTTTGGAAAAAAAAAAAAAAAATCGAAATTTTAAGTGCTCCTCAGAGTTTCTGTTTTATATACTTATTTATTTATTTAGCTCTGAAAGGGATGCAATTAGAACAGAATTTATTATTATTATCTAGTATGTCCTTGAAATAGGTTATTTTATTCTAATTTCACTCCCACTTTTCATTTTTTACGGTAAATATTTTGCCTATTGAAGGGTTGTGTTTGATTGTTTCAACCCAAAACAGCTAGTGCGTGTTTTGTATTTTATGGTATTTTATTAGAAATTTTACATATATATAGTTTATTACATGGAATAATTTTTTATCCATTATTTGAAAGTAGAAATATTTTAAGTGAATTTTTGTCCTATTCTCCCATGTTAAGAAAATTGTAAATTTCTCATAACTTACGAAGTTTTTTAATTCGAATGTTGCAAAAGAATAGGGTTCTTGCCAGTATCGAAAGTAATATTTTAAAACTGATCTGACCTCTCTGCGATCATTTGTTCGTGAGATATCGTGTTAACAGACTAACAAACTAACGGACTAACACACTGACACACTAACGGACTGACACACTAACAGACACCCTACAGACAGACACCATACAAATTTTGTCATTTTCGGATTCCTCACACCTGAAAACGTGTAAAAAAGTAAAAAAACCGAGGTCGAAAATTATTTTCATGATTACCTAAGTTCCCCATACTATGGGGAACCCATGATGGGAAGAAAAAAAAAAAATTAAATTTGAGGTATTTCCATGCTTCGATCACGTGGGGCCCCTGGATATAAGATATTTCGATGGCCCTTCTCCTATTCATCACAAGTTACATTAATTCTCAATTACATAATTCGAGCACTAAGATTGATTTTTTTGCATCGGTCCCATAAAAGTATATTTCTTATCATCTTATTTGTACCCTGTTAATTTTATTTATAATACTGATATACTACGGAAAATATCACATTTCTTATACAGAAAATAAAACAATACATAATAATCTGGGTGCCACTCACACGACTTTCTCTTAGCCTGAAATTGAACACTAGAAATACAGGTTGGAAATTAAGAGGTAACATAACGAGTACTGTTATGTAAACTTATGTTAAAACAATTCAAATTAGGCTTCGGAAGAGTTTTATATGATAATTAGTTTTGTGTGAGGGGGGGGGGGAGGCTTCCACCCCCCTCAACCCCCCGTTTCATTACTACACCTATATACATTACTACATCTATACTCCACCTATATATAGAATTTAAATCTGTTATTAAAATTAAAAGTTCACTTAAAATTATTTAGACAATTTTCACATGCAACATTCCTTGAAACTTACCAGTCTTGAACAAACTTTTCCAGCAACAAATTTATATTAATTTGAAAATACAACTTTTGGATCTCCTGAAATTATTCGTTTTTAAGTTACTCTAAGAGACACAGACAAAGATCAAACTTTAAAAAAACTTCACTTTAGTAATCAGGAAGCCTCAAAACGTGTAAATACACAAAAGGCAAGAGATGAATATTCAGCTTAAAAACATACATTATTTATCACATGTCTATCATGAATTCATTTCCATTCCTGAGCAGTTTCCTGGACACGGTAAAATATTATAGTAAAGCACTTCCACTAACAATAATAAAGAAATTTGCACCCTGTATATCGTTTAAAGAATATGTGCAAACCACATAGTGCACCTAAATATAATCATATAGTAATAACATACGACACAACCTGAAATACACTTCCATCAATTTTCAGCTATTGTTGCACTATAATCTAGTTCTTTTGTGTAGCCCTGTAAATGAACAGTGAATGATTTCCCTTCCATATTCTACATGAGGCATGTTTTTATGCATATAAAAAAAATATATATTCATTTCATTTGGTTTAGTGCAGTCTACAGATGTTAAACTCTACTTACCTGCAATTTCCCCCATACACGTAATGTATTTGAATACTCTTGAGTGTCCCTGTACGCGAATCATTTGCTTCATCTCAACGAAAAGCTTAGTGTAGCACCCCAATATGATACACATTTAGAATACCAAGTTTGGAATATCTGCTGCTATTTGTTCTTGAGATATGCTGATAACAGACAGACACAAGCACACACAGACACACACACACACACAGACCAACCGCTAAAAACACGATTATGGTATTCAGGGGACCTCAAAACGTGTAATATAACAAAAACTTATTTTTGAAAATTTGATTCAAAAACAATACTTTCTCTACCTTATGTGTATAGGGCAAAATTTCACATAAACGTCAATTTTGAGAGATATTTTCATCGTAAAGATGTCAGACTACTTTTGAAATATTATTTAGAACACTGGCATGAATATTAATGCCTATGAATTTTCCAATATAAAAATTTCGTAAGTTATTGGAAAATTACGAATTTCTTAACATGGCAGCATAGAGCCAAATTTCACATAAACGTCAATCTTGAGGGATATTTTCATCGTAAAGATGTCAAACCACTTTCGAAATATTATATAGGATACTGGCATGAATATCATAGACTATGATTTTTCCAATTTAAAAAATTCGTAAGTTATTTGGAATTTACGATTTACTTAACATGTCAGAATAAGGCAAAATTGAGCATAAATTTCCATTTTGAGGATCATAAATACATTAGACAACTTTAAAATTACATTTATGATATTTGTTTGAACATGATTGAATACAAATATTCTAATAGAAAAATTTCGTAAATCATTCGTAATTTACGATTTTATCAACATAGTGAAATTGTAAATTTTTCATATAAATATGAATTTTGAGGATTATTGCATTGCAAATAGTAGCATGAAAACTAAACAACGGAATTGACCCTGATAAAATAAATTAATAGATTAGAATAAGATATATATATCGAAGTTAACGGTGGATAGCCTATTAGGCGGGGATTTCATTCTGTCACTGTATCAAGCTTTGGTCAAATTCATTTCTTTTAACATGATTATAATATGTCTCGTACTAGAAATTTATGAGAACATAAATATGATGGGGAACTGAGCAGAGTCCACCTATGCCAACTAGTTTTTAATGGTTGTGATAAAATAAATGAAACAATTACAAACAATATGGTGGAACTATTGAAAAAAAAAAAATCTGGAGTGACTCCACTCGACTTTCCGAACATTGAGTAACTAACAGTTTTGTAGATAAAATAAAGAAAGAGGAATTGCTAAACAAACAAAAGAGAGAAAACCATAATAGAGTGTTTTTTTCTCCATATATCACACGAGGTTTTATTTAACGCTACTGAACTTTGAGCCCTTAGATCATAATGATAAAGAATTTTTCGTTTTGTCCCTGTAAAAATCTATAGATGCTAGATTCACCAAAATGCTTATAGTTAGTGCAACAGTGATTTATAATATTCATACAAATTTTCAGCTCAATTGAATAAGGCGTTTAGATGCTATCGCACTTTTAAAAATTTGGTCTCATAGGCCATAATGATAAAGAATTTTTCTTTGTGTCCCTGTAAAAAAACTGTAGTGCTAGATTCACCAAAATCTATACAGTTGGTGCAAATGCGACCTATAACATGTGTACAATTTTTTTGCTCAGATTAATAAGGCGTTTAGACGCTATCACACTTTTAAAAATTTGGCCCCATTGGCCTTAATGATAAAGAATTTTTCTTTGTGTCCCTGTAAAAAAACTATAAGTGCTAGATTCTCCAAAATCTATACAGATTGAGTATCTGTGACCTATAATATGGGTATAAAATTTTTGCTCAATTGAATAAGGCGTTTAGATGCTATCGCACTTTTAAGATTTTGGTCCCATAGGCCATAATGATAAAGAATTTTTCTTTGTGTCCCTGTAAAAAAACTATAAGTGCTAGATTCACCAAAATCTATAGGGTTCGTACTATGGTGACTTACAATATACGTACCAACTTTCAGGTTAATCGAACAAAGCCTTTAGACGCTAGCGTGTTCACAAACATACACACATACACACATACACACACACACACACACATACATACATCATCGTAAAAATAGTGAAAACGGACTCAGGGGACCTCAAAACGTATAGAAACATCAAAATCTCGAATTCGGATTTTTGACATGATTACAATACTTTCCTCACTATAGTGTTCGGAAAGTAAAAAAAGGAAAAAAAAAAAAAAAAAGGAAAAGAAAATCTCTATATTTAAAGGGGACTAATGTGCAAGTTGTACCTCAAGGGACTAATGTGCAAGTTGCACCGAACGAACAAACTATTTCTTTCAACGAAAATGCCTACTAACCCTGGACGATAGGTCTAATATATCGTATCATATTATATATCGTATTTATCGTAATATAACTCAATACTTATTTCGCTTCCTTCTTCGACTCGTTTCAATACGCATTTTTTATATGCATGAGCAGCCCCCGAAAAACAAAAACATTAAATCATTAAATTCATTTTTTTACTTATGTTTATTTCATATTATTTCATGCGCACTTTTTATTTCCTAATTCAAAATTATTTTCGACTTTTTCGATATCGCTTGTAACGATACTGATTATTATTAATTTTCTTTTCTTTTTCTTTCAATAATAATAATAATAAAAAAAGAGATTTTGATGAAATTCTGGCAAAAGCAGAATTTAGTTTAGGACGGAGGACTATTAGTTTTTTTTTTTTCTTTTTTCAAATTATAACATCGCTTTCAAATTATTCAATTATATTTTCGATAAATTTTAGATTTCTCGATAAATGTCCATCTATCGAAATCGACAACGCAAAAATCCCAGATTGAGACTAATAGGCCCCCAGTCCTAAAAAAAAAAAAAAAAAAAAAAAAAAACTAACTTAAAATTATAATGATATAAATATAAAGACTGGCGAAAAAAATATTCGAAAAACTTAATACTGAATAATCTTTTCCATGAGCAAAAATACCAATTTTAAAATATTCATGATTATTAAAGAACCGAAGCTTTTTTTCACCTTTTCTACTTGGAGGATTTTTGTTTAATTGACGATAAAATCGAAAGCCTCGATCATTTATTTTCACTTCTGATTGAATAATCTCATATAGACATGTCTTTTTTAAGTAGCAGAATGAAGAGAGAAACCTCAAGGATTTAGAACATGACATTCGGGGTCAATATCAACTACTTGAGCTGTCAGGTTTACTATGCTAACTGATTACGCATTATGATCTGGCGTGAATCAGAGGCGGACGCGCTAATAAATTTTGAATTCTTCCATTGTTTAATTTAACTGAAATTAGAATTTTTATTGTCGAATCAATAAAAACGTCTGTAATGTTGAGACGCTAAATTGAGAGCTTATTTGAATAAGAAATTTTAGTTCTCTATTGGTTATAACACTTTCCTACTTTTTCTTTTTTACTTTCTTCTGTAATATGTAGTAAGAAAGTAATAAAATAGTGAACATTTTCCGCCTCCAGTTTCCGATGGATTCACCTGTGTGGTGTGGAAACAACTTGAACACGATTTGAATATTTTTGGAAAATGCCTGTTTTTGTATGAGTGTATCGAAAATATTGTGGACGCTCTATTTCATAAACCAAAGGACGGAATTCAATGTAAAGTTTACATTTGGTAATACCTTGACTGAGTTGGTGCTGATTAACGTTTGGTGCATAATACTCAACAGTGGTTCTGCTGCAAATTTATTACTTCCTTATACAAAGTATAAGGAAGTATTGTAATCCCGATTTGCGAAAAGGAATTTGTATCTCGCATAGCTCAAAAACGAATCGTCGTAGTATGTTACAAATTTATATTTGGGATTGTCATGATATCTAGTTTTACACCTGCATGTTTGGTCTTAATACAAGCTCTCGTTTTAGAGATATCAGCGACTTTACACGATTTTCCGTGACGTCTCGCTTAACTCAAAAACGGTTGGAGGTAGACGTTTGCAAATTGGTATATAAGTTTTTTATAACATCTAGTTGTGCACCTCCCTTTTTAATCTTTCTGTGAGTTTCCATTTTGGAGATATTTACGAAAATTATATGCATAAGGACCAAAAATACAAAGGTTTTAGCCATTATATATGATCTACCATCATATGTGTTCTGTTCAATATCATTTAAAAGAAGCTAATAATAGAACCCATAATGATATTGTTATGAAACCTATCGACATTTTTGCGTGTAGAAAATAATTCTTAAAGACATAAGCAGGTTCCAGTCGAAGAATGCTCATTATTTAATGGATATTCAGCCAGTAGATAGAGCCCGTAATGATATTGTTATGAAATAGTTGCCGACATTTTTGAGTGTAAGAAAGTACATCAGCAGGTTCTAGTAGACCAATGCAATTTATTAATGAATATTCAGCTCTTAGATAGAACTCCTAATGATATTGCTATGAAAGTTGTTAACATTTTTGCGTATAGAAAGTAATTCGTAAATAAATGAGCAGGTTCTTGTCGACGAATGCACTTTATTTAATGAATATTCAGCCCGTAGATGAAGCCCGTAATGATATCGTTATGAAAGTTGTCGACATTTTTGCACGTACAAAGTAATTCTTAAAGACATAAGCAGGTTCTAGTCGATTAATGTACTTTCTTTAATGAGTATCCAAGAAACGTTGAATAAAACTTCTTTTTGTGCCACAAAAGTCAATAATCAATGAATATTCTCGAAATCCAATAAAACAATCATTCTTACAACAGAAACCAAGTAAGCATTTTTAAATATACTGCAGAGCAGAAATTTCGCTAGCTCAGGAGCAAACGAAAATTTCGAAGTCTGAATGGAATTTGAATTCATCGAGAGTATTGTCAGGATTTATCAAATTTTTGAGGTAGTTCTGCACTAGTAACCAATTAATCATTACAAAAAATTCCAGAACTCGACTCTTATTGAGGTTAGAGTTCCCAGATTTTGGAAATCGTAAACTACCACTTTTTGCCACATTTGAATGCCTAATTTGACGCTAAGTCAATGACCACCTTCGTCGAAATGAGAAAATATAGAAAGAAGCACGTAAATATATAGGCATGTTATAGTCTACAATCACCAATAATCAGTTTTTTTTTTAATAGTCTTGTTAGTCATTTATAGAACTTTCGAAGAATTAAGTTCTGCGCTATAAACCAATGAATCTTTCCGTAAAATTCCAAAACTCTGTTCTTATTGAAGTTAGAGCTTCTAAACTTTGGCAACTGTAAACAAAAATTTTCGCCAAATTAGCTCAGCAACTTACCAAATTCCACGCCAAATCGCCAAGATCGATGCCAAGACCAAAATCTTCTTGGCGAGATTATCGATCAATTTTGGCGGAAAATATTGTTTTAGGATACTCAGAATTAGTAAACCCTTCCTCAATTTTAATGGTGTTAATTATTTTAGTAAAACATATTGTTTCTTGCCACTAATTTTCGCCAAAGAGATCAAAAGTAGGCCACCTATACTCGAAAAATTTTCACTGAACTATAAGCGGTTCCTTTCCCAATGGGAGATCTTAAAAAAAAAAAAAAAAAAACTATATTTGTTTTGTCGGTATATATAATCAGATTATCGTGACATTTGTGGTTTGAGTAGCAGATTTTTTTTTTTTTTTTTTTTTTGCCTGTTTTCAGGAATGTTCGTGGATTGGAATCTGCCTGTTTATTTATGGAATAAGTTACCTTTCACTATAGTGTCAATGTTTGCATAACAATATGTATTGTAATGACTTCAGACTAATGACTTTAAGGAGAGGGCGCTGTTTGTTCAGCACGGTGAAAAGACTTTCGAATTAAAGAGAGACTTTAGTTTTGAGTTTTGTTTTGAGAAGGGAATGATGCAACGCCGAGAATAGCGGGTGCCTGGCCTGAGTGCCGTTCATGTTTTATTATTTTCGGTCCAAAGTTTAGCGACCATTTTATGCAATATGTGCTACGTGTTTTCGTTTACCCTTTATGTATGTGTGTTGTGTCGTATAGTGTTTGTAAATGAGAAATAAAAAATATTTCTCTAAAGAAAAGCAATCTTCTCTTGATTTCAAGCCTACGATACATCACAGTCTACTGTTATGGTGGCAGCTAAAGGAATACGTCCGACGCAACAAAGAATTCACGCTACTAAAGGGGTAAGTGCCTTTATGTATGAAACAGTGCCTTGATTTAAAAATAATATAATAAATACCTCAGTTCTTGTATTAGAACGTGAGAAAATATTCTTTTTTTAAAAGGGGTACTTTAATTCAGATTATGTATTTAAATCATGAATCATATAGCACTGCTTATCCCTATTCATTTAGTAAAAGTATTGTTTTAAGATAAATTATTATTGTAGAGAAAATGTATATATATTAAACTGATTTATCCGTTGGTTAAAAGAAAAAAAAAAAAAAAAAAAAAAAGAAGAAAATCTTTCAATTTTTTTTGTCGATGTATTTCGAAAAAAAAAAAAATAAAGTTGATGAATCTGTGAGAAATAAATGAATATATGTTTTTTCTTTTGTTTAATGGTATAATAATAATAATAACTTACTGTAGAATAAGTACATTTTGAAAAGAATTTCGGTTTTAAACGGAATTGCAAAATTTGAGAACAAGTTGAAATAAAGTATCTGTTCTGTAATTAAAGCTAAATAAAGAATAGATATTTTTTTTAGGGCTTTGAGAAATAAAAAATAAAAAAGAATGTATTTATTATCGAATTAAAAAGAAAAATGTTGAATGATTCATATTAATGTGCATTTCAGGTCATTTTTATTTCTGATATTTTATTGGATTTATTTTTCTTTCTGTCTCTTTTTACTGATTTTAATATTTCTTTGCTAAATAATACAAAAAAGAAAAAGAGTGAATAAAGAATAAAAAAGAAGTTAGTTTTGCTTTCGTGTAAAATGATTCTGTTCTTGTTTGAAACAAAATATAGTTACGGTTTGAAGTAAAATGATTTAATTTTGCTTTCAAATGAAATGTGTAATGTTTAGATGTTCATTTTATTTATTAATATTAATTACTATGGTAATTTATGTTACTTAAATCCAATTTTGTGAAACTTACTTTTTTTTGATAAAGCAAAAGAGTTTCGATTTGAAAACGAAACTATTGTTTATTTTTTTGGTTTGAAGAAAAATATTAATTATTCTGTTTCCTGAGAAATATGTGTGCAAAAAGAATCAAATAGTTTTGCAAATAAATAAATTTATTTCTGTTTTGAATTGAAATAATGATTGTGTAGGAAACAAGTAGTACTTAGTATGAGAACATACTTGGTTTAAAATATTATTTTTGAATATATGATTTATTTAATAAAAGAAATTTGGGTGATTAAAAATGTTCACGTATTCTTTTCTTTAAGAAGAAAAGTGTTTCTTTTTATGAAAAAAATATATATAGATTTAAAAAAAAAAAAAAAAACAGTGTTCTCTTGAATAGAGAAAAATAAGGTATTTTTCATAAGTTATAGATACCATTAATTGGGTTGGATATTGTTATTTTTTTAATTAATTACAAAGCTTAATTTCCCTCATTATCTTATTTTATTTGTGTGTTTGATTGATTTTTGAAAAAAAAAGGGGGGGGGGGTAATAAAAAAAAAAAAAAAATAATAATAATAATAATAATTTTTCTGATAATTTTATTTGTTTATATTTTATTATCGTTTTGAGAGCATTCTGGTTTTGTTTGGGGTTTACAAACATGGCATTTTTAGCTAAAGCTCGAAAACATGAATTATTGTTTGTTTTCGTTAGCTGTGACCCTGCTCACCTATGCGCATGCGTGAGGTCTGCTTTGATTTTGTTAAAATAGGGTAGAAGCGTAGAAGATGAGAGAATGTTTACATTTTACGAGTGAGAGATAAGTTGCGGTTTCTTTTTTCTTTTTTTTTCTTTTCAGGACATTATTGAATTTTGAGGCGATACTTCTTCGTTATATTCGTATAAAGGCAAAATGCTGATTTTTCCCCCTTGTAATTTTTAAATAAGTGTAGAAGATCAGTTTTATTCTTCGATGCAAAATAAAATCCGTAAACTTAAAAGTAAATGCCTGTTTTCTTTCTTCTTCTTCTTTTTTTTTTTTTTTCAGTTAAAATTATTTTTATTTGCTTACTTGATCTCTAAATTCGTACTATATCTGTCATACCTGAACACTTGTTTCATGCACTGATTATAGTAGTAAATTAATTAAAAATGACTTAAATTAGGTAAAATTTACATAATTCATTAATAAAAGAAGAGAAGAAGAACAACGTTTACAGTAGACTTTACCTGTAGTAAAAGTAATATATTTTTTTCTTTTAAATTATACTGCTAAAATAAAAATACCATATTTTTGGATCTCTATTTTACAGAAATTTACAGAAAATCGTATTTAAATCAAATCATTAGATTTTTTTATCATGATTATTTTACACCTTTTATTTTTCGCGCATATTGTCATATAAATTACATTAAATAAAATATTGTTAATTAAAATTTACCTTTAAATATCATCGTCTTCATCTGCTGAAATTGGCTAAGTGCCCATCTCATTCAACGCATCACCCCTTTTCCGAGTAGGATCGTTCCGCGAGAGGTAGACATGGTTTACGAAAACGGACAGTAATTCAGATTTGTGAGGAAATCGGTGTTGAAGTAGATACTTCCAGTAGAGTTATTGACATCAAGAAATTAATTTTATCTAGCAAGTCCTATAATGAGGAAGAAGTAAAATTAATATTGGAAAGGCTTCTTGAAGATAGAAAACTACAAGAAGAAGCGAGACTAAGACAAGAAGAAAGAGAGGAAAGAAGGACCCGAGAAACTCAACAATATGAACTTGAATTAAAGAAATTGGAAATTTCAAAAGAAAATCCTGAAAGATTATTAGAACCAGAAAGGGTGATTGAATCGGTCCCAAGAATACAGTTAACCCAAATTACCCCAAGATTTGATGAAAAACATGATGAAATGGGTTTATATTTAATAAATTTCGAAAGAAGAGCGGAGATGGCACGAGTTCCAAAAACGGATTGGGTGGCCTACCTGTTAGCAGTTTTACCGCCAGAACTTTCCAATATGTTGGCCAGAGAGTCGCCAACCGATGCGACAAATTATGATTTTGTTAAAAATATCATTATGAAAAGATATAAATTAAATAGTGAAAAATTGAAACAATGTTTTTATAAGCACCACAAATCGTCCGAAAAATCTTGGAGAAATTATGCCCAAGAGCTCTCTAGTTATTTTACGGAATGGCTTACAGAATTAAAGATAGAGAATTTTCAACAGCTAAAAGACCTAATAGTGACTGAGCAGTTGAAGTTTCGAGTGCCTGCTGATGTAAGAGATCATTTCTTAGAAAACTGGCTTACATTCATGACACCTATGGACTTAGCTGAAAAACTAGATGAATTTGAGAGTATTAGAGAAAGCTTCAAAAAGAGGGATTTGCCCAAAAGGAGCTTTTTCAGCTTTCGAAACCAAAGTGAAAACTTATGTAATGATAAGTCTAACGATAATAACAAAGATGTTAAGCCGAAATTTCATGCAAAACAAGAAAAATCCCAGGAACATCAGAGAAATAAAGAATTTGATAAAAGAAAAATTGCTCGTTGCTATGAATGTGGTTCTACTAATCATCTTAGACCTCAGTGTGATAAATTAAAGAAAAATGAAGAATTTATTTCACATATTATAACTGAGGCTGGTTCTGATGAATCAATGACACCTTATACTAGTTTAGGTAAAGTGAATGGTGTTGAGATGAAAATAATTCGAGACACGGGTGCTTCATGTGATTTGATCAGCAGCAAGTACGTGAAACCACATATGTACACAAATGAGAAAGTGTATATTAGAAATCCATTAGAAGTGGATCCTATCTGTTTACCACTTGCAGAAATTGAATTGGATTGTAAAATGGGACACTTAAAAACTAAAGCAGCTGTCCTACAAAATTCCTTTTATGGTGACAAGTATTTGTTAGGAAATAAAACTGCTGCAATGTTCAAAAATTGCAAATCAAAAGAAAATGTACAAGTGTCTAAGTTAAATTCTGTACAAACAAGAACTCCTAAGAAATTTTTAAAGATGAAGAAAAATATTCAAAATAAAGATTTTGCTCATTTTGACCAAAAGTTGATTGAAAGGAAATCTGCAGATGAAAAGAAAACCGAAGAGGTAGAAGAAATCCTGCCAGAATTTTCATGGCCAGAACTCAATAAAACCTCTCCAAAAGTGTTTGCTAAAGAACTGCAGGATATCAAAGAAAATCAAAATAAAATAGCAAATGAAGTTGTTCTTAAAGAGAAAATAAATTTTGACCATCTCAAATCCGAAAATTTCAGATTGTTAAATGAAATAATATGTTTGAAAGGGGAGATAGAAGAAAAGAAAATTAAAGAACAAGAACTGTCTCCTGAAAACAAAAAACTTACTGAAGAGTTGGAACATACTACGAAAAATATTTCGGAACTAAATAATGCCTTAAAAGACCTTAAACAGAAAAATGAAGACTCTAATTTTGTGATGGAAAAACTAAAAGCAGAAATAGAGGCTTATCTAAATAAAAAATGCTTAGAATATCAAAAGCAGATAAATGAAGAAATTCAAGAGAAAGAAAAGTTTGAAAATCAGTTAAAAACTCTTCGTCTTAATTCACAAAGTGAAAAGAAGAATTTTCTAAATCAGATAGAAATTCTGAATGTTGAAAAGAATAATTACAAACAAGAATTAAAAAATACGAAAATTGAAAATCTTAAGCTGTCTAATGAAATTAACGTAATGAAAGAAGAACTCTTAAGAATGAAAAGTAAAGAAAAAGAAATTTGTCTTAAAAATGAAAAACTTGTTAAAGAAAGAAATGAAATTACTATAATTAATTCCAAATTAGATTACCTGTTTAGTATTCTTGAAGAGAAAGAAAAAATTTCTAATGCTAAATTTTATCAGTTGACAGCTGAATTGCAAAAAAATAAATTAGATCTTATGCAATTATCTGAAAAATGCTTAACTTATGAGAAACAATTGAAGGAACAAAATTATTTGAAAGAAAAGCTTTCTGCAACTACATTGAGTACATTCAAGCCCAAGAACAATGTACCAAAAGATTCTAGTGAACAAATGGCAAATTCATTGAAACATAGTGAAAAGTGTCCAGTGCCATATAGTGAGAAAGTCGTCAATTTTTCTAAAGCAAGAAAAATACATGTAAGAGACATTTCCTTCAAAATGAGTGTTACTAAGTGGCACATTAAACCTTCTAAGTGTCAACCTACTCGAGCTCATGTGAAAAATTCCAGACATTTAGTAGGCCAGAGGTTGAGAACTCCAAGTGAAATGAAGGTTCGAGACAAGAAAGATTCTTCGTCTCATACTACCAAGACTCATGTGACAGCCTTTTTGAAATTAGCTGATTATTATCGAAAATGCATTCCTGAATTTTCTGAAAATGCAACTTTATTGTCAGACTTACTAAAGGATTGGACTCTAAAATCCATTGACTCAAATAGCTCTTGCCAAAGTGTATTTGAAGAACTAAAGGAGAATTTATCTCAAAATCCTATTTGATTTAGTCCTAATTGTACAAAGCTATTCATGTTCCTTAGAAAAAGAAAGAAAAAAGGGACCAAATCCCAGACTTTTACTTTGGGAACTCTATGCAGTATTATTTAATTATGAGGTTTAGTGTATAGAATTACAATCTCAGAATGCTGATAGATTAAGTCTTATCCATTAGTTAAAAAAAAGGTTTATGTAATTGTATAATTATTGCTATATATATCGTATTTGTTTAATTATTGCTACATATATTTGTTTAATAATTGCTATATATATATACATATGTGGTATATAATTGTTTTCACTATCTATATTTTACTTGCATATCTATTTAGTGTCTCTGGTATATTGTGTAATAATATTTAATTTTCTATTTGGTATATTTTTTTGTATATTTTAAAATAAGTTAAATAGTGTATTTAATCTAAAATAGAGATAAGTCTGGTGCATTTAAATATAACCAGGTACTGTTTCTGCATAGAATTGGTGCTTGCTCGTATTTTTTTTAAATTTATTACTTGTTTTAAATTAATTACGATATTAAGAATATGGACCAATATGTTGAACATTGTGACTATTGATTTTGAATATAGACTTATCCTAATGAAGTATCATTTAACCAAACTTTTCCCTCTACAATAGTGAAAAGTTTCTCCCCTGAAGGGAGGAGGTCTGTAATGACTTCAGACTAATGACTTTAAGACTCACGAGAGGGCGCTGTTTGTTCAGCACGGTGAAAAGACTTTCGAATTAAAGAGAGACTTTAGTTTTGAGTTTTGTTTTGAGAAGGGAATGATGCAACGCCGAGAATAGCGGGTGCCTGGCCTGAGTGCCGTTCATGTTTTATTATTTTCGGTCCAAAGTTTAGCGACCATTTTATGCAATATGTGCTACGTGTTTTCGTTTACCCTTTATGTATGTGTGTTGTGTCGTATAGTGTTTGTAAATTAGAAATAAAAAATATTTCTCTAAAGAAAAGCAATCTTCTCTTGATTTCAAGCCTACGATACATCACAGTATATTTCAATGAGTGTCTGAGAAAGTCATGTGGAGTTCACATCAGATTTTTTCAAAAATTTTAATGCTGTAGCATGGGACAAAATTTCGAATAAATGTACATAATGAGGATTATTTTTATTTAAAAATTATAAAAAAGATATTTATAGTAGTAGTAGCGAAATAGGAAATTTTTTAATAGGTAAAGAAGCATACCTTCCTTCCTGGGGGCGAAGAGCCCACCAGCGGCTGAGCGGTCCTGCGATCAAAGCTGGTGGACGTGAGGTGCTGGGTTCAATTCCAGGTCGCGCTCATCGGCCAAGCCGTTCGGAGTTTTCCGTGGTTTTCTCAGAAACTTGCGTAAATACGGGCCAGGATCCCTTATAAAGACCTCCACGGAAGGCACTTCCCCTCAGGTCTAGGACCTTAGGGCAGTCAATCGGCCTTATTCCCAAACACCAACACCGACACCTGGAGGTGGAGAATTACCCCCTAGGGGTGAAAAGTTTTAGTATAAGTATTTTCAAAAGAACTCAACAATATATTTAAAACGAATGGTTGAATTGAGATAAGTTTTGGATATTTTTCTTCTCTAACAAAAGGGGGAAAAATTGTATATATGTATATATATATACTAGTCTCGGACAGACCTTGACTAGCAAACCCATGCGAAATTTTCGCAGTTTCTTTCTTTCTTTCTTTTTTTTTTATTTACCTTTAAAATTTGAAACTTATAAGTCTTATACCCATTTCAACATTCAATTAAAATTTTAATTCTCCAGAAGCCAAATTATTATTAGTTTTTGTGGGATGAAACGTCAATGATAGTTAAACCAAATCATTCAAAGAAAAGTTTATAAAATTCATGTTTGACGACCCAGTTTTCATATTTCCCATGCAAGACAGCTCCTATGGCGACTTTTAAATTTTTGACGCCATGTTGGCGAGATCTCTTTTATTTTACTTTTTTTATTATTTATTCATTTTGCAAACTTTTTTGTTAAAAACACTTTGTACCTATTTTGATTATACCTTTTATTATTGCTTTTTTCAGTCAATTTATGACAAAAGTTGATATTTAGTTTATATCTTTAAAAGTATTGCTGGGTTTAAAATGACGCTTTCAAGGATTGTAAAGATGCAACTTTTAAAAATAAATTTTTTTATAAAGTGATCCAATCAGACAATTTTTTTTTCTTTTTTAATTAGATCGCTGAACTGAGTCCACGTGCTTAAAAAATACTTGAAAGTCCTCGCGTATTTTATTGTCACTATCGTATCGTTTCTACAAAATATAATTGTAATTGGTCCACGTTAGAGAAGTGTTATATAGATTTTTAAAGATATTACCTGTAGGGTGCAAAATTGGCTTTCTTTGGAAATGTGGTGTCATTCTTTTTTGGGATGGATATTGTCTCCACTCACCATGGAAAATAATTTTGATAAATAATAATTTTAATAAATTATTTACACTACGATAATTTATTATATAGGAAAATATAGGCGAAAGTTTTGTGATGGCCACAACATATTAGTTAATTTTTTTCTGTCATTATTATTTCTTTTATTTATGAAGAAAGTAATAGATTCGCATACTTGCCAACATCTTAATCAATATTCCGTAGTATCATTAGTCCCGCCCTTTTTTCACACCAGTAAATTTTTAGAGTAATATTCTCCAAATGCAATTACGATTAAGTAAGAAGAAAAATACTTTAAAAAGATACTGGTGTGGAAAAGAAGGCGGGGCGGGGCTAACAATACTACGGAATATTAATTAGTATGTTGACAAGTATGGATTCGTAAAAATGTCCGACTTTCAGTTTTTAATGGTTTTATATATTTGAAGAGGTCTTAAATGCGTTTTGATCATATTTGGAATGTTGTGTGTCTGTCTGTGTGCGTGTGACAAGAATTTCATGGCAGCTCTAAATTAAAAACTAATGCACAGAATTTTATAAAATTTTATATTTATTTGTACCTTGATGTAAATTAGTATCTGTAGACTTTTTGTATACATAGCTCAACTGGTGACGCGGTCGTTCCCGTTTTCATAATTTTTAATACGGCAGGCAGCATTAGGACACATTTTCGTATAAACAAACACAATGACGATTATTTTTAATCAGTTCTAAAGAAAAACGTCCCACTTCCCCCTCAAAGAAAAAAAAAAAAAAAAAAAAAAGTCCCCAGATACATATTATGAAATTTTTGAAATTTCGTACTCATATCTTGTAGGTCAAATTATTAACAAAGCTTATTTATTATTCAAAATTATAAACGAAATGATAGAAAAATACTTACAAGGTGGCTATTAAATACTGTATCACTCCAAAAATGTGGATTTAATTTTAATTATTTGTTGAAACAATTTATTCTATTTTTTCTGCGATTGGTAACCTTCGCAGACGATTTTTTTTTAAAGGAAAAAGTTTATAAAATATTTTAATGATGGAAGTTAAAATGATATAATGGTTAAACAGCTCTTTGGTTGTGGATTTTCTGCAGGTGAAAACTTTAAGCAATTAAAATGTCTTGGATTTAATAGGGTATTTATGTAAGATCTTGGCTGGGCGTCTAGGGAAAAGCTAACGTTTTACATTTCAAGGGATTTGACCGTAAAAATAGTTTAATGGCACATTTGAGCAAATTACATAGATTTTAACGGCTTTTTCCCGTAAAAAAAATGCCAGTATTGTAAAATTATACTTTTATGACATCAATTTACAAGCTTTGAGCGTTTAGCTAGCAAAATGGCCATTTCCCGTAAAATTATACAGTCAAATCCCGCGATTATATATATATATATTTACAATGCAGATATTAGACGAGTCCATGCACGTCCTGTTGCTGCACTTCTGCATGCTCACGGGGGCCCTACACGATATTAGTCATGTGTACCATTTTTTTTTTGTCTCTTCAGAGTATATGTTTATAAAAATATAAATATTTTGAATTTCTTTTTAAAATTTAAACACTCTAATAAAAGTTTTAATGTAATGAATAATGTTAGATTTCAATGTAAAATTTCAAAACTTTAAGATAGTAATAAAAAAAAAAAAATTACAACGTCACCGTCTCCGTATTGAATCTCCAGAAGCAAATATTTTCATTTATGGAATATTTTGGAAAAAAAAAAAAAAAATCGAAATTTTAAGTGCTCCTCAGAGTTTCTGTTTTATATACTTATTTATTTATTTAGCTCTGAAAGGGATGCAATTAGAACAGAATTTATTATTATTATCTAGTATGTCCTTGAAATAGGTTATTTTATTCTAATTTCACTCCCACTTTTCATTTTTTACGGTAAATATTTTGCCTATTGAAGGGTTGTGTTTGATTGTTTCAACCCAAAACAGCTAGTGCGTGTTTTGTATTTTATGGTATTTTATTAGAAATTTTACATATATATAGTTTATTACATGGAATAATTTTTTATCCATTATTTGAAAGTAGAAATATTTTAAGTGAATTTTTGTCCTATTCTCCCATGTTAAGAAAATTGTAAATTTCTCATAACTTACGAAGTTTTTTAATTCGAATGTTGCAAAAGAATAGGGTTCTTGCCAGTATCGAAAGTAATATTTTAAAACTGATCTGACCTCTCTGCGATCATTTGTTCGTGAGATATCGTGTTAACAGACTAACAAACTAACGGACTAACACACTGACACACTAACGGACTGACACACTAACAGACACCCTACAGACAGACACCATACAAATTTTGTCATTTTCGGATTCCTCACACCTGAAAACGTGTAAAAAAGTAAAAAAACCGAGGTCGAAAATTATTTTCATGATTACCTAAGTTCCCCATACTATGGGGAACCCATGATGGGAAGAAAAAAAAAAAATTAAATTTGAGGTATTTCCATGCTTCGATCACGTGGGGCCCCTGGATATAAGATATTTCGATGGCCCTTCTCCTATTCATCACAAGTTACATTAATTCTCAATTACATAATTCGAGCACTAAGATTGATTTTTTTGCATCGGTCCCATAAAAGTATATTTCTTATCATCTTATTTGTACCCTGTTAATTTTATTTATAATACTGATATACTACGGAAAATATCACATTTCTTATACAGAAAATAAAACAATACATAATAATCTGGGTGCCACTCACACGACTTTCTCTTAGCCTGAAATTGAACACTAGAAATACAGGTTGGAAATTAAGAGGTAACATAACGAGTACTGTTATGTAAACTTATGTTAAAACAATTCAAATTAGGCTTCGGAAGAGTTTTATATGATAATTAGTTTTGTGTGAGGGGGGGGGGGAGGCTTCCACCCCCCTCAACCCCCCGTTTCATTACTACACCTATATACATTACTACATCTATACTCCACCTATATATAGAATTTAAATCTGTTATTAAAATTAAAAGTTCACTTAAAATTATTTAGACAATTTTCACATGCAACATTCCTTGAAACTTACCAGTCTTGAACAAACTTTTCCAGCAACAAATTTATATTAATTTGAAAATACAACTTTTGGATCTCCTGAAATTATTCGTTTTTAAGTTACTCTAAGAGACACAGACAAAGATCAAACTTTAAAAAAACTTCACTTTAGTAATCAGGAAGCCTCAAAACGTGTAAATACACAAAAGGCAAGAGATGAATATTCAGCTTAAAAACATACATTATTTATCACATGTCTATCATGAATTCATTTCCATTCCTGAGCAGTTTCCTGGACACGGTAAAATATTATAGTAAAGCACTTCCACTAACAATAATAAAGAAATTTGCACCCTGTATATCGTTTAAAGAATATGTGCAAACCACATAGTGCACCTAAATATAATCATATAGTAATAACATACGACACAACCTGAAATACACTTCCATCAATTTTCAGCTATTGTTGCACTATAATCTAGTTCTTTTGTGTAGCCCTGTAAATGAACAGTGAATGATTTCCCTTCCATATTCTACATGAGGCATGTTTTTATGCATATAAAAAAAATATATATTCATTTCATTTGGTTTAGTGCAGTCTACAGATGTTAAACTCTACTTACCTGCAATTTCCCCCATACACGTAATGTATTTGAATACTCTTGAGTGTCCCTGTACGCGAATCATTTGCTTCATCTCAACGAAAAGCTTAGTGTAGCACCCCAATATGATACACATTTAGAATACCAAGTTTGGAATATCTGCTGCTATTTGTTCTTGAGATATGCTGATAACAGACAGACACAAGCACACACAGACACACACACACACACAGACCAACCGCTAAAAACACGATTATGGTATTCAGGGGACCTCAAAACGTGTAATATAACAAAAACTTATTTTTGAAAATTTGATTCAAAAACAATACTTTCTCTACCTTATGTGTATAGGGCAAAATTTCACATAAACGTCAATTTTGAGAGATATTTTCATCGTAAAGATGTCAGACTACTTTTGAAATATTATTTAGAACACTGGCATGAATATTAATGCCTATGAATTTTCCAATATAAAAATTTCGTAAGTTATTGGAAAATTACGAATTTCTTAACATGGCAGCATAGAGCCAA
Source organism: Salticus scenicus (assembly GCA_963930645.1). Lineage (NCBI taxonomy): Eukaryota > Metazoa > Arthropoda > Arachnida > Araneae > Salticidae > Salticus > Salticus scenicus. The sequence continues at coordinate 28,326 of CAWVNO010001970.1, forward strand.
ATTTCACATAAACGTCAATCTTGAGGGATATTTTCATCGTAAAGATGTCAAACCACTTTCGAAATATTATATAGGATACTGGCATGAATATCATAGACTATGATTTTTCCAATTTAAAAAATTCGTAAGTTATTTGGAATTTACGATTTACTTAACATGTCAGAATAAGGCAAAATTGAGCATAAATTTCCATTTTGAGGATCATAAATACATTAGACAACTTTAAAATTACATTTATGATATTTGTTTGAACATGATTGAATACAAATATTCTAATAGAAAAATTTCGTAAATCATTCGTAATTTACGATTTTATCAACATAGTGAAATTGTAAATTTTTCATATAAATATGAATTTTGAGGATTATTGCATTGCAAATAGTAGCATGAAAACTAAACAACGGAATTGACCCTGATAAAATAAATTAATAGATTAGAATAAGATATATATATCGAAGTTAACGGTGGATAGCCTATTAGGCGGGGATTTCATTCTGTCACTGTATCAAGCTTTGGTCAAATTCATTTCTTTTAACATGATTATAATATGTCTCGTACTAGAAATTTATGAGAACATAAATATGATGGGGAACTGAGCAGAGTCCACCTATGCCAACTAGTTTTTAATGGTTGTGATAAAATAAATGAAACAATTACAAACAATATGGTGGAACTATTGAAAAAAAAAAAATCTGGAGTGACTCCACTCGACTTTCCGAACATTGAGTAACTAACAGTTTTGTAGATAAAATAAAGAAAGAGGAATTGCTAAACAAACAAAAGAGAGAAAACCATAATAGAGTGTTTTTTTCTCCATATATCACACGAGGTTTTATTTAACGCTACTGAACTTTGAGCCCTTAGATCATAATGATAAAGAATTTTTCGTTTTGTCCCTGTAAAAATCTATAGATGCTAGATTCACCAAAATGCTTATAGTTAGTGCAACAGTGATTTATAATATTCATACAAATTTTCAGCTCAATTGAATAAGGCGTTTAGATGCTATCGCACTTTTAAAAATTTGGTCTCATAGGCCATAATGATAAAGAATTTTTCTTTGTGTCCCTGTAAAAAAACTGTAGTGCTAGATTCACCAAAATCTATACAGTTGGTGCAAATGCGACCTATAACATGTGTACAATTTTTTTGCTCAGATTAATAAGGCGTTTAGACGCTATCACACTTTTAAAAATTTGGCCCCATTGGCCTTAATGATAAAGAATTTTTCTTTGTGTCCCTGTAAAAAAACTATAAGTGCTAGATTCTCCAAAATCTATACAGATTGAGTATCTGTGACCTATAATATGGGTATAAAATTTTTGCTCAATTGAATAAGGCGTTTAGATGCTATCGCACTTTTAAGATTTTGGTCCCATAGGCCATAATGATAAAGAATTTTTCTTTGTGTCCCTGTAAAAAAACTATAAGTGCTAGATTCACCAAAATCTATAGGGTTCGTACTATGGTGACTTACAATATACGTACCAACTTTCAGGTTAATCGAACAAAGCCTTTAGACGCTAGCGTGTTCACAAACATACACACATACACACATACACACACACACACACACATACATACATCATCGTAAAAATAGTGAAAACGGACTCAGGGGACCTCAAAACGTATAGAAACATCAAAATCTCGAATTCGGATTTTTGACATGATTACAATACTTTCCTCACTATAGTGTTCGGAAAGTAAAAAAAGGAAAAAAAAAAAAAAAAAGGAAAAGAAAATCTCTATATTTAAAGGGGACTAATGTGCAAGTTGTACCTCAAGGGACTAATGTGCAAGTTGCACCGAACGAACAAACTATTTCTTTCAACGAAAATGCCTACTAACCCTGGACGATAGGTCTAATATATCGTATCATATTATATATCGTATTTATCGTAATATAACTCAATACTTATTTCGCTTCCTTCTTCGACTCGTTTCAATACGCATTTTTTATATGCATGAGCAGCCCCCGAAAAACAAAAACATTAAATCATTAAATTCATTTTTTTACTTATGTTTATTTCATATTATTTCATGCGCACTTTTTATTTCCTAATTCAAAATTATTTTCGACTTTTTCGATATCGCTTGTAACGATACTGATTATTATTAATTTTCTTTTCTTTTTCTTTCAATAATAATAATAATAAAAAAAGAGATTTTGATGAAATTCTGGCAAAAGCAGAATTTAGTTTAGGACGGAGGACTATTAGTTTTTTTTTTTTCTTTTTTCAAATTATAACATCGCTTTCAAATTATTCAATTATATTTTCGATAAATTTTAGATTTCTCGATAAATGTCCATCTATCGAAATCGACAACGCAAAAATCCCAGATTGAGACTAATAGGCCCCCAGTCCTAAAAAAAAAAAAAAAAAAAAAAAAAAACTAACTTAAAATTATAATGATATAAATATAAAGACTGGCGAAAAAAATATTCGAAAAACTTAATACTGAATAATCTTTTCCATGAGCAAAAATACCAATTTTAAAATATTCATGATTATTAAAGAACCGAAGCTTTTTTTCACCTTTTCTACTTGGAGGATTTTTGTTTAATTGACGATAAAATCGAAAGCCTCGATCATTTATTTTCACTTCTGATTGAATAATCTCATATAGACATGTCTTTTTTAAGTAGCAGAATGAAGAGAGAAACCTCAAGGATTTAGAACATGACATTCGGGGTCAATATCAACTACTTGAGCTGTCAGGTTTACTATGCTAACTGATTACGCATTATGATCTGGCGTGAATCAGAGGCGGACGCGCTAATAAATTTTGAATTCTTCCATTGTTTAATTTAACTGAAATTAGAATTTTTATTGTCGAATCAATAAAAACGTCTGTAATGTTGAGACGCTAAATTGAGAGCTTATTTGAATAAGAAATTTTAGTTCTCTATTGGTTATAACACTTTCCTACTTTTTCTTTTTTACTTTCTTCTGTAATATGTAGTAAGAAAGTAATAAAATAGTGAACATTTTCCGCCTCCAGTTTCCGATGGATTCACCTGTGTGGTGTGGAAACAACTTGAACACGATTTGAATATTTTTGGAAAATGCCTGTTTTTGTATGAGTGTATCGAAAATATTGTGGACGCTCTATTTCATAAACCAAAGGACGGAATTCAATGTAAAGTTTACATTTGGTAATACCTTGACTGAGTTGGTGCTGATTAACGTTTGGTGCATAATACTCAACAGTGGTTCTGCTGCAAATTTATTACTTCCTTATACAAAGTATAAGGAAGTATTGTAATCCCGATTTGCGAAAAGGAATTTGTATCTCGCATAGCTCAAAAACGAATCGTCGTAGTATGTTACAAATTTATATTTGGGATTGTCATGATATCTAGTTTTACACCTGCATGTTTGGTCTTAATACAAGCTCTCGTTTTAGAGATATCAGCGACTTTACACGATTTTCCGTGACGTCTCGCTTAACTCAAAAACGGTTGGAGGTAGACGTTTGCAAATTGGTATATAAGTTTTTTATAACATCTAGTTGTGCACCTCCCTTTTTAATCTTTCTGTGAGTTTCCATTTTGGAGATATTTACGAAAATTATATGCATAAGGACCAAAAATACAAAGGTTTTAGCCATTATATATGATCTACCATCATATGTGTTCTGTTCAATATCATTTAAAAGAAGCTAATAATAGAACCCATAATGATATTGTTATGAAACCTATCGACATTTTTGCGTGTAGAAAATAATTCTTAAAGACATAAGCAGGTTCCAGTCGAAGAATGCTCATTATTTAATGGATATTCAGCCAGTAGATAGAGCCCGTAATGATATTGTTATGAAATAGTTGCCGACATTTTTGAGTGTAAGAAAGTACATCAGCAGGTTCTAGTAGACCAATGCAATTTATTAATGAATATTCAGCTCTTAGATAGAACTCCTAATGATATTGCTATGAAAGTTGTTAACATTTTTGCGTATAGAAAGTAATTCGTAAATAAATGAGCAGGTTCTTGTCGACGAATGCACTTTATTTAATGAATATTCAGCCCGTAGATGAAGCCCGTAATGATATCGTTATGAAAGTTGTCGACATTTTTGCACGTACAAAGTAATTCTTAAAGACATAAGCAGGTTCTAGTCGATTAATGTACTTTCTTTAATGAGTATCCAAGAAACGTTGAATAAAACTTCTTTTTGTGCCACAAAAGTCAATAATCAATGAATATTCTCGAAATCCAATAAAACAATCATTCTTACAACAGAAACCAAGTAAGCATTTTTAAATATACTGCAGAGCAGAAATTTCGCTAGCTCAGGAGCAAACGAAAATTTCGAAGTCTGAATGGAATTTGAATTCATCGAGAGTATTGTCAGGATTTATCAAATTTTTGAGGTAGTTCTGCACTAGTAACCAATTAATCATTACAAAAAATTCCAGAACTCGACTCTTATTGAGGTTAGAGTTCCCAGATTTTGGAAATCGTAAACTACCACTTTTTGCCACATTTGAATGCCTAATTTGACGCTAAGTCAATGACCACCTTCGTCGAAATGAGAAAATATAGAAAGAAGCACGTAAATATATAGGCATGTTATAGTCTACAATCACCAATAATCAGTTTTTTTTTTAATAGTCTTGTTAGTCATTTATAGAACTTTCGAAGAATTAAGTTCTGCGCTATAAACCAATGAATCTTTCCGTAAAATTCCAAAACTCTGTTCTTATTGAAGTTAGAGCTTCTAAACTTTGGCAACTGTAAACAAAAATTTTCGCCAAATTAGCTCAGCAACTTACCAAATTCCACGCCAAATCGCCAAGATCGATGCCAAGACCAAAATCTTCTTGGCGAGATTATCGATCAATTTTGGCGGAAAATATTGTTTTAGGATACTCAGAATTAGTAAACCCTTCCTCAATTTTAATGGTGTTAATTATTTTAGTAAAACATATTGTTTCTTGCCACTAATTTTCGCCAAAGAGATCAAAAGTAGGCCACCTATACTCGAAAAATTTTCACTGAACTATAAGCGGTTCCTTTCCCAATGGGAGATCTTAAAAAAAAAAAAAAAAAAACTATATTTGTTTTGTCGGTATATATAATCAGATTATCGTGACATTTGTGGTTTGAGTAGCAGATTTTTTTTTTTTTTTTTTTTTTGCCTGTTTTCAGGAATGTTCGTGGATTGGAATCTGCCTGTTTATTTATGGAATAAGTTACCTTTCACTATAGTGTCAATGTTTGCATAACAATATGTATTGTAATGACTTCAGACTAATGACTTTAAGGAGAGGGCGCTGTTTGTTCAGCACGGTGAAAAGACTTTCGAATTAAAGAGAGACTTTAGTTTTGAGTTTTGTTTTGAGAAGGGAATGATGCAACGCCGAGAATAGCGGGTGCCTGGCCTGAGTGCCGTTCATGTTTTATTATTTTCGGTCCAAAGTTTAGCGACCATTTTATGCAATATGTGCTACGTGTTTTCGTTTACCCTTTATGTATGTGTGTTGTGTCGTATAGTGTTTGTAAATGAGAAATAAAAAATATTTCTCTAAAGAAAAGCAATCTTCTCTTGATTTCAAGCCTACGATACATCACAGTCTACTGTTATGGTGGCAGCTAAAGGAATACGTCCGACGCAACAAAGAATTCACGCTACTAAAGGGGTAAGTGCCTTTATGTATGAAACAGTGCCTTGATTTAAAAATAATATAATAAATACCTCAGTTCTTGTATTAGAACGTGAGAAAATATTCTTTTTTTAAAAGGGGTACTTTAATTCAGATTATGTATTTAAATCATGAATCATATAGCACTGCTTATCCCTATTCATTTAGTAAAAGTATTGTTTTAAGATAAATTATTATTGTAGAGAAAATGTATATATATTAAACTGATTTATCCGTTGGTTAAAAGAAAAAAAAAAAAAAAAAAAAAAAGAAGAAAATCTTTCAATTTTTTTTGTCGATGTATTTCGAAAAAAAAAAAAATAAAGTTGATGAATCTGTGAGAAATAAATGAATATATGTTTTTTCTTTTGTTTAATGGTATAATAATAATAATAACTTACTGTAGAATAAGTACATTTTGAAAAGAATTTCGGTTTTAAACGGAATTGCAAAATTTGAGAACAAGTTGAAATAAAGTATCTGTTCTGTAATTAAAGCTAAATAAAGAATAGATATTTTTTTTAGGGCTTTGAGAAATAAAAAATAAAAAAGAATGTATTTATTATCGAATTAAAAAGAAAAATGTTGAATGATTCATATTAATGTGCATTTCAGGTCATTTTTATTTCTGATATTTTATTGGATTTATTTTTCTTTCTGTCTCTTTTTACTGATTTTAATATTTCTTTGCTAAATAATACAAAAAAGAAAAAGAGTGAATAAAGAATAAAAAAGAAGTTAGTTTTGCTTTCGTGTAAAATGATTCTGTTCTTGTTTGAAACAAAATATAGTTACGGTTTGAAGTAAAATGATTTAATTTTGCTTTCAAATGAAATGTGTAATGTTTAGATGTTCATTTTATTTATTAATATTAATTACTATGGTAATTTATGTTACTTAAATCCAATTTTGTGAAACTTACTTTTTTTTGATAAAGCAAAAGAGTTTCGATTTGAAAACGAAACTATTGTTTATTTTTTTGGTTTGAAGAAAAATATTAATTATTCTGTTTCCTGAGAAATATGTGTGCAAAAAGAATCAAATAGTTTTGCAAATAAATAAATTTATTTCTGTTTTGAATTGAAATAATGATTGTGTAGGAAACAAGTAGTACTTAGTATGAGAACATACTTGGTTTAAAATATTATTTTTGAATATATGATTTATTTAATAAAAGAAATTTGGGTGATTAAAAATGTTCACGTATTCTTTTCTTTAAGAAGAAAAGTGTTTCTTTTTATGAAAAAAATATATATAGATTTAAAAAAAAAAAAAAAAACAGTGTTCTCTTGAATAGAGAAAAATAAGGTATTTTTCATAAGTTATAGATACCATTAATTGGGTTGGATATTGTTATTTTTTTAATTAATTACAAAGCTTAATTTCCCTCATTATCTTATTTTATTTGTGTGTTTGATTGATTTTTGAAAAAAAAAGGGGGGGGGGGTAATAAAAAAAAAAAAAAAATAATAATAATAATAATAATTTTTCTGATAATTTTATTTGTTTATATTTTATTATCGTTTTGAGAGCATTCTGGTTTTGTTTGGGGTTTACAAACATGGCATTTTTAGCTAAAGCTCGAAAACATGAATTATTGTTTGTTTTCGTTAGCTGTGACCCTGCTCACCTATGCGCATGCGTGAGGTCTGCTTTGATTTTGTTAAAATAGGGTAGAAGCGTAGAAGATGAGAGAATGTTTACATTTTACGAGTGAGAGATAAGTTGCGGTTTCTTTTTTCTTTTTTTTTCTTTTCAGGACATTATTGAATTTTGAGGCGATACTTCTTCGTTATATTCGTATAAAGGCAAAATGCTGATTTTTCCCCCTTGTAATTTTTAAATAAGTGTAGAAGATCAGTTTTATTCTTCGATGCAAAATAAAATCCGTAAACTTAAAAGTAAATGCCTGTTTTCTTTCTTCTTCTTCTTTTTTTTTTTTTTTCAGTTAAAATTATTTTTATTTGCTTACTTGATCTCTAAATTCGTACTATATCTGTCATACCTGAACACTTGTTTCATGCACTGATTATAGTAGTAAATTAATTAAAAATGACTTAAATTAGGTAAAATTTACATAATTCATTAATAAAAGAAGAGAAGAAGAACAACGTTTACAGTAGACTTTACCTGTAGTAAAAGTAATATATTTTTTTCTTTTAAATTATACTGCTAAAATAAAAATACCATATTTTTGGATCTCTATTTTACAGAAATTTACAGAAAATCGTATTTAAATCAAATCATTAGATTTTTTTATCATGATTATTTTACACCTTTTATTTTTCGCGCATATTGTCATATAAATTACATTAAATAAAATATTGTTAATTAAAATTTACCTTTAAATATCATCGTCTTCATCTGCTGAAATTGGCTAAGTGCCCATCTCATTCAACGCATCACCCCTTTTCCGAGTAGGATCGTTCCGCGAGAGGTAGACATGGTTTACGAAAACGGACAGTAATTCAGATTTGTGAGGAAATCGGTGTTGAAGTAGATACTTCCAGTAGAGTTATTGACATCAAGAAATTAATTTTATCTAGCAAGTCCTATAATGAGGAAGAAGTAAAATTAATATTGGAAAGGCTTCTTGAAGATAGAAAACTACAAGAAGAAGCGAGACTAAGACAAGAAGAAAGAGAGGAAAGAAGGACCCGAGAAACTCAACAATATGAACTTGAATTAAAGAAATTGGAAATTTCAAAAGAAAATCCTGAAAGATTATTAGAACCAGAAAGGGTGATTGAATCGGTCCCAAGAATACAGTTAACCCAAATTACCCCAAGATTTGATGAAAAACATGATGAAATGGGTTTATATTTAATAAATTTCGAAAGAAGAGCGGAGATGGCACGAGTTCCAAAAACGGATTGGGTGGCCTACCTGTTAGCAGTTTTACCGCCAGAACTTTCCAAT
>CAWVNO010001971.1:0-12000 GCA_963930645.1 Salticus scenicus
GTGACAATATGTCGTGGTCAATATGTCGAAGGGTCAATATGTAAGACGTTGCTCCAACATTCCTATTCCTCTTGTGTGGCCACTTTATATCGTTTCTGGTGCTTCTTGCTGAATTGTATTTAGGTCGCAAGAAAAGAAAGCCTAAGAAGTTTGAGAAGAGAAAACCGAAAAATGCACGGAAAGTAACTTCTACAGTATAGGGTTCTCAAAGAAAAAAAAAATTAAATGATGTGAACATAACGCAGATTTTTTTATGAATTGAGATTTGTTTACTTATTATTTATCTTATTTATACAATATTATTTAATTTTCATCAATATATTTATCTGAGCATTTTAAAATTTATTTAAGAAAATTTTATTTTTAACTTATTAGATTCAAAAAATAATAATAATAACTATGAAGGAGCAATAGATATATGCAGAATCTGCTATTTTTATTGATAAATCATACGCAAATGCTAAACCGGTCAAGTCCGGAAAATTATCTCATTTCACAGAAAACGTTGTAGAAGAAAATGATATTAAACGCATCTTTCTCAAATGAATGAAATTTTTGTTTTCAATCTGTTCAGCCAACAGATTTAGTTATTAGTTCAAATGAAAATGATTCAATGTTCAAATGAAATTCCATTCTGCTAGTAAATCTTTCTAAGTTAAGGCATTAAATTTATCTTCTAAAACTGTTAAGCTGACAGATTCGCATATGTTTACTGAAAATCAAGTGATTGAAAATGCACTATTAAGTTACAGTGCGTCTCAACATTTAGTACCTAATTTACATGAAAATGTCGGGAATGAAAGTGACAGATTAAAATATTTCCACGTTAATTTTCTGCCTGCTAACTGTAAACCTCAGCATACGGGTTTGGATGTTTTTTCCCGAACCATTTCTATTAACTGCGGTTTCGACAACATAAGCAAGAGTACCTCACTCCATGAGCCTTTGCACTTTAATCTAATGAGATTTTTTATAGAGCCAGCTGAGCCTTCCTCTGGAACTCTAGAGAGTGACACTATACCGTGTTCGAGCCCACCCCAGCAAAGTGCCTCTCCATTCTGCAAACCGCCAGCCCTGATATTCCCCCGACAAGTGCACAGACCAGCCTGACTAAGAGGTGTGATCCTACAAATGTTACAGCGGAAACCTTAAGTCAAGTTATATCGTTCTGTATTTTTTTTTTTTTTTTGTTACGCAGTATATCTCCATCAGAGCTGTACCAAAATGTACGACATGCCTTGAAGCCCTTCGGACTTTCGAACGTTGCGTTGTATGAAAGCAAAAGACTTTCTCAAGCTCAAAACTGCAAAATTTAAAATCAGTGCATAAACTTTCATATTGAAATTCATGTTTAAGCTTCTATGTCAGCATTTTTGTTCGCTCTTAACATATATTTTATGTATGTCCATTAAGTTCTATTACTTTTTAGCCAGCACCTTCAGAGCTGGTAATATAAAATTGTTTTTCTTAGCCCTTTGTAAAAATCCCCCCCCCTTTCATATTTCTATAAATAATGTACTTGTATATATAAAATAAATATTTGTAATTGTAAACTTTTGTATATGTACTAAAAAATTTTCTATATATATGTTTTAGAGTGGGGAAATGTTTTTTAAGCTTCCTGCATGCAATTCGCGTTTAACACTAACATTAATAAAACTAGCAATTTAGTTTTTTCGCTCATGCACTAGCTCGAGGGAAATGATTATTGTGTATAAAATATTTAATGCATTCAGAGACAAATTGTCTCGGTTGTCTTTCTGCAAGTGGCAGTTTAACTTCTCTTTTGAATATGTTACTGTAAAAAGCTTTTATTATAGATATTCTCTGGTGAGATGTCCGGAGTATTCTGATGATGTTTCTGTGGACGATTCAATCACCCCTTCCTGACCTCAGACTGAGGCGGATCTTGTCTGCGAGCCTTCGTGGGCATACCTCTGCTAGTAAAGTCCAGTCAGATCCTAGTCTCGAGTAATGAAGATACCAGTTAATCTGATTTGAGGATGAACCTCTTTACAAGTCAACTGATGCCAGAATTTTTTTTCTAATAAAGACTTCACTTTTATGGTTATCATGTAAACCTTTCTACTGCAAAACTGTTTTTGCATAACTGCACTTTGTTACTGATTGTCGCATTTCTGTAAAGCGACACACCTGTACAAAAATCCTTTTGAATTCAAGAATTTACCTTCCTGGTTCGTCAGGAAGATGATTGTTAATCCTTTATGTATTTGTTGGGCTACACTCCATTTTTTTTTTTTTTTTTTTTTTTTTTTTTTTTGGTTCCGGAGTTTCCTGCTGTAAAGGGTCCCCAATTTAATTTAAAATTTAAATTTCTTTTATCAGGGTTTGTCAGGTTTTCTGCTCAGTAATTTTTTTTTACTTACCACTGTATTTTAAGATGTAAGCAGTTCATTGCTCGGTAAATTAAACATTCTCCCGCTTTTTCTAACTTATTCTAAAGTTAGTTTTAGAATTTTAAGTAACGGCTACTCTCGCAGTAAAGTTGGCTTAGTTTAGATGATATATTGTGTTTTAAAAATTTAACGGGTAAAAACCCGTTGGGGATTTTTACGTAATTTTTTTCTTCTTTTTTTTGCGGGGGGGGGGGGGGGCTGGAAGGTCGGTGTGTGGTAGAATTCACGGCAGCATGGCGCGGAAGCTAAGTTCACAAGTTGCGAAGCGCGAGTGAATAAAGAGAAGTCGTAGAATTAAATGAAGTGAGTGGAATGGATGAATCTTAGATATAAATATGGATGTGAGAAGGGTGTGAAAGTGTGAACAGGAGAGTAGGAGCATGGTGTAGATGAGAATAGTTCAGTGGTCGACAGAGAGCAATCGTCGACAGTATCGATATTGGTAAGATTAATTTACCTTTATTTTATGCTTTGCTGAAGTTATCCCCCTGATGTTATTTAAGAGTTGTTTCCGAGTTAGCCCAACACCCGCCTTGATATCGATCGTTAATAAAATTTGTCTGTTTGTATTTAACTTTGTCTCGTGCTCTTATTTACTACTTAAGTTAGATTAAATTAAGACTTATTAATTTACCACTTATTCCTCACAAATTAAATAAATGAATATATATTAATTACAACAAAAAGGTAAGAAAAAATGCCCTTTCCGTGATGTATTTTGATTTACATAGAGTTTACTTTATTTTGGTATTTAGAATTGCACTTCTCTGCGAGGAAAATCATTTGCATTCCTCATGGAAAATAATTCTGTTAAGTATTTTTTTTAACATTTTTCTGTTAAGTATTTTTTTAATAATATGTGCTACGCGAACTTCTATTGGAAAATGTAGAAGAAATTTAAGAGTAGCGAAACAAAACACACCGGTTTTATGTAACAATTTAAAGAATAAATATGAAAATATAAACTTACTGAGTAAATATTGATTTCGATAGTTACTCTGTAGACTGTTCTACCCCCCCCCCCTAAAAAAATAATAACAATCATTTATGTAAATAATGATAATTATGTTTAACTTTTCAATATAAAATTTGTATGTATATAATTTTAATAGTAATAGTCAACTAGAAAAGAAAAATTGCATATGTACAAGAAAATTATATGTATATATGGAATAAGGAATATGTATCACTATGAATTTCTCTTTCTATGTGCCTCTCAATGCAGCTGAATATATATATATATATACAAATATATAATTTTAATTGTCAATTTAATTTTAATTTTTTAATATATAATTTTAAGTCAATGTGAAAAAAAATTATAGGTAGAGGAAATGCATATGTAGATATGAAATATGTATCACTATGAATTTCTATTTCAACATGCCTCTCGATGCAGCTGGTTAGAGTTCTTCTTCTCGAATTTTTACATAAAAGAACAGTCGTCAACTGCTCATTGTGCAGCACTAGTGTGATGTAAAACCCATTCAACCAACCAACTATAAATGAACATTGTTTATATCAAAGCATTATTTCCACACAAAAAAAAAGTTTTTATTTATTTTATTTTATTTTTTGTGCGCTTCCTTCACATCATAAAAGAGTTTCTTTTTCTACAACGTATATTATACATACCTTTTAAACGACGCCACTTTTAAGCCAGTTCTCTTCCTAAAAATAAATTTAAACCGCACGAAAAATTTTATTGCTGCGTATTAATATTTACATAATTCAACAGTTATTTGTATACTAGCGTAGGCTGCCAACACTTATTGCATAGCATTATCATAACCTGTCTGTTTTTCACCACACAATAAAATAGCTAAAATCTGTTTAAATTATTGAAATAAATCCTGATAATTAACTAAAACATATAGATTTTTCGAGATATTCTATTAAAAAATAAATAAAATAAATAAAATGATAAGTTACTCATAGGAAAAATTTATACTTCCAAAGTGACTATTACTATTATAAATAAAATTTATCTGTTTTACTCAATCTGACCCATTTTTCAATTATTTATCTCATTTATCTAATTGGCTGAAAATAATTTTCATTGCGTAAAACAAAACGATTTTTTTTTTCACTTCTACATTAAAGATTATGAAAATAAACTGAAATTTGTCCCGCAGTCGAGAAATATGCAACAAAAGTTAATAAAATAAAGTATGATTAGAGTGAAGATTTAAAAGCCTGAACTAAAACATTCAGATACGTAAAGGGCTATAATTGAAAATTCTTAGAAATTCAATTCTTTTGTGATAAGAGTTTATTTACACTTTCCAACCATATGCAAAAAATAATTATCAATTTATTTAGTCTACCTCTCTGTCCGTCCTATGAAGACGTAAACAAAGTACGTTCAAAATTTAAGTGCAAAGAGTAACGTACAGTTGGAAAATGTTAGTAATTTATTCGAAACGCATGATTTGTGTTTTAAGTTTCATTTGCTCGGAGCATGAAGATCCATTTCTAACGATTAAGTTTTTATTTATTTTACTGTATAATTGTCGGATGTCAGTGCGTAATTTGGATAACGACGTCGACCACTTGCACAACAACCTTTTGATGAATTTGCAGAACCATTGATTTATTTAGTTTCTAAAATAAATATACGTTAAATTTCTCTATATAAATCTGAAATATTCTTAAGTAAAAAACATGCAATTTTCCAATTGAGAGAGGTATTCAACTTTATCAAATATTTTATTTCAATGCTTAAAAAAAAAAAAAAAAAAAAAAAAAAAAAAATCGAAATATCCTATATTAACTTTCAGAGAGTGTTTATTATCATAACAATTGCAACATTTAAAACTTTTGTTTCAAGTTAGAGTAAGTACGAGATTTTCAATACTATGGGCATTATTTCTCTCTCTGAACTGTGAATAATGCTTGTTTTCAAATAACTTTTAAAAGATTTACTGTAAAAGATTAACAAAGCTCAAAACTTCACAATGGGACAAAAGACACGTTGTGAATGTCGTGATTGCATAGAAACAGACTTTCAAAAAATCAAAACTTGGTTTCACATGATTAACTGTAATAAAAATTAATACAGTTTGCATTATTTGAAGGGAGTAAGCAGACACTCCTTTTCTCTACTCTCTGAATAGGGAAGCAAGAATACGTTCACCAAAACCCGTGACGAATATTTGACTAATAGTGTAAAAGCATTAGAGCTGTGCCGATTAATCGATTAATCGGTTCCGTTAATCGATCAATGCTTAGTCTCGATAATTTTTTTTTTATCGAGTTAATCGGATCGATTAATTCGATTAAAAATTTTCAAAATCCGATTAAAATTACGAATTAAAGTAAAAATGCGTTACCTATTTTGCTAACTAATATTCTAAGAAACATCCATCAAATAATGAAAAGAAAAAAAAAAGTTGCACTTTTGTTGATAGAGAAAAGGGGGAGGACAGTTATTAAACAAAATTCCGCTTCATGCGCATTCTGGAGCAATGCCACCTGTCTTTAGCCTTCTACAGAAAGTGTTGGCTAGGGTAATAGTATTCTCAGAAACAAGAATCATTCAAAAAATGCAAACTTTAAAGATAAAAGAAAACAGAATTAAAGAAGGGATTGAGATTTCCGCTATCCATCTGATGGGGGAAATGTCAACAAAGTTTTATAATATCCTCAACCGTTTATTGTCTGTTGGGAATTGCTGATAGTAACTATTAAAGTAGAAACAGAAAGTAACATTCTGTGTCCTAGTCCGGAGTGACTAAGAAAAACTAAAATATAAGAATTTGAGATTTTTATGATAAGGATAAGGAATTTTGAGAATACATTTAAAAATAGTGACAAGCGATATGGGCAAGGCCTGCAAATATAAAACTGAAATACGTGTAAATTCATTTTATGTTTCTTTCAAAATGAATAAAAAGAATAATTTACTTAAAAATAAATTAATAAATAAAATAAACAAGTGGCAATATTTATATAAAATTAACACTTAAAGTCGCCAATTATTACTCTGAAAATTGATTTAAATTTCAGCTATGAAACAGATATAGTTTATTAGACAAAAATTTTTGAAAAAAAAAAAAAAAAAAATTCAGTCAAACTTATAAATAATATGTGTATATACATATATAGTCAATATGAGAGTTTTATTCAACATTGAAATAAAATTGTATATAAAGAAAAATGAAAACCGATTAAAAAGTCGATTAATCGACCGATTAACGATTCATGAACTACGATTAACCCAGTTAAAACTCTTAATCGATTCCCACCCCTAAAAATCATATATTTTGTTTTAAACATACGTTAGTCTAAATACTGTAGTTGTAGTCATAATAAGCAGTTTATAAAGAATAACATAAAAGGTTAAAAGCTCTCAGAATTATAGAGTACCGTTTGAATTACTACTTCATGTTTTGGAAAACTAATAGAAATGTCTGTGAAAAAAAAAAAAAAAAAAAAAAAATCTACATTTGGCATACTGCAAGTAAACGTAGAAATCTTGTTTTAGTATCGTGAAGAAGGCGAACGCATACTTGTTTATTTTGCTGAGATAAGAATACCTGTATTGTTCTACGCAAGAAAAACATAGAATCAAAAGGTACTGATTTATTTAGTCTTTTCTCATTGTTTAGTCCTTCTTTTATAACGTATAAATTAACGAAGAAAACCCATTTTAAGTTATGGCCTTTAAATTTAAAGAAGTGAAATAAAAAATCGTTGATTTTGTGATCTATTGTAAAGATAAATTGCATCGTTTGAATAGTAACAATAAAATAATATAATTTACCTAAATAACTCACTACAAGATAATTTACAAGTAAAAAATGTAAACACAGACTAAAACACATTTTTTAGTTAAATAAAAAAAAAAAAAATTGTGCATTTAAAAGAACTTTTGGAGATAATTCGATTTTTATTTCTTTAATAAGTGACGATTATTTATATTTCATTGATTTGAATAATATAAAAACACGTCGTAGTACAAATTTTAGCAATATCTAACAAATTTATTTAAAGCTTCACAAACAGTTTTTTTTATTATTATAATTTATGTGAAAATTTTTATGTTATTTCCTAAAAGAACAATTCCGTATAGGGGTTAAAGTGAACCTCTTTCATTATTTTTATAAGAATAGAAGGAATATAAAACTTTTAAGTATACTTAACATTTTATGATACTTGAAAAGAAAAAATATGAGAATATCTTAAATCAATAAAACTTTAAAAATGTAGCTGAACCCTTTTACTCAAACATACAAATTTGCACTTTTAATTTGTTATTAATTCATAGACTAAAGTAATATTTTCACATCTGACTAATATGGAAACAAAGAGAAAAATAAAACTTGGTTTTCTATGGAATAGAGAGGATATTCCAAACTTATCTGTTAGAGGAAGCATGCTAGATCGAATACTACTTGCACTCAAAATGTACCTCGAACAATACACAAACATGTTTGATAGAGTTGATGTTATTTTCGGGAAACGCTCTTCAGAACTTGAGGAAAAAGTAAAACGTTTGGAAATTGACATAATTATTATACCAATGGTTATGGATGAAGTTAGTGTAGAAGAATTTGATTTCAGCTACCCCTTCACAATGAGCGATGTCACATTTGCAACTCGAAAACCAGAATATAAACCAAGAGTGTTTGGTATCTTTGAAACGTTTTCTCTGTCGGTTTGGATAACAATCCTATCAGTACTAATGGCAATGATTGTGATACATTATTTTCTCTTGAAATGGAAACATAACAGAAGTCATATTTTGTTTCACGTTTTTGCTGTACTGATGAAGCAGAGTGCTCTGATAACACCTTCCTCGTTTGCAGAAAATATCCTCGTGTATTCATGGGTGATCGGAGCCATGATTCTATGCCTGTCTTACGATTCAGTGTTTCTATCTTTCCTCTCATTTCCACCAGTTAATAAAGTAAAAGATTTGTCGGATTTGTCATCGGCCGTAGAGAAAGGAGATTTCCATTGTATGTCATACATAAAACACGGTATTGCTGCATATTTGTGGAATTCAAAACAGAGACATTTAAGAGTTATTGCAACGGATATCGTGAACAATAGTTTAAGTTACGGAAATGTCATTGGTAATTTTATGTTAGAGGGTAAGAAGCGAAATCTGGCTTATTTCGTGAAAACTCAAGTTGCGAAAGCTTTCAATGGAGAATACTTTGTTTCAGAAGATCATTTTTTCGAACATTTGTCTGCAATGCCAATTCAACGAGGCTTCTGTTGCAAAGAGATGATAGATATTTTTGTACATAGAATGATGGCTTCAGGTCTTCATTTGAAATATTCACGCGACTTTCTGTTTACGTCTCACCATTTCATTTCATCGTATAACTTGGAATCTGATACCACTAACCGAAAGTTATCTCTCACAGACGTTGCTCCAGCGTTCCTATTTCTCTTGTGTGGATACTTTATGTCGTTTCTGATTCTTCTTGTCGAATTGTATTTAGGTAGGAAGAAAAGAAAGCCTAAGAAATCTGAGAAGAGGAAACGGAGACATGTTTGGAAGGATACTTCAGCAGTATAAGGTTCTCGAAGATAATTTTTTTTTCTTTGAATAAGTGATCATTATGCAGAGTATTTAGAAATATGATTTGTTTACTTATTATTTAATTTATTCACACAATATTTTTTATTTTAATTAATAGATTTTTGTAAGCATTTGAAAAAATGTTTAAGGATTTTTTTTTTTTTTTTTTTGTTAACTTGCTAGATTAGAAAAAAATAATAATAACTATGAAGTGACAATAGATATATATATGTTTTCTAAATATACATTATTCTTTAAAGAATATATTTACTGGATCTATTCTACTTACTACAAATATGTACTACATTTTCTTACTTGTGTAAGTTTTGTCTGAATTCGATTTTATCTAAAAAATACATATTACTCAGTAAATGATGATTAATTTTTGCACTTGTTTCGCTTGCAATGTACTATAAAACTGCTTCACGTGCATGATATTTACAAGACCGTAAAAGTACCTCTTCATTGTCTAAATCCAGTTAACCAATAATCTCAAGCTTCTTAGATTTAGTTCTTTCTGAGCATAATCAAATCTTTTTACCGTGGCAGTCGAATTCAGAAGATGCAAGATTAGAACATACTAATTATTCAACGTTCGCTCCAAATTTTCGTTTGAAACTTGCTAAGCCAATTTCAAAATAGTTATTAGACACATACTCACCCTAACCATATATATATATATATATATATATGTATATATAATAATAATAATTATAATAATAATAATAATAATAAAAATTTTTATTTTTGGGATTTTTTTGTTCTGAATTATCTGTTTGTAAACTGAATAAAGACAAATAAATATTAATTTAATCAATAAATCTACTTGAATGTAAATACAGCAGGAACCTGCAGCAGTTGTTTCAGTTCAAATAAATGGAATGCTTATTATGAGTTTTAAAAAAAGAAAAAGAAGTGTATGATTCTATCATTAAAGCATCAACTGCCCATTCGAACCTAAATTGACTTTTACATATTGGTTTCTTTGTAGCATCGTTCATTGAGTTTAGGAGTAGTGTTTCTAACTACCAATTAAAGAAGGACGAAAAATTTAAAAATCGACTAAAACAAGGAAAAAATAACTCCACAACGTGTAAAGTGACACTTGCTGATTCCCGTGAAATCGTTATGGATTAATGACATTTAATTGTGCTACTAAATACTCTCACATGGTGCCACAGAACCACTGTTTTATAACAAACGTGGCATGTTTTGGCATGTGTCGTCTTCTTGGAAATTTAGAATCAAGCAGGACAAGAAATTGCACATTCAACAAAAATAGGTTAATGAAAACTTTCTTTCGGGATATTTTCAGGGAAAAGAAATAATTGACTATTTTCCTGCTACAAATATTTATATAAAATAATCTTTCTCTTATTTAAACTCGAAATTATTTTAGAAAAGTAGAATAAAGTTTTTAGTACGAAATTAGTTTCAACAATGAAAGGTGGATTTTTTTCATTTCTAAATGCATCCTGAAAAAAGAGTGAAAATAACGATTCCTGGTTCCTGCCTATGTCAGACTACGTTACTATTCGTTTTGTAAGTAATAGTGGCCTAAATACATAGACAAGAATATGAAAAGGAGACTTGGCACTACATAACTAAACTAAAAAGAAATTTCTAAACATTATTCTATATACGTAAATATATATATATATTTATTGAGTTCGACAAAATTTTCGACTTTCAATTTTTAATCGATTTATAAGCTTTGTGATGTTCTGAGCATGATTTGTTTATTTTTAGAAAATATCTGAATGTCGGTGTGTCTGCATGTCTCTCTTTTACTACACGTTAGCAAATTTTTCTGGCCGCTATCTTACAATCATTTGAAAATCCTTCATAAAAGTGCACCGCCCAACAAAGACACTGCTATTTCTCTCACTTAAAATAAGGCTATACATCGAATTCTGTGGTGTACAATTTCACAAATAATTATTTGTATGAGGGCTATTTCAGTAATTATTGCTGGTTCAATTTGAATGCATATCGGGAAAAAGGAGTCGTTGCTATGCTGAAATTTATTGCCCTTTACAGGAAAGTTTAAGTTTATGAAATGCATAAACTTAAACTATACATGTCATAAACATGTCTATGCATATCATTATAATGCCCAAAACTAGCAATGTGATTTGAACATTATTAAAAACTATTCTGATTCAATAAGTGTGCACGGGAAATATTATGCAATATTTCCCGTTTTAATGTAGGCCATATATCAACTTCTATGATATATAACTAAACAAAACTAGGTGTGTGAGACATATATTATTAAAAATTATTTATTTATTTATTATTATTTTTTATTTCTTTCATCACTTGTCAGATCACAGGTGACGTTGCTAATATTCCCTTTCTTTAATTTTTTAGAACGTTCTATCTCAACATCTATTGGATAAAATAGTATGTAATATGTATTTAAAATATTTTATTGAAAGATTATATGAGGATTGAATTTCTTGTATGTCAGTCGGTAGTTTGCGCTATTTTATATAACAACGCTGTTTATAGAAGGAATTTTTGTCATGTCACATCATTCTGGTTTTCGTAATGTACAAAAATTATATTGCATAGTTTTGTAAATTTAACAAGCACAGTGACAAGTAAAGATGTAGTATATGACAAGTATGACAAGTAGTATAAATAAAAAGTTTTATGTTCACCATCCGTTCAAAGTTTTTAAATTTTATTTTTAAATATTTTTTGTGATTTATGAAACAACGCTTGCTTTAATATATGACACTCACGAAATTATTTGATTTATTGTCTGTGTGATGGAGAAGTAGAATGGAAATGTTTTACATGATAAAAATTATAAATAATCTCTAAAAAATAAAGAGTTAAATTGAACACGTGTGATTTGTTAAATATATTAAAAATACTTTAAACACACGAAAATTTAAATTTATTTAAAAGATGCTAAAAAAAATTTTGTCCGAAGCTTTTCGCTTTAATAGTAAAGCATCATCAGGGATTTTTTTATGATTCGTTTCCAATGAGCAGTTTTGAATATTTTTTTTTTTTACAGTCAACAGTTAAGTCTTT
>CAWVNO010001972.1:0-78801 GCA_963930645.1 Salticus scenicus
AAAGCCGAAAATGACTTCAGAAAATTTTGCCTGTGTGTGTGTGTGTGTGTGTGTGTGTGTGTGTGCGTTGTCTTACCCTCCCTTTCGAGTAACTAAAGCAGTTTAAACACCAACACACCGAGTAACCAAATGCAATGCGAGTAACTTTTGCTGGTTACTCGGTTTGTTTAAGCATGTCACGACGTTTTTTAAGGTTTTTTCTATGCTCTGCACTATTTTTCTTGAAGTTACTCGGAGATGCGTTATTGGGCAATTATCAACACACACCGTGTGTATATATAACCCGTGTGTTTATTTAGCGCCATCTGACGGTGTGTAAAAATGCATCCTCAAACCCAGACACTTTCCCGGCGGTTACTCGCTAAAGCGGTCGCGTACAAACGCGGCAACCCTAGTGTGTTTAAGTTTCTCAAGCTTTCAGGGTTGCTAGGTTAGAGGTTTCCTCAATATTTTGTATTTTCTAGTTGCTTTTTGGCAGTTACATAAAACTTCGGCCTTCGTGAATACAATTAGAATAATTCTTCTCTAAATCAAGAAATTTTAAAAGTTTGTAAATTTTAACATAAAAAAAGCTTTATTTACACTCAAAATAAAAGATTTTTTAAAATTACAATAAAGAAAATCTCTAATGCTGTTTATTAGTTTTTACTGGTATTGCGCAGTGGTCAAATCTCGATCAATTTATTTTTTTCCTTTTTTCTTTCTTTCTTTCTTTCTTTTTCTTTTTTTTTTTTTTTTAGATGCATTTAAATAATATAGGTGTAAATATTCAATTCTTTCATCTAATCAGGTGTGCTTTCAGTTTACTTCATCTTTAAAATAACATAAATTAATTATAATAAAGAAAGAAAGAATTACTATTAGCATCTTTGATTACATAACTAGGCATATCCTTATCAGTAATTTGCTATTATAGAACTAGCGAACGAAATCGTACATTAATGCTCAAGGGTGAAAAAGGTCTCCGTTGAAAAGTTTTGTTCCGCTGAAAAGTTTTGTTTGAACACATCGACTAACCAAATGCAATGCGAGTAACTTTTGCCAGTATCTTCGTTTGTTTTGAAATGATATTTCTTGATACATAAATATATTTAATTTTATTTTATTACACAACTAAATTCTACCTAATGGTGTCCGCGAAAGCCTAATTGATAGATTATTGAATTTAGTCACTTATTTATTATTTCATTTTTTACGCAATTTTATACGTAGAAATGAAAAGAAGTATATATATATATATAATAAATATAAATAAGCAAAATAATCGAAGCCAGATAAAAATTTAATCCCAAAACACATGAGGGCCTTCAGCAGGGGAAGCTCCCCCATGTAGGGAAAGGAATATGAGAAATTTCTGACGAAGAAGATTACAATACAGACTTAAAAGAAAATATTGAAAACTTAAAGAAAAAATTTATTATAGCCACCGTTGACAAAGCTGGGAATATTTTTGCTATTTTTTGCAAAGTTTTTTACAAGATGTTACTTACCAAACAGTATTCCGGTAATTGTCCCTACAAAAAATTAAATGACTCCCTCTTTATTATACGAAAAAGGGTATTGGCTTTTGATAAAAAACTCAATATAAATAGAAACAGTTTTAATTTTCCATACCTATTTATTAATGTTAAATTTCGTTACGTTACTTGTGGTAATTTTGCTTGTAATTACAAGGCCGGTAAAAAACTTTTTTATTTACTCAATAATATCTTAAACGCTTTAGAGTCAGGCGATAATTGCAGTATCATTAAAAATAATTATCCAATTTAAAAATATTTTAAAGAAAATTCAGAAAATATTTCTAAAATTAATACTTAGGATTTTGAAAACCTTTTTCGTAGTATCCCACATTACTTGGTTCTAGAAATTTTTGAAAATATTTACGAAGAATTTTATCATGTAATAGACTGCGAAAAAGTTTACTGGATTAACATTATTAAATTTTGCATCTTCAAAAATGTTTTGTTTAACGGTGTTAATTATTTTTTACAAATTCTCAGTATCCCGATGGGAACAAGTTACTCGAGTGCCTTCGCCAACATTTTTTCTGTTTATGTTCAAAAGAAAATTCAAAGATATTAAATTTTACAGATGTATTGATGACGTAATTGCAATAAACTGTGTTGATTTTGCGAAATATGCAGCTGATATCTATCCCTCCGATCTCGTCTTAAACCGAACTGACTCTGAAAACCAAACTTCTTTCCTGGATTTTAAAATTTAAAAAATAGATAATAACTGGTTTATTGGGATTTATGATAAAAGGCAAGATTTTAACTTTAAAGTTTGTAATTTAACAAATTGGTTCTCCTGTATTAGTCATAAAGTTTTTAAAAATATTATGTTCACCCAAATACACAGAATTAAAATGATTTGCAATAAAAATTTAGACCTGAATCTGACTATGAAAAATATCAAAAACATACTAACTGTTAACAGCTATCCTGTTATTTTAATGAATAAACATTTTAGTATTCTTGATGACAATCCCACTTAAGGTTTGTTGTTCCATTTTGGGCGACATTTAAGTGCTGATAAGTGGCCCTATTAGCTGAAACGGGTTCTATGTTTATAATGAGGGGGGTGGAGGTGTTTTTCAATTTTCCATTTTCTAATGACTAATCCACTTTGTCCATGTATGTGTTTATATATTCTTGTATTATTTATATTCTTGTATTTTATATTCATGTATTATATTTTGTGCTTGATTTCTGAATTTAATTGCTTTTTATGCTTTTTACTAATTAAAATTCGTTTGCTGTATGGTCTTGCTTCCAGCTGTGAGATGTTGGGAGCTAGAAACGTGTGTTTTGGTTAAAATACCAGCGTTTCATCAGAAACTTCTCATATTCCTTTCCCTACATGTGGAGCTCCCCTGATGATGGCCCTCATGTGTTTTGGGATTAAATTTTTATCTGGCTTCAATTATTTTGCTTATTTATTGTAGTTTTATATTTCCTTTTGCTGCATTTACGCTTTGGTTTATATAAACTTTGTTCTAGTTCTATTTATTTAATAATTCAAGTTTTACTCCCTGCTATATTTAAATTTTATCTTATATAATATATATATATATATTATATATATTGAAAGCCTTTTCAAACATTGCAGCAGATATAACCAAGAATCATATGAAAAACTATATAAATATGTAAATATATACATAAATATTTCGTTGCATAGAGAACATCATTATTAACCACTTATTTCGAACTAATGTATGCTCTTCAAAGCATAAAAATTAGAATATTAATAAATTGATCACTGTCACTGCTAAAATGAATTTTCCTAAAAACTTCTTATATTCTTTTTTTGTATACATAATCAGTTCTCCGTCAGTAACATAAAAAAGTGCACTTTTGTATATGTTAACAAAAAAATAAAATAAAATAAAATAAAATAAAATAAAAATAAAGACAGTAAAAACGATGGAATTTGGGTGGGCATATGTTCGATTACAGAGGATGGGTGGTGTGGTTTCGCTGTATGGTTGGGAGGGATAATGAAATTATGTAAAAAAAAATTAATTAATTAATTAGAAGGCGTGTTGCATTTACCTTCTATTAAAACACCCCCCCCCCCTAAAAAGTTAAATTTCTTCGTTACTGAGTTGTAAACTATTGTTATAAATTAGTATTCAGAAAATAGTAAAAACAAGGTAATTAATAAAAATAAATAAATAAAAATAAAAACAAATGAACAAACAAACAAACAAACAAATAAAATAAAAAAATCTTGTAAAATTTCAACAAAAAAGATGTAAATTATGCTTGAGGGTAACGAATGAACAAACTGGCTCAACAAACTAGGAAAAAAAAAAGAACTAAGGCTGGTTACTAAAAGTAAGAACTAAGTAGTTAACTTTAAAGTACTCCATCTAACAAATTTAATTTACTTTAGTAAAGATTTAAAAAAAAAAAAAAAAAAAAAAGAAATCCAGAGAAAATAGTTAGAAGCAAAATAAAAATCCTTTTTAAGAATCTTATTAATTATTACTAATGTATGTAAATGTAAGAATTAGCTTTTCTTTTAGCAGTCTTATTTTCTGCTCTAAAAATATATACCATTAATAATTATTCTAAAATAAATCAAAGCTTTTTTTTTATAATGTAGAAATCTTACAAAAATACATAATAACAAAAGCAAATATTTACTATTGCAAATCAAGAAAAAGAGTACAGTCTGTATCCTTCCATTCGTATACATTCTATAAAAGACACATACATTAAATTTCAGCTACCGTTTTTCAGAGTAACTTTTAGGATAAACAACAACATTGTGAGTAACCAATTCCATCTTTAATTATATTGGTCGCTAAAATATGCTTTTGAACTTAGGTTTCATCCTAGATTAATTATGAAATCGTTTTATAACTGAGTTATCTTAAAGGCATGGTTAAACTAATAATAAATGCAGCGAATTCAAAAAATATAAGAATCACCATTTCTTTCACCGTTCTTATTATCTGAATAAACATAATGTACGATTTCCATCCTCAAGAGTTTTTTATACAGAGAAATCTTACAAATTCATATAATAATAATTAATTAAAAATATAAGTAAAGAAAAGACAAAGTATAGTCTTTATTCTTCTGTTGTAGATATTTTATAAATGGCACACACATTAAATACAAGCTACCGTCTTTCAGAGTAACTTATTTAGAACAAACACTAACATTGTGAGTAACCAATTCCATCTTTAATTATATTGGTCGCTAAAATATGCTATTGAACTTAGGTTTTATCCTAGATTAATTATGAAAACGTTTCATAACTGAGCTGCCTTAAAGGCATTGTTAACCTAATAATAAATACAACGAATTCAAAAAATATAAGAATCACCATTTCTTTCACCGTCCTTATTAACTGAAGAAACATAATATAATGTACGATTTCCATCCTCAAGAGTTTTTGATACAGAGAAATCTTACAAATTCATATAATAATAATTAATTAAAAATATAAGTAAAGAAAAGACAAAGTATAGTCTTTATTCTTCTGTTGTAGATATTTTATAAATGGCACACACATTAAATACAAGCTGCCGTCTTTCAGAGTAACTTATTTAGAACAAACACTAACATTGTGAGTAACCTATTCTATCTTTAATTATATTGGTAGCTAACATATGCTATTGAACTTAGGTTTTATTCTAGCTTAATTATGAGAACATTTTTATAACTCAGCTGTCTTAAAGGCATGATTAAACTAATAATATATGCAACATATACCAAAATATAAAAATCAGCTTTTCTTTCACCGTTCTTATTATCTGTAGAAACATAATATAATATTTCCAATTATTTTAAAATAACTCAAGGGCTTTGATACGCAGAAATCTTACAAAGAAATATAATAATAATAAATTACAGGTATAAATAAAGAAAAGACAAAATACACTCTTTATTCTTCTAGTCGTATATATTCTATAAATGACACACACATTAAATGACAGCTATCGTCTTTTAGAGTAACTTTTAGAATAAACGCTAGCATTGTGAGTAAACCATTTCATCTTTAATTATATTTGTAGCTAACATGTGCTATTGAATGTGCTATTTTATCCTAGATTAATTATGACAACATTTTATAACTGAGCTGTCCTATAGGCATGGTTAAACTAATAATGCAACTTATTTTGGTTTATGCATTGTAATCACAAAATATAAGAATCAGCTTTTCTTTTACCGTTATTATAAACTGTGCAAACAAAATGTAATATACTGTTTTCAATTATATAAAATTAATCAAGGGTTTTGATACGGAGAAATCTCACAAAGATATAATACATATGAATTACAAAAATAAATAAAAAAGAGACAAAGTACGATCTTCATTCTGCTGTTCGTATATATTCTATAAATAACACACAAATTAAAGACCAGCTACCGTCTTTTAGAGTAACTTTTAGAATAATCACTAGCACTGTGAGTAACCTATTAAACCTTTAGTTATATTGGGCGCTAACACGTGCTATTGAATTTAGGTTTTATACTAGATTAATTATGAGAACATTTTATAGTTGAACTATCTTAAAACATGGCTAAATTATTATTTTATGCAACTTATTCACAAAATATAAAAATCAGCTTTTCTATTTTTTTTTTTTTTTTTTTTTTTTTTTTTTTTACCATTCTTATTGTCTGTAAAAACAAAATATACTATTTTCAATTATTTTAAAATAACTCAAGTGCTTTTAATACGAAGAAATCTTACAAAGATATATAACAATAAAAAATTACAGATATAAATAAAGAAAAAAAACAAAGTACAGTCTTTATCTTCCATTCGTATATATTCTATAAATTATACACACATTAAATGCCAACTACCGTCTTTTTTAGTAACTTTTAGAAGAAACACTAACATTGTAAAGTAACCTAATCTATATTTAATTATATTGGTAGAAAACATATGCTAATGAACTTAGGTTTTATCCTAGATTATTTATGAGAATAAATTTATAAATGAGCTGTCTTGAAGGCGTGATTAAACTAATAATATATGCAACATATTTACAGAATATAAGAATAAGCTTCTCTTTCACCTTTCTGTCTTCAGAAACAAATAATATATTATTTCCAATTATTTAAAAATAACTTAATGGTTTTTCATACAGAGAAATCTCACAACGGTATATAATCGTAATTAATTAAAAAAAAAAAAAAAAAAAAAGTACAAATTTTTATTCTACTGCTTATATATATTTTATAAATGACACACACATTAAATACCAGCGACCGTCTTTTAGAGTAACTTTTAGAATAAACACCAGCACTGTGAGTAACCAAGTCTATATTTAATTATATTCATCGTTAACATATGCTACTGAACTTAGGTTTCTTCCTAGATAATTATGAGAACATTTTATAGCTGAGCTGTCCTAAAGACATGGTTACACTAATAATTTATGCAACTTATTCACAAAATATAAAAATCAGCTTTTTTTTACCGTTCTTAATGTCTGTGCAAACAAAGTATAATATACCATTTCCAATATTTTAAAATAACTCAAGGCTTTGTGATACGGAGAATAGATATATAATAATAATAAATTACAGATATAACTAAAGAAAAGACAAAGTACGGTCTTTAAACTTGCATTCGTATATATATCCTATAAATGACACACACATGAAATACCAGCTACCGTCTTTTAGAGTAACATTTAGGATAAACACCAGCATTATGAGTAACCTAGTCCATCTTTAACTATATCCATCGCTAACAAATACTATTGAACTCAGGTTTTATCCTAGATGAATAATAAGAACATTTTATAACTGAGCTGTATTAAAGTCATGGATAAAGTAATAATTAATGCAAGTAATTCACAAAATATAAGAATCGGCTTTTTTTTTTACCGTTCTTATTGTCTGTAAGAACAAAATATAATATACTCTTTCCAATAATTTAAAAACTAGTATGTTATGACCAACACAAGCCTTTCTTCAATATTTTCCTAAACAAATTTACTAAGGACAAATAATTTATTAAAATTATCTAACATGATGCATGCAAACGATTTTCATCTAAAGGAAAACTAATAATAAATATTCAAAGAAATACAGTTTTATTGTGTATAAATGACATCTTAAAAATGCGTTTTTAAAATGGTTATCTCACATGTCAAGTTTCGTACAGTTATATACCGTACAAGTTGTGATATAGTCTTCCCGTTATGGAAGAAATTTCCAGAATAGCAGCACCATCTACTGACCTATGAGCATGCAACTTGAATCAACATAATGTCTCATAATCCCCTTCTCATATATCAAGTTTTGTTTGATTATACGCAATAGAACATTAGCTTTAGCCGTTACTTAAATTTCAGATATCGCTGTGTAGCAGCGCCACCTGTTGGGCGGTTGACACCAAAAGTTGAAACGCATTAACTTATGTAAATTTTAATCTACATATAAACTTATATGCAATTCTGTGCAGTAGTTCCTGAGATGTAGCCTTCCCTTAAATTGCAGAAATCGTTGTATAGCAGCACCACCTGTTGGCCGATGCTCATTTAAATTGAACCAGCATAATACCTCATAATGACTTTCTTACATATCAAGTTTTGTTTCATTACATGCAATAGAATCTGAGATATAGCCTTCTCTTAATCTGCGGAAATCGTTGTATAGCAGCGCCACCTGTTGAACGGTTGACACCAAAAGTCGATAGGCCTTAATTTAGGTCAAGGTACATCTACATATAAATTTGTATGGCATTCTGACCAGTAGGTCTGGAGATACAATTACCACAAAATTTTTGTCACACACACACACAAACAGACAGATAGACATTTTCTAAAAATGATAAAATCGTGTTCTAGACCTCTTAAAACGTGTAAATCCGTCGAAAACCGGAAATAAATTTTTTTTTTTATCCAATACTTTCTTCTATTGAAGATAGAAGAAAGTAATAATCAAGGGTTTTGATACGGAAATATCTTAGAAAAATATATAATAATAGTAATATTAAATTAGAAATATAAATAAAAAAAGAGAAAGTGCGATCTTATTCTTCTGTTCGGATATATTCTATAAATAACACACAAATTAAATAAGTACCAGCTACCGTCTTTTAGAGCAACTTTTAGAATAAACTCTAGCACTGTGAGCAATTAATTCCATCTTTAGTTATATTGGACGCTAACATATGCTATTGAATTTAGGTTTTATACTAGATTAATTATGAGAACATTTTATAGTTGAGCTGTCGAAAAAACATGGTTAAATTATTATTTTATGCAACTTATTCCCAAAATATAAAAATCAGCTTTTCTTTCTGTCTTTTTCTTTTTCTTTTCTTTTTCTTTTCTTTTTTTTTTTTTTTTTTTTTTACCATTCTTATTGTCTGTACAAGCAAAATATACTATTTTCAATAACTTTAAAATAATTCAAGTGTTTCTAATACGAAAAAATCTTACAAAGATATATAATAATAATAAATTCTAGATATAAATAAAAAAAAAAATACATTCTTTATCTTCGATTCGTATATATTCTATAAATTATACACACATTAAATGCCAGCTACCGTCTTTTTGAGTAACTTTTAGAAGAAACACTAACAATGTGAGTAACCTACTCTATCTTTAATTATATTGGTAGAAAACATATGCTATTGAACTTAGGTTTTATCCTAGATTATTTATGACAATATTTTTATAACTCAGCTGTATTAAAGTCATGGTTAAACTAATAATAAATAAAACTAATTCAAAAAATATAAAAATCAGCTTTTCTTTCACAGTTCTCATCGTCTCAATAAACATAATATAATGTACGATTTTCATCCTCAAGGGTTTTTGATACAGAGAAATCTTACAAAGTTTTATAATAATAATTAATTAAAAATATAAGTAAAGAAAAGACAAAGTACATTCTTTATTCTTCTGTCGTATACATTTTATAAATGACACACACATTAAATACAAGCCACCGTCTTTCAGAGTAACTTTTAGAAGAAACACTAACATCGTGAGTAACGTATTGTATCTTTAATTATATTGGTAGCTAACATATGCTATTGAACTCAGGTTAGTCCTTGCTTAGTTATGAGAACATTTTTATAACTCAGCTGTCTTAAAGGCGTGATTAAACTAATAATATATGCAACATATTCACAAAATATAAAAATCAGCTTTTCTTTTTCTTTCTTTATTTTTTTTTTTTTTTTTTTTTTTTTTTTTGTTCTTATTATCTGTACAAACAGAGTATAATATACTAGTTCCAATTATTTTAAAGTAACTCAAGGCTTTGTGATACGTAGAATATTTGTAAAATAATAATAAATTACAGATATAAATAAAGGAAAGACAAATTTATGTCTTTAACCTTCCATTCGTATATATTCTATAAATGACACACACATTAAATACCAGCTACCGTCTTTTAGAGTAACATTTAGGATAAACACCAGCATTATGAGTAACCTAGTCCATCTTTAACTATATTCATCGCTAACAAATACTATTGAACTCAGGTTTTATCCTAGCTGAATTATAAGAACATTTTATAACTGAGCTGAATTAAAGTCATGGTTAAACTAATAATTAATGTAACTAATTCACAAAATATAAGAATCAGCTTTTCTTTTACCGTTCTTATTGTCTGTAAAAACAGAATAAAATATACTCTTTCCAATAAATTAAAAACTAGTATGTTGTGGCTACCACAACACTTTCTTCTATATTTTCCTAAACAAATTTATTAAGGACAAATAATTTATTAAAACTATCTAACATGATGCATGCAAACGATTTTCATCTTGGGGAAAAGTAATAATAAATATTCAAAGAAGTCCAGTTTTATTGTGTATGAATAACATGTGAAAAATGCGTTTTTAAAATGGTTATCTCACATGTCAAGTTTCGTACAGTTAAGTATATAACGTACAAGTTGAGATATAGTCTTCCCGTTATGGAGGAAATTTCCAGACTAGCAGCACCATCTACTGGCCTATGAGCATCCAATTTGAATCAATATAATGTCTAATAATACTCTTCTCATATATCAAGTTTTGTTTGATTATATGCAATAGAACATTAGCTTTATCCGTTCCTTAAATTTCAGATATCGCTGTGTAACAGCGCCACCTGTTGAGTGGTTGACACCAAAAGTTGAAAGGCATTAACTTTTGTAAAGTTGAATCTACATATAAACTTATATGCAATTCTGTGCAGTAGTTTCTGAAATATAGCCTTCCCTTAAATTGCAGAAATCGCTGTAGAGCAGCGCCACCTGTTGGCCGATGCGCATTTAAATTGAACCAGCATTCACTGTTGGTAACGATGTTGCAATGGAAATTTTTTCAAAGTAATTATCTTATTTATTACTGATGTTTTATTAATTTTTATTCAATATGTCATTTATTTGATTTGCTTCACTTTTGCCCTGGTTAAGCATAGTTTTCATTTATTTTATAATAAAATATAAAAGATTAAAAATTGAGAAATCGATCTAAAATTTATACCTTTTTAAATATAAATAACTAATTATTATATTTTTTAATGTTTTTTTTAAAGAGCATTTTCCATTTTGTTTCTTACACTTTATCTCAAAAATGACCAAACATACGTAGTAAAACATATTTTAACGATATGCACATGGACAAATAATGTTAATCTACAGACATGTTTAAAGTGAATATAGGCTTTAAATCTCCCAGAGCCTAAAAAAATGTAATAGACAACGTAATTTCAGTTGTAGATATTTGCATATAAAATGTTAGTAGTGAATAAAAAAAAAATTAAATAAAAAATCCTTTTTTTTTAAGTTAGAAGCTTTTTATTGTGAAGCCCTAAAAAGCATAAAAGAAAATTTATTTTGTCAAAGACATGCTATAAAGAAATGAATGTTTCAAAACTAAGAAAATTTTAGAGAAAAATACAGGTACTTTTCTTTTGCAAGAGATGAGAGTTTTTTAATGTTCAAAATATTTTTAAAAGCTTTCGAGACCATTATTCTTAGTTATTAGTTTTTGTATAATCATTCGTTACGCCAGAAATTTCAAATGTCTCGAAAGCTTTTTAAAATATTTTGAACATTAAAAAATTTCCGTCTCTTGCAAAAGGAAAGTACCTATATTTTTCTGTAAAATTTTCTTACTTTTGAAACTTTCATTTCTTTACAGCATGTCTTTGCTGGAATAAATTTTATTTTATGCTTTTTAGGGCTTCACAATAAAAAGCTTCTAACTTAAAAAAAGGATTTTTTACTTAAATTTTATTTTGTGCTTTTTAGTTACAAAAAAGCAAAAAGCTGCTAAAAAAAAACTAATTAGAATTTCTTAGAATATTTTATAGACAACGGAAGATTTTCATTTATCAATTGACAGTCTTAAAAATTATAATAATAATAATAATCGATAACTTCGTTTTATATTATCATAGATCTATGATTCAACTATTGCGTTTTAAAAAGATGTATGATTTCTTTCGAAAGATACCCATATTGAAAATTTGTACCCACAGGAGTGGGGGGTGGGGGGGAAGCAATGTACCTCAGGTACACACTTTTTTCTCTAGTTTACTACTATTATCAGTAATGTATATACGTTTTACAATCATGAGTTAAAAATAACTCTCATTAAGTACATTTATACGAAATTTTGTTTTATACTGCATGTTAAAATTTTAGGGAAAAAATAAATAAATAAAATAAAATAAAGGGGATGAAAGCGCCACCTGTTGAGCGATTGATCCTCAAATCTTATCAGCGCCAGAATAGGTTAGGATCCAAATAAATACGAAGTTCGGTCAAATTTAGTTCATTGGTTTGCGAGATACAGTGCCCAAAATTTGTGATGCACATACACACAGAGAGACATTCTCTATAAACAGTTAAATCGTATTCAAAAAATCCGAAAACGTGCAACTCCGTCGAAAACTGGAATTCTAAAATTTTAACGAATTCAATACTTTCTTCTTATGTATATATATAGAATACAGTAAAAATAAGGACCGGAGAAAAAAATGGTATATACATAGAGAACAGAAGAGAACCGATTTAGATAGATTTTGAGATATTCCAAATTTCTGAATGTGCTATTCCTGTCATTGTTATATCCTGTACATCTCTGTTTAAAAATTAAATAAATAAATAGAAAATCAACATAATAGATTCATGCTGATACTGAATTTTAAATATTAATAAATAATTGTTTATACCTTTTAGCATTTAAAATTATAATTGACATTTCAATTATTTTTGCTGTCTTCTGATATTATAGTGTCAACTCTTACACTTTTTAAATGCAAATTCATGTAATGCAGTTTTATATAACGCATTCTAATGTAATTTTAAGAAATCTGTTAATATGGATAAAGTACTTCAAAAGAAGAAATATTATTATTAATATTATAAGAAAAATCCCGCTTTTTTTTTTTTTTTCTTTCTTTTCCCTAAGTATAACAAACTACATAAAAATCCCATTTATAATTTTAACACCAGATTTCGTACTGAGCTGACTATTGTTTATAAAGCAATAAGTATAAGGAAAGTACATTTGTAACGCAGATTATAAATATTAAGGTTTTACATTGGATTCGAAGGCTGAAAAAAAAAAAAAAAAAAAAAAAAAAACGCATATTCTCCCCCCTTTTCTTTCTTTAAATATATATATATATATGAAATATAAATTTTAATAAATTTTTGATTATATAAAACACTGATATTTAGACAATATTTTATAAGATTTTTCAGTGAAGAATTAGGAAAATTCAGCTTTGGTTTCCTGAACCCTCAGAAAATTGTTTGGTACGATTTTCACAAAAAATAATGTATTGATTTTACTGAAATTTTACACACTTCTTCAAAATAGTGCTTGAACGAAGGATTTTTTTTTTTTTTTTTCTATTACATTTAATTTTACAAGGCTATATGTGTGGTTCAAGCACAATTCTTGGTATAATATTACCAAGAATTATGCTGTGTTACGTACAACTCCGCCAACATTTCTAATTTCACTTTCTTAAAAAATGTTTCGTTCAAGCGCTATATATATGTAATGTACATACAGGAAGTATTCTTTTTTTCAGCTTTCAAACCCTTGCCACTCCTTAACGCTGCTTGATCGATGAAAATACAGAAAAATTTCTATTAAAAAAATAATATGTTATAAATAAAAAATAATAATAATATGTATTTACAACTTTTTAAGTAATTATTAAACATTAAAATACCTTTTTAAAAAAATGAGGCTTTTCTTCAATTGTAATATTTATTCTTTTTATTACAATATGTCTGATACAATATTTCACAAATATTAGTTGGCTATAAAATACTCGCTAATTTTAAGGATATGTGCTATTAGGTGCTCATTTTATTAACGGATAAAAGAGAAAAAAAAAAAGTTAGTTAAATAAAAATTAGGTAACAATTGGCATATTATAAATTCCCAGCTATAAAATCTGCTTTTGTTCTCAAAAAATTGAATTATTAAACTTTTTGAAAATGCCAAAATTGTATTTAGTTCATTTTTTAACCTTTTTGCTTCCGAATAAAGAAAGAAAAAAAAAAAAAAAAAAAAAGAGAGAGAGAGAGAGACAGAACAAATGAATTTATTGAAAACAAGAGGAAGTTTAATGGTTGTGATTATTTTAAATGTGTTTCAAATTTTGCCAACAAGTTTTCCCATATATAACAAATGTTTTTGTTGTTGTTGACGATATGTCGTCAAGAATCCCCGTAACTCTAATGAGGAAACAGACCATATTTAATTTCAGTGTTTTATACCTGTTATTAAGCATAAAAAGAATTAGCAGATTACTTTTTTTTTTAATAGTTCTTTAATTTTTGTGCATTGCCGCTTTGTTTGTAGCACTCGTGCCTACTTTGTTCGACTGACGAACGGCGTGCAATTTTAGGCCCGAAACAATTGTTTCGAGTTTTTATTTATTTATTTATTTTTATGTATTTATGTATTTATTGATTTTCATCTTATTGGATTTATAAAAAAATTTTATTTATAAGTTCTGGAACCCTTTTACAGTTGTATAAAAGCCGGAAATACTTTTTCAAATTGTAATCTCAAGATGTATTTCGAGGTTGCAGAAAAATGGAAGTTTTTTCTTTTTTTTAATGAGAATTTTTGTAATCTATTATATTTTTTCTTATAATTAAAATGTGTCCATTAAAATGTTTCATTTTAAATTTTTGTTGATTATCTCATCCCGAATTTAAGGAACTAGCTACAAAACAATTAGCAGATAACTAAGATACGCCCTCAGGCAAGATGTTTTAGTTAGGTATGTTGTCCATCTGCTCTGAAAATCATCTGCCCTATCGTGACCTTGGAAACACTTAGAGTATTACGAAGGTCACGCATGAAACTCTTTAACACCCCCCACCCCCTCTCAGAGAGTTTTTACTGTTATGTTTATTACTTCATTTTTCTCTCACTCTCAGCAAGTCAATATTCTTTTGTTAAAGCATTAATATATATATATATATATATATATATATATATATCATTTTAATGAAATTTACATTAAATTAATTTTATTAATAAACCAAATTTTCAAGTTTCATCAAGTAACTTAAGTAAACTACTTCTTGATATTGATAATTTATTTAAATGCATGATTAATAATATATACAAACGACTCAAAAGAGAAGGATATGGCATGTACTGTCAAATTAATCTTCTACTTTTTAACAGTATTAGAAATTTTGATTGAGAAGGAAGGGGGGGGGGGGGTATGCATCTACTAAATGTAGCAAAAATCGACTCAGAATTGAGTTTTGTATCTTTAAGTAGATTACTTATTTATAAGTAATATTAAGTAATATAAGATAATCTATATAAGATAATAAGTTGATTAATATATATAAGTAATATATATTAATCAACAAAACACCAGAAGAGATATTTAATTTTGAAAGTGGTGTGAGGTCTTGTTTGGAGTTAAGGGTAATTAATTGCTTTAGGGTCCTAAGCCTAGGAGTGCCCTTCATGGAAGTCTTTCTAACGAGCCTTAGCACGTAGCATGTTTCGGAAAAAATCAAGAAAAATTCTGAGGGAATAGGCTGGCAATCATACCTTGGATCGAACCCAGCACCTCACGTCTTTGACAGCAGAATCTCTCGAATACTGATGTAGCTTAATTTTGAAAGACAATTTCAATATGTAATTAAAAATAACTTTATGATCCCTTATAAAAGCCCACAGTAATAATTTTCTTA
Source organism: Salticus scenicus (assembly GCA_963930645.1). Classification (NCBI taxonomy): domain Eukaryota; kingdom Metazoa; phylum Arthropoda; class Arachnida; order Araneae; family Salticidae; genus Salticus; species Salticus scenicus. The sequence continues at coordinate 15,687 of CAWVNO010001972.1, forward strand.
CGAAAAATAATCATTGGATTAGTCAGAACTTATTTATTTGGACTTCTATATTATTTAAATTTTAAGTAAATTAGAATACTTAGGGATCAATACAGGAAATTTTTTGGGCTCCTTAAAGAAACAAAAGGTGATGAATATTGTCAAAATAAATGAAATTAAAAATATTCAAAGTTATTGTAAAATGTATGAAGTTATACAATACTTTCAAAGTATTATCATTTTAAAAGTATTCCTTAAACAATATTTAATCGTTTGAGGAATTTTACTCTTACAAAATTTTAAATTTTAAACTTATTGGATTTTAAATCTTGGGAATAACCAGTTACTTATAAGGTTCCATGCTGATTCTATAAACTATAATTTATGTATAAAAAATTATATACACAGATATATTCAGTTACAAGAAACGCAAAGAAAAAACAAAAAAAAAAAGTAATATATATATATATATATATATATATATATATATATATATATATATATAGAGAGAGAGAGAGAGAGAGAGAGAGAGAGAGAGGAGATGGAGATTTAAAATAATTTAGAATTCGCATGGAGTATTTTGAAACTGGGTATTATTTCATTTCACGTAAGAAGCTTTTCCACCTCTAAAATTACTTTTTACAACTTTGGGGGGGGGGGGGGGTAGAGAAAAATGATTGAATAAATATCACTGTGTTACCAATTTAAATTAAAATTTCAATAACTATCACCTACTTTTAATGAAAAATTAAGGTGAGTGTTACAGTACTTGGGGGGGGGGGGAGGAGGAGGTGTCAGAGAGAGAGAGAGACTGTTTTTTAATCACACTGCTTCCTATTTATACGAAATTTTGTATAAATATCATTTATTGTTTATGAAAAATTATAGAGAGAGCTACGTATCGCAGTATCTTTCAGTTCCTAAGTTAGTATGCGAATGTTCCATGTATTATTAATATCAGACATTAGATAAGAGGTTATTAACAAACGATGGGGAAAAGGTTATTCTAAAATAGAATTTTTTTGTTTAATCTTTCCCATCCCCCCCTCCCCTTTTCTAGAAACTTTTTTTTTTTTTTTTGCTATCGTTGATATTTAGCGAATATTTTACAAGTAATAATTAAGAAAAGTGCTCTTTTTTCCGGATAGCGTAAAAAAGGGCACTTTCCACAATAGTGCTTGTAAAAGATATGCTTACAAAATTATTTAAGGGATTCTAAGGGCTGGAGAAAAAGAAAATGTTTTGATATGAAAAACATAATTTTGTTTTTCTCTGCCCCTTAACCTTCAAAACTTTTGCAACACACGTGTATTTTGCAAGTAACAATTGTAAAAAGCGTGGAAAAAAAGAGCATTTTTTTCTTAATTTCTATTTGTAAAGTACATGCTAAACATCAATAAGAGCGAAGTTTTTTATTTCTACGGGGGCGAGGTAACAAAAGAGACGTATTAAAGAAGAAATTTCCTTTTTGAATCACTTTTTTACAGATTTACATTGAATTTTTGCTTACAAACTTAGGAAAAGAAACAGACTGGCACCTTTTTACAAAACATTACAGTAAGAATTACGTAAGTAATATTTCTGCAAACTTTCATTATATCGATAACAGGGTGGTAAAAAAATATTTTTTTTTTTCTATGTGGCTCTTAGCTCTCACCGGATAATGTAACCCTCTTTGCAATTTTTGATAAAGAATAAGGGGTATTTATATAAAATTTCCTATAAATGTAAAGCAAAGTGATTCACAAACAATAATTTTTCTCCCCCAACTTTCTCTTCTGCACCCCTTCCCCCCAGCCCCTCATAATACAGTAAAGCCCCGTTTATACGTCTTTCAAGGGTCTGACGTAAAAGGACGTATAAATGAAAAGACATATAATTGAAATTTTAATAATAACACTTTAATTACTACAAATTTAATGTCACTTAAGCAAACTTTATATGAAAATACTAATTAATAAAGTTTCTTAAGTTCGTAAATGTATATTATATATTTTTTAAAACAATAATTAATTTCAAAAAAAAGATTTATTTTAAAAAATCGCTATTTTTATTTATTTATTTATTGTTAATAATTAAATTAATTTTTGATTAAAGATATATTTTTTTTTCTATAATAATTAACCGAAATAAGTCTTTTTTTTTTTTTTCCTTTTTTTTAAGTAAATGTCTTTTGAAACGCAGTTTTCGAATAGCAGCCTAAAGAATAGTATTGAGAACGCTCGACTAATTTAATTCTTAAAATTGTATATATATTTTAATTTAAGATTGTTGGTTAGTTTATATAAACAAACAAACAAACAAAAAAAGTTCTTTATTTTCTTTCTTTTTTGCATTATTAATATTATTATTATAAACATTAATGGAAGGTATATTTTTATATTACAAGGTATTTCGAAATTATTTTTCAATTAAAAGCCCAAACAGTAATTTGATCTAAATTAATTGTTCAAAAAAAAAAAAAAAAATGTTTGATAATTAAATTAGTTTTCAGTAATACTATATTATTAATGAATTTTTTTATGCATTTTTTATGTAATTATTTATTAAAATAACTTTTATATTAAAAGTTATATCCATTCAGAACATGAGAATCAACGACAATGACCTGGGATCGTACTTACCACCACTTACTGTCTACCAGCTTGGAGAGTAGAATCGCTCAGCCAATGAAACAGGCATTTTAATCAAAAGTCCAAATAATTTTATTACGGAATTCAACTAACTTAATTATAATACTAAATTATATTTTTTATAAATAAACTATTAGTTTTTTTAATTAGGCTTTGTCATTAAATATTTTTATAAACTAGTTTATATGCATATCTACCTATCTACCTATCTGTATACAGATAGACAGATAGATAGATAATCATTCGTATAAAATAACTTTTTTTAACATTAAAAGTATTTTACAATTTTTTTCTCTTTCGAAAGCAGAAACCATTATGAATGCACAATCTCAGCTAATTGAAATATTAAATTTATATTTTTGTTAATTCATTTAGTTCTTAGATGAGTAATTAAGTCCTTCGATTAGAATAAAACAATAATAATTCCGTATTTCTATGATCAATTATAGAATATATATACACTAAGCGACCAAAAAAAAAAGGCCGTACTTCAATATTTTCCTTTTCCCTTTTTGCAATCGCCGATTTTATCATTTAAAAAGCAAATTTTGGAACATATTTTATTACGTCGCCCTCCACGTACACTTTAGGATTGAGCCCAGTGTTAAAAATAAAACGCAACTTTCAAGAAAATTATGATTTTAGAAAGTATTTCAAAAATGGCAAGAATAAGGCATTTAACGATGCCACAAAAAGTATTAATTTTAGAATGAAAATAAAAAAAATATTTTAATACGTGAGATGGCAAATTAATTAAATGTTAACGAAATATTCCGGAGATGATTTTTAGGATCATATAAAAATTTTTGACTGTTTGAACGGAAAATGTGTCTTTAGTCGGCAATGTTGCCCCTCCAAGCGAGATGATGGCAAATTAAGAAACAAAACTAGTAAGATGATAAAAATGTGACCGAATTATTGAAAATTGCATTCATAAAACAGTGACACATTCTCCGTACATTATGGTACGGAGGTGCATAAATTTTCAATGAGTCGGGAAAATTTTTATGCTCAAGGGATCAATAAACTCGAAATAAAACGTGGTCATTATAAAAACGGCGCCTGACCGACTATTTTGAAGGTATCTCAGACTTTCCTGCAAATAGAATTTCAAGATTATATTGCACCATACTAAAGGGCATCTGTCGTGCGTTTATTCGATTCAAATTGTTAAAACTACCTATCCTATCCCATGAGCAACTGTAATTTTGTAAGAAATCATATCTTTTTTAACTTTAAGGGCCCTCTTCACTCACCGCTGCCGGAAGCCAAAGATAATGTTATTCTATGGGAAAATTTTCTTTACAAAAAACTTATTAACTAATACATATTTTTTAATTCTGTTTCCATATTCTGAAAATTCCCAACTGTTAAATTGACGAACCTTTTTTAAAAAAATTATTATTTTTAATTTTTTATATTTTATTTTGAAGCTGCAAAATACGAATTTCCAATATGTGAATTTTTTTCATTTTGCAATTTCAAAATAAAAAATATTAAAAATTAAAAAAAATACATTTTTAAAAACGGTCTGTCCATTTAAAAGTTGGGAATTTTCTGAATGTGAAAACAGAATTTGAAAATATGTATTAGTTACTAAGTTATTTGTAAAGAAAATTTTCCCTTAGAATAACATTGGCTCGTGCTTCCGGCGACGGTAAGTGAAGAGAGCCGTTAAGTTAAATCCCACAAAAAATACCGTAGAATTTCTCATTCATCAGACTTAAAAAGAGCCGTCTATAAACAAGCGCGGAAAAGGGGTCAGGATTAAAAAACTGCAGCATACAACTCTGCAAGGACTAGAAAAAATTATTTATGATATTTGGCACAGAGAAATTGTTGATATTTATATTAAAACATTGCATAATACTATGCCATTGCGCATTAAAGCAGTAATTCCATATAAAGGTGGAATAACTCAATGCAGAACACACATTTTTATAAAAAATTGCTTAGATCTAACATACAAATAGTTTTATTTCATGTATTAAAATATAACTTGTTTATATCATATAATAAATCATAATACAGTACAAAGTATATGTTTATCATATTATGTTTAAAAAGAAAGTTTTACGTAGATTTTTAATAATTACTTCATAGAGTGTAATAAAGTGAATTATTAAATAAAAGATGTCCATATGTATCATTTCATCTCTTTGATATTATACAAACATGACAGTTTTATTTGTTTCAACCTTTAGTTTTGAAATTATTACAAATGAAAAAGGTATAAGTTAATTTTTGTCAGTCTTGATTCCAAATAACATTTTCTTTCGGCTGGCAGCCTTATAATATACGATATACATAATAAATTACATATAAAATTGCAGTCACATGTTTCTTTTCCTTTGGAAAGGGACAAAACAGGGGTTGAGGGAGGGTAGATGAGGAAAAGGAAAGGGTCAGCGTTCAAATGGATGCTCGCACAGGTGCCAAAATGTAATCGGGCCAGCCGTAGAGGCAAGCAAATAAAACCAGATGTTACAAAAACAAACTGGAAAGCAGTTAATAGTAGCTGAGTTTCGTAAAAAAAAAAAAAAAGAAAAGAAACAAATGTTAAACATTTGGAAATACTTTTAAGCACAGTGCTTTTAAGTATACAGGATGAGAAAACTGACTAGTCATTTCCTGGAAAACAATACTATTAAATAAAGAAAAATATATCTGTTTGACACAGGAAGATTGTATTTCATACGTTTAACTGTTCTGTAATTCATTTCAATAGCGTTCTACTTCTAACTTGTGTATATTACTATAATTAACAAATTGGGAACACTACACAAATTGCGTATTTTTAAATATACTCCTTTGATAAACACATAATAGTTATGTAAGAATAACATAAAAAAAAGTATATGTGACCAATTTATTTTAAAATAATGTACATTCACATACATAGAGAGAGAGAGAGAGAGAGAGAGAGAGAGAAATGGAGAGAAATTAATTAATATTTAAATGTTTAATTGGTGAAAAAATAAACAGTACGCATATGTCTCCATAAGGAAAATAAGGGATATTGCTGCTTATACTCTATGTCTGTAAAACAAGTCTTTTACAATTTTTAGTTTACTTATCAATATATTTTATTTTTTTACGTATTTTGTAAACTTCTAAATTAGTGTATTTTCTCAGTTAAGAGGGAAGAAAGTCACCAGGAAAAAGTCCTGCGGGATATATATATATATTTGGTTGTAGGGTTTAAGGACGATTGACTACGCTACGGTCCTAGGTCTGTGGGTGGAATGCCCTCCGTTAGGGTCTTTTTAAGGAGTCCTAGCCTGAATTTACGTGAATTTCAGAGAATATGAAAAACCCCGAAAGGCTAGGTCGATGAAAGCGACTTCGGATCGAACCATGCACTTCCCATTCACCAGCTTTGAGCGCATTACTGGAAAAAGTCACCCGGGAAAAAAGTCATTGGAAAAATAATCTTCATAAATGAAAAAAATCACCTTTTAACAACATTTAGTTTATATTTATTTTAATTGTAAAATTGTTTCTTCTATTTTAATTACTTGTTATTCTATTTACTTACTTATTAATTTTGTCCAATTCAGTTCATATTAATTTTTGTTTGGTAATATGTTTTTCATTTTAAATGAAAATGCTTTACACAAGCATAAATAGGACCATCCAGGACAAAGAGAGATTTTGGCGCTTCTCCACATACATATACGCACACGCACATGACGCGAAATTAAGGTTTCGAATAAAATTTTAAGAAATTTATAACAGTCATTTTATTTTTACCTACATTCGTAAGAAATAAATATAGCTGGTTCAACTTTTCTACTTCTAATTTTGGATAAATTTACATACTTTGAAATGTCTTATGATCATATTTGAATGATGTGTGTGTTTGTCTGTACGGGACACAAATATTTGAGTTAACTTTCGAAATGCATGCATGAAAATCCATGAAACCTAGTATGCGCTGTTGAATTCTGAAGTAAGCTAATGCCGAAAATATTTTGATACATCACTTGACTTGTGACGCTTGTATGTAACGTTTTCCATAATAGCTATATCTCGGCATCCTCAACACTAATTAAATAAATTTCATACATTATATGCTGGTTATGAAAAACATTTTTTGGGGAAATGTTAATGAATGATCCCCAACGGTTCACGCTACTATGACATCTCTTTTACAAGATTTACTTGGTATGTGTTCTCATGCATTTTACAAGATGGAATCATATAAAAATTAACCATATGAGATTTCTCTTATGATTAACCATAACGATTCAATACTGGTGTTTATTGCCCAGTCGGTGGCAGTGTTATACCAATTTTTTTGCAATATGCCACATAAAACTATTTTTAATTCTATGAAAAGGAATTGCATCAAGTTAGATATGCAATGCGTTTATCATAAAAAAATCATAAAATTTTTGAAAGTATATTTACTACTATTTTAACGCCGAGATAAAATTTAAAAAAAACCGCAAAATTGTTTCAAACGAAAAAGGAAATTTTGATATTTAAAAAAAAATAATCACTTAACTATTGACTCTAGAAAAATACTGTAAATACAAAAACTGAAGAAGTTATTTTGGGGAAAAAAAAAAAAAAAAGAAAAGAAAAGAAAAGAAAAGATTCTAAAATATGTGAATGATTCTAATATTCAGCCACTTAGAAGAATAAATTTTTATCTGACGGTGAAATATATCATCAATATCAAAGATGAAATAACTTCGAATCATAGTTTGTTCTACAGCATAATTTTCGACATTTTTAGTGTATAATTCGCAAGTAGCAATTCGCAAATTACCCCTTTTTCCTTTAAAGATTTTTTTGTTACCCATTTTTCCGTGATTCTATGAAATTTAGCTCTTTTCAGGGTATTTTCCAAGATTCACCGTAAGTAGAGTATTTGTGCCGATTGACTATGATATTAGGTCCTAGGCCTGAGGAGGAGAGGGGTCTTTTTAAGGGGTGCTAGCCCATCTTTCCTCAAATTTCACAGAAAACCACGGAAAACGCCGAATAGCTAGGTCGACGAGCTTGACCTAGAATCGAACCGAGGACCTCACGTCTACTATCTTTGAGCGTAGAACCTCTCGGCCGCTGGTGGACCCAACGGAGGTTGGGGGAAATCAACCTGGTTGCATCTCTATACCCCCCCCCCCAAATCACCCTACACATAGACCTTATATATAAGGTCTATGACCCTACAGCCTTGTTGCCTCGCTAAACTGAAATAAACTTTGACTTCATCTGCATGAACAGGTGCGTCATTATTCAATCGCTTTGTAAAAATATTAACATTTTTATGTTAACTTATAATTTAATTAAACATTTACAATTAATTTAATTTAAATATCTGCTATAATTTTAAAATTAAAATTAAATTTGTTTGAAATTTTAATACCTATTAAAATTTAAAATTCAAATATCTGTTAATTTTTCATTTTAATTTGTTTCAAATTAAAATATTTATTAAAATAGTAATTAAAAAGAATATATATATATTATTATTATTATTATTATTTATTAAAATCAAATTGAAATATTTATTAAAATACATGTTTATTTAAAATCAAATATATATTTTAATCTTAAAATTTCATAAAAATAACTTTTACGTCAGATTTATCAAACTGGGTATTTCAAATACTATTTCATTTATAAAACATTCATAATTATCATTTATATAATTACTCAAGTAAAATGTTAAAATTACATAAATATGATATATTTATATGAGTAATACAGTAATTAAATTATTTTTAAGGGGAGTTGGGAATTTCCACTCTCTCTTAGGTTTTACTTCCGTCGGAGAGTAATTAAACCAGTTGGCATAGTTGGACTCTGCTCAGTTCCCTATCATATATATGTTCTTATAAATTTCTAGTGGAAGATATATTATAATCATGTTAAAAGAAATGAATTTGACCAGAGCTTGATACAGTGACAGAATGAAATCCCCGCCTTTTTGGCTATCCACCGTTCACTTCAATATATTTATCTTATTCTAATCTATTAATTTATTTTATCAGGGTCGATTCCGTTGTATAGTTTTCATGCTACTGTTTCCAATGCAATAATCCTCAAAATTCATATTTACATGAAAATTTACAATTTCGCTATGTTGATAAAATCGTGAATTACGAATAATTTACGAAATTTTCCTATTAGAATATTTGTATTCAATCATGTTCAAAGAAATATCATAAATGCAATTTTTAAGTTGTCAAATGTAGTTATGATCCTCAAAATGGAAGTTTATGCTCAATTTTGCCTTATTCTGACATGTTAAGTAAATCGTAAATTCCAAATAACTTACTAATTTTTTTAATTGGAAAAATCATATGATATTCATGCCAGTATCCTAAATAATATTTCAAAAGTGTTTTGACATCTTTACGATGAAAATATCCCTCAAGATTGACGTTTATGAGAAATTTTGCTCTATTCTGCCATGTTAACCCATTCATGGTCACGCCATTTTTAATTTTTTCGTTTCAAAGCCATTTTAGTGGAATGTGTTTTATATATTTTTAAGTCATTAAGTACTAATAATATTACAATTTTATCAGGAATACTGAGAAACTGATTGTTTTCTATTTCGCAAATTCGTAGCAATGAATAAATGATTTAGAAGTAAAAAACTCTGACCGTGTATACACGTTCATGACCATGAAAGAGTTGAAATTCGTAAATTTCCAATAACTTACGAAATTTTCATATTGGAAAATTCATAGTCATTAATGTTCATGCCAGTGTCCTAAATAATATTTAAAAAATAGTCTGACATATTTACCTTGAAAATATCGCTCAAAACTGACGTTTATGTGAAATTTTGCCCTATACTGCCATGTTAAGAAATTTGTAAATTTCCAATAACTTGCGAAATTTCAAAGTAGCATATTTATAGTTACTGATGTTCATTCCGGCATCAAAACTGATATTTTAAAACTGGTCTGACATTTTTACAGTAAAAAGTTTCCATTTAATGCACGTTTAAGTGAATTTTTGTCCTATTCTCCCATATTAAGAAAATCGTAAATTTCTAATAACTTACGAAGTGTTTTAATTCGAATGTTGCAAATAAATAGGGTTCTTGCCAGTATCGAAAGTAATATTTTAAAACTGATCTGAGCCCTCTGCGATTATTTGTTCGTGAGATATCGTGTAAACAGACTAACAAACTAACAGACTAACGGACTGACACACTAACGGACTGACCCACTAACGGACTGACACACTAACGGACTGACACACTAACAGACACCATACAAATTTTGTTATTTTCGGATTCCTCACACCTGAAAACGTATAAAAAAGTCAAAAAACCGAGGTCGAAATTTTTCAGGATTACCTAAGTTCCCCATACCTATAGTATGATGGGGAACTAAAAACTTAGGGCGCAGTATGTCTGAGATTTTAAGTCACACTGATGAAAATAAAAGGTTTTGAGTCATATTGAAAGAATGAAAGGTGAATTATACTCATTCTGAGGGCTACAAAAGCATTAACTCAAATTAATTTGTAAATATTAAACAATGTACGAAATAATCATTAAAAATTTGTGTTAATAAAAAAAAATTAAAAAAAAAAACCTTTTTTATTTTAAATAACTCTTCTGTGAGTAAATTATTCTTAAAACAATATAAACTAGTATGTTGTAACAATTACAAAACTTTTTTCCTACAACATTCTATATTATTATCACCAGTTGCTGTTTAAGAGTCATTTTTTTAAAAGTTGGACACGTTTGATAGTTGGCATCTTAAATTTTTCCGAAGCTTTCAGGATGTGTTAGTAGTACTGTGATAAGAAAAAGTGAAATTTAATTTTTTCTGAATTTGATTTGTTCGACCTACAGAGGGGGTCAAAGTCTGAGGCCGTAAATAAAGGTTGCCATTTTAATATCATTTTACTCCTAAAGCCATGCGTGACCCATGTCAATTTTTTAAATACGGATACTACTTGATACTAAGTACATTTTAGCATAAACAGTTTGGTGGGTCATTCATGGCTTTAAAGCCTAGGGTCATTCAAAAGTGCATATTTCGTTGATTTTTTCCATGTTTTCAGTCTGAATATCTGCTAAAGCCATGAGTGCCCCATAAAAATAATTATGGGGTTAATTACACACCTTAGTACAGAACTTAAAAATATTTAAAATTGCATGGGTCACTCTTGGCTTTAGTAGATAAACGGTCTCAAAGTTGAAAATTTTCAAAAAAAGGTCAAATTTGATGGTAAATTACTCTATAAGCCATGAGTCAATAACTATGAGAGAGAGTTTTAATTATACCCTAGATGGTCCAGTTTTAGACCCAGATTACAAACCTATGGGGCTTGTAAGATTTATTTAGATATAGTCTATTTTATATCGCCAATGTGTACCTGTTCTATGTAGTACAAAACGCTTGAGACCCAATTTTGTAATACATTAATGCTTGTTTAAAACTTCCCATTTTACATTACAGAGGTCAGCATCAAAATAAATATAAAATAAATATAAAATTAAAAAATCTGGAGTGACTCCACTCGACTTTCCGAACATTGAGTAATTAACAGTTTTGTAGATAAAGCCTATAAATGCTAGATTCGCCAAAATGCTTATAGTTAGTGCAACAGTGATTTATAATATTCATATAAATTTTCAGCTCAATTGAATAAGGCGTTTAGATGATGTCGCACTTTTAAAAATTTGGTCCCATAATAGGCCCTAATGATAAAGAATTTTTCTTTGTGTCCCTGTAAGAAGACTGTAAGTGCTAAATTCACCAAAATCTATACAGTTGGTGCAACTGTGACCTATAACATGTGTACAAATTTTTTTCTCAGTTTAATAAGGCGTTTAGACACTATCACACTTTTAAAAATAAAATTTGGCCTCATAGGCCATAATGATAAATAATTTTTCTTTGTATCCCTGTAAAAAACCCATAACTTCTAGATTCTCTAAAATCTATACAGATTGAGTATCTGTGACCTATAATATGTGTATGATTTTTTTACTCAATTGAATGAGACGCACTTTTAAAATTTTGGTCCCATATGCCATAATGATAAAGAATTTTTCTGTGCGTCCCTGTAAAAAAACTATAAGGGCTAGATTCATGAAAATTAATAGAGTTCGTGCTACGGTGACTTCCAGCATGCGTACCAACTTGCAGCTCATTCGAGCAAAGCGTTTACACGTGTTCACTCACACACATACACACACACATAAATATATCATCGCAAAAATAGTGAAAACGGACTCAGGGGACCTCGAAAGGTATAGAAATATCAAAATCTCAGATTCGTATTTTTTACATGACTGCAATACTTTCCTCACTATAGTGTTCGGAAAGTAAAAATTACATAATGGAGACAGGGGCAAGTTGAAGTACGGAGTAAGTTGAAACATGGAAACAAAAAATACAATTTTTAAGTTCTTATTCATTGCCAATAAAGGGAAGTACAGACACAGAAAACCTACTTTACAATGTAAAAAAAGATGTGTATGTAAACATCTGTCGATTTTATGAGGATAAAACTGTTTTTCAGTACTGTTTTTTACTGTGAGTAAAAATTAAAATTTTTAAGTGATGTTGCATTTTATGTAACAAAAATTGGTGAATGTTTCTGATTGATTCAGCGTTTATAGTGTATAGGTGCAGCTTGCTAATCATATGATTTGAAACGCCCACGAGCATAAGTACTGGTAGCTTAACATCTCGTGAAGTGAAAATTGTGGGCAGGGGCCAACTGAAACAAATATAGGGGAAGCTACTTGAAACACCTGTTTCAATTAGTGTCATGCGCAATTTTTATTATTATTATTATTATTATTATTATTATTATTATTATTATTATTATGTATACAGTCTTGTTTTCATCACCCTATATATGTTTTACATAATATAACAATATGCACATTTCAGATGTATCTTAGGTTATTACTTTCCGAACACTATAGTGAGGAAAGTATTGTAATCATGTCAAAAATCCGAATTTGAGATTTTGATGTTTCTATACGTTTCTAGGTTCCCTGAGTCCGTCTTCACTCTTTTTACGATGATATGTGTATGTGTGTGTGTATGTGTGTGAGTGAACACGCTAGCGTCTAAACGCTTTGCTCGAATGAGCTGTATGTTGGTAGTCGCCGTAACAGGAACCCTATCGATTTTGATGAATCTAGCACTTATAGTTTTTCTACAGGGACACAAAGAAAACTTGTTTATCATTATGGCCTATGGGACCAAAATCTGAAAAGTGCAATAGCATCTAAACGCTTCATTCAATTGAGCAAAACATTTATACACATATTATAGGTCACAGATACTCAGTCAATATAGAATTTGGAGAATCTAGCACTTATAGTGTTTTTACAGGGACACAAAGAAAAATTCTTTAACTTTAGGGCCTATGGGACAAAATTTTTAAAAGTGCGATAGCATCTAAACGATAGCATTATTCAATTGAGCTGAAAATTTATATGAATATTATAAATCACTGGTGCACTAACTATAAGCATTTTGGCGAATCTAGCATTTATAGTCTTTATCTACAAAACTGTTAATTACTCAATGTTCGGAAGGTCAAGTGGAGTCACTCCAGATTTTTTAATTTTATATTTATTTTATATTTATTTTGATGCTGACCTCTGTAATGTAAAATGGGAAGTTTTAAATAAGCATTAATGTATTACACAATTGGGTCTCAAGCGTTTTGTACTACATAGAACAGGTACACATTGGCGATATAAAATAGACTATATCTAAATAAATCTTACAAGCCCCATAGGTTTGTAACCTGAGTCTAAAACTAGACCATCTAGGGTATAATTAAAACTCTCTCTCATAGTTATTGACTCATGGCTTATAGAGAAATTTACCATCAAATTTGACCTTTTTTTGAAAATTTTCAACTTTGAGACCGTTTATCTACTAAAGCCAAGAGTGACCCATGCAATTTTAAATATTTTTAAGTTCTGTACTAAGGTGTGTAATTAATCCCATAATTATTTTTATGGGGCACTCATGGCTTTAGCAGATATTCAGACTGAAAACATGGAAAAAATCAACGAAAACTGCACTTTTGAATGACCCTGGCCTTTAAAGCCATGAATGACCCACCAAACTGTTTATGCTAAATGTACTTAGTATCAAGTAGCATCCGTATTTAAAAAAATTGACATGGGTCACGCATGACTTTAGGAGTAAAATGATATTAAAAGGGCACCCTTTATTTACGGCCTCAGACTTTGACCCCCTCTGTAGGTCGAACAAATCAAATTCAGAAAAAATTAAATTTCACTTTTTCTTATCACAGTACTACTAACACATCCTGAAAGTTTCGGAAAAATTGAAGATGTCAACTATCACACCTCCATAGACTTTGTCCAGCTTTAAAAAGAAATGGCTCTTAACATGCACACAGGGACGGTGACAGGAATTACAGGCCCCTGGACAAACGAAAGTAAGCCCCCCTCCCCCACCCCCCACCCCATACACATAATCACTTCTTAAATTTTTATCGAAAAATGGTTTAAATTTTTGGGTACTGCGGTATTTCAAATAGCTCCAATAAAATACAGTGATACAATAGGTAGTACATTATCGAACGGATCCCGGAAAAAAGGGCACCGGAAAAAAGGGCACGGAAGAAAGGGCACCGGAAAAAAGGGCACCCGGAAAAAAGGGCACCGGAAAAAAGGGCACTGGAAAAAAGGGCACCCGGAAAAAAGGGCACCGGAAAAAAGGGCACTTTTCCAATTCCGCAAATCGCAAAATAATAAATATCAAATAATGAATTAAAAAATTGACTTTCAAACTACATTTTTAGAAATTTCAATTGATTTGGTACAACATTCATTTAGTATATATGTCGGGGAAGAGGGGGGAGGGGGGCAGGAGCAGATCAAAAGAAAATAATTGTTTTTACAAAAACTCTTACAGATTTTAATGAAACTTTATATAATCACGTACAATTTGTGTAAAAAATGACAGTAAGTGGCAGGCAAACTTGGGGGGGGGGGTTAAAGAGGGGGGGCAGAGAAAAATAAAATTATCTTTTATAGCACCGTTTTACCGATTTACTGATATATTCTATAATTATCGCTTACTTTTTATGAAGATCACAATGAGTGCATTATATACTGGGGGGGGAGGGGAGGGCAAGGGGGGGATATGGAAATAGATTTCACTCTTCTTTAAACTACCCTTTTATCGATTCAAAAAACCGTATAATCACGTATAATTTGTGAAAAAATTACAGTAAGTGTCAGACATTTTTTTTTTCGGGGGGGGGGGGGGGAGGGGAAAACAAAATTATTTTTTATATCACCATTTTACCGAATTAATGATACATTTTATAACTATCACTTAACTTTTTTGAAGATAACAGTGAGTGTATTATATATCTGGGAGGGGGAGCAAGGGGGAGCAGATGAAAATAAAATATATTCTTTAAACTATCCTATTATCGATTTAAAAAAAATTGTATAATCACGCATGGTTTATGAAAAAATTACAATAAGTGTCAAACATACTTGGAGGGGGGGGGTTAGGAGGGGGCAGAGGAAAATAAATTGAATTTTTATATTATCGTTTTAGTGATACCAGTAAGTGATAGTTATAGAATATGTCATTAAAATCGGTAAAATGGTGATATAAAAAAATATTTTATTTTCCTCTGTCCCCCCCTCTCTTTAACCCCCCCCCCCAAGTATGTTTGACTTTACTGTGATTTTTTTCACAAATTGTATTCTACTATACAAGGTTTTTGTTTAAATCGATAATAGTGTAGTTTAAAGAAGAATATATTTTATTTCCATTGGTTCCCCATTGCCCCCTCCCCCCAGATATATAATGCACTCATTATAATCTTCATGAAAATTAAGTGTTAGTTATAGAATATATCATTAAAATCGCTAAAATGATGATATAAAGAATCACTTTATTTTTCCTCTCCCTCCTTGTTTACCCCCCCCCCCCCACACACACACACTGAGTATGTCTGACACTGTAAATTTTTAATAAATTATACGTGATTGTACAAAAAAAATTTTAATCAATAATAGAGTAATTTAAAGAAGAATATATTTTATTTTTATCTGCCCCCCTTGCTCCCCCCCAGGTATATAATACACTCACTGTGATCTTCATAAATTGTTAGTGATAGTTATAAAATATATCATTAAAGTAGGTAAAACTGTGATACAAAAGATAGTTTTATTTTCCTCTGCACCCCCCTCTTTAACCCCCCTCCCCTAAAGTTTGCCTGACACTTAGAATAATTTTTTTCACAAATTGTACTTGGTAATACAAAGTTTCATTAAAATCGGTAAGAGTTTATGTAAAAACAATTGTTTTCTTTCGATCTGCTCCTGCCCCCTCCCCCCCCCTTCATCTTCCCCGAGGTATGTACTATATTAATGTTGTACCAAATCAATTGAAATTTCTAAATGTGTAATTTGAAAGCCATTTTTATGTATCATTATTTGATAGTTATTATTTTGCGATTTGCGAATTGAAAAAGTGCCCTTTTTTCCGGTGCCCTTTTTTCCGGGTGCCCTTTTTTCCGGGTGCCCTTTTTTCCGGTGCCCTTTTTTCCAGTGCCCTTTTTTCCGGTGCCCTTTTTTCCGTGCCCTTTTTTCCGGTGCCCTTTTTTCCGGGATCCTTATCGAACTATACATTTATACAATGAAATTTGATTAAATATGAAAGCTAACAAAAACGTACAATTGCTTTGCATTTCATTCTCAATATATTTAATTTACAAAAGAAGACTTGTGATCAATCAGTGATTGATATATGCCTTACCTATTGTACTTTAAAGTTAAATATAAAATTTAAAAATAAAGATATGTTTGAAATGTAAATGTAATATATTTGAAAAAATGAAATTTTATCTAAAAATTTCTTTTCAAAAGTCTGCATTTCTTTTTGACAACCTTGAATTTTATTTATTTAGTAAGTTATCCCCTAAAAATTTGTTTGGTTTGTAATTCAATATTTTAAAAATTAACTTTTGAATGAAGTAAACATTAATAATTACCGAGTGGGCTGGGTAGATTTATAAAAGTATATGCTATTGGCACCAAATTATTCAAGTGCTAGCAACAATTCCTATATGAAAAAAGTACACTTAATACTGTTTTATTAAATAAATCCTTGTCGAATTATGTTCTTAGACTGCCTAAAAACATGACTCGACAAGGATTTATTTAATAAAACAGTACTAAGTATACTTTTTCATAAAGGAATTATTGCTAGCACTCGAATAATTTTGCTGCCTACAGTATGGCTGAAAGTTTTCTGATAATTTCTTTTCTGTATTTTTTTTTTTTTTTTAACTTTATTTTCTGTGATTAACAAGATTTAAAATACTAATAATTTTTTAAACAAGTAAAAGTAAAGGCATAATCACTTAGGCTTTTATTATAAATTTTATTATTATTATATATACATATTAAAAATTAGAAAAAAAAAGAAGCAAAATAATAATAATAATAATAATAATAATAATAATAAATAAATAAATATATATATATATATATATATATATATAGGTATATAAAAAATTATGTTTTTTGTATTTTTTAAACAGTGAGTAGTTCTTTTAAGTGAGTAAATGTTGCCCCAAAAAGATGATTTATCAGCCTAAGAGAAGTGATATATTATCAGAATTTTTTTGTCGAGTATAGATTCCATCCTTTTTGAATACGATTCTAGAAAACTGAAAAATAACTTTTTTATTTGTATTGTGCTTGAGGAGATTATGTATAATAACCTAGTTCCAAAGTTTTTTCGTCGTTGAAATGATGCTACTTTTAAATGCTGAGGGCCATGGTTTGGAAACTATTCATGTATCTTCAGAATACACATGTATGCCGAAAGTTAAAAAAAAATATTGTATGCACACACACATATATATAAGAAAAAAAAATATATAGTATTTTTTTTTTTTTTTTTTTAGAAATGGATCTTTCTTGCTTTTTTTTTATTGCAAAAGCATTGATAATTTCATTATTGATAATTTTCTTCTTTCCACTTATCAAAATCTACAAACTACAAACTGAATCTGAATGTAAAAAGCAATGTTTGGCGTTTGCGTTTGTTAACCATGTTCGAAAATGAGAATTTTGGTAATTAACATAGTTTTTACCCCCATCCCCATGGACAGCGGCAAATGTGCATTGCACAGATTAGATTGGGCGCACTGCTTTCGAGATTAACAAAGCCCCAAAGGAGATGCAAACCCCCCACCCCCATCTGTTTCTGGTTTCTTTCATATGGCTAACGATGAGCAGTGATTTACTCTTTCAAGTTTCGATGTGTGAAAATGTTTCCCATGTCACTAAACAAGACAGATTCATCCTTTCACTGGACCAAACATTTTTAGCAGGAACACAACTCACAAGTCACAACACCTTTTGATCTGTGTAAAAGATAAGAGTTTATTGACTGTACTCCCGTTTCTGCTTCGGAGTTGGAGTAATGAATGACTGACATGAACCTTCAGTCATTGTAATTGTATTTGATTTTAGGAATGAATTGGTTGAAATTTTAAATAGATACAACACAGTAAATAAAAACTTTCTTTAATTAAAACTTTTGCTTCTTGAAAAAAGAAAAAAAGGGAAAGCATTAAAGAATAATTTAAAATGTACTCAGGGTTGCTACGAAACCTGGAAAACTCAGGGAATTTGAAAATCTATTAAAAAACAGGGAAAACTCAGAGAATTTCAAAATTTATTTCAAAAACAGGGAAAATTCAGGAAATTTCAAAATTTTATGGAAAAACATTAACATTTTTTTTTCATAATCATTTTTTATATATATATATATATAGTTCTTTATAATGAATCAATTATGTTTTTTTTTTTCAAGTTTATAAAATTAATTTGCCCTAAATATGTTCAGCTGACTTGTAAATATGTTAGATTCTAATGCTGCATGATTGCGTATCATCTATTTTATTTCTAATAGAGACAGGAAAAACTCAGGGAATTTTTTCTCATGATATGTGTAATGTAGCAACCCTTGACTATATCAACAATATTTTAATTAGATCATTTTCTGAAATTTAAGAGGTTAAAGAAATGACATTCATGCGAATTTTGGAAAAACCTGACCGTCTAGGCTGACGAACCTGATTTAGGTTTGAACCCGACATATCCTCTCTACCAGCTTCTAGAGAAGAACATCTCAGCTACTGACAGGAGCCATATATATTTTTATTAATTTATTGTGCAAGTTTTACATATGATTTACTTTTGATTTCAAAGTATAATACATAAAAATTTATGAAAACTAAAAAAGATTTTTGATTATTATTTTCTACACAACTCAGAGAATCATGATTGTTAAACTAAACATATATTTAATTCCTTGTGCTTGCAAAAAAATAATACTAGAACTAGATAATGAAACACTATTTAGAAGTATGAATAATTATAAACATGTACCTTTTGACTTTTTTTTTTTTTTTTATCTGATTGAAAGAGTTAAATGAAGGTATATTCATTTTTCAAACACAACAATACCATACTGTTACGGGTGTATCTTTCACGCAACTCTACAAATTGGAATATTTGTTATTAAACTAATACATAGAGAAAAAAAGAAGATTGGTACAAACATTCATTTAGTGTACACCTGGGGTAAGACCGTAAGGGGAAGGGGAGGGGGGGGGGTGCTAAGAGCAGATCGAAAGAAAATAATTGTTTTTATACCACCTTCTTACCGATTTTAATGAACCATGAAAACTTTGTATAATCATGCACAATCTGTGAAAAAATTACAGTAAATGTCAGGCATAATTGAGGGTGGGTGAGAGGAAGGGGCAGAGAAAAATAACATGTTTTGTTTTACATTATCATTGTACCGATTTTAATGATATATTCTATAATTATCACTTACTTATTATCACGATCACAATGAGTGTTATATATACCTGGGGGCGAGGGGATTGCAGATGAAAATAAAAAATATTTTTTTAAACTTCAATAGTATCGATTTAAATAAAATTTTGTGTATATACCACTTACTGTATAAAAAAAAAAAAAAAAAAAAATTACAGTGAGTGTTACACATATTTGGGGGGTTCCTAAGGGAGTAGGAGAAGAGTAGGAAAAGTGGTTGATTTTATATCGTCATGTTATCTATTTATATGAAACTTTGTAAGACTATCACTTGTTTTTTATTAATATTACAATGAAAGTTACCTGTACTTAAGAAAGGGGGGGTGCGAAAAATGTCGATTTTTTTATTGACTTACTTTTAATGAAAAACTCAGTGAGGATATGTCTAGGAGTATGTGTGTGGGGGGTGGGGGTGAGGGAGACAGAAGGATAGAAAATGCATGTTTTATATCACTATGATTTGCATTTTAATACAATTTATTAATAAATATCACTTAATGTTTAGAAAAATTTAGGCTGATTGTTGTATATATCTTAAGGGGCTATGGGGGGGGCAGAAGAGAAAAATGATCGCATAAATATCACAATGTTACTAATTTTAATTAAAATATCAACAACTATCACCTATGTTTAATGAAAAATTACGGTGATTGTTACCTATACTTGGGAGGGGGGGGGGGCAGAGAGAAAAAAATTATTGTTTTAAATTACACCGCTTCGTATGTTTAGGAAACTTTGCATAAATATTATTTATGAAAAAATATAGAGAAGAATATGTATCGCAGTATCTTTCAACTCCAAAGTTACTATGCAAAAATTCAATGTAATAATAATATCAGACGTTAGTTAAAATGTTAATATCACACATTGGTTCTAAAACAGAATTTTTTTGTTTAATCTGTCTCATCCCCCTCCCCCCCCCCCTCTCCCTCTTTCGTATAAACAAAAAATGTTCGCTATCGTTCATGCTTTGCAAGTATTTAACAAGTAACAATTAAAAAAAGTGCCCTTTTTTTCCGGATCGCGGAAAAAAAGGGCACTTTTCAAAATAGTTGCTGTAAAAGATATGTGTCTTCGAAATTATTTAAGGGGTTCTAAGAGGGAAAGAAAAAGAATATGATGTTATGATATAAAAAACCTTTTTTTTTATTATTATTTTCTCTGCACTTTAACCTCCAAAACTTTTTATAAGCATACATGTATTTGGCAAGTAGCAATTGTACAAAGTGCGTTAAAAAAAGGGCACATTTTTTAATTTCTACTTGTAAAATACATGCTAAACATCAACAATATTTTTTTTATAAGCGTATTTTTTTTTTTTTTTTTTTTCTATGGGGAAGGAGGGGAGGAACAAAAGGGACGGATTAAATGACTTTTTTTTTTTTTTTAATAATTTTTTAACAGATTTAAATCATGCATTGAATTTTTGCTTACAAACATGGGAAGAGAAAGAGACTGATTAAAACAAAATTCTAATTTTATGTAAAAACTACTGAAAACAACAACGACTTGAAAAAATTGAATATGAAATAAGTCAGACTGAAAAATTATAAAACTTTCACTTACAAGTTTAAAAAATATAAAGTGAGGGTATAATTTAATGTGCAACTGATAGTAATTGAAGATCTATCCCTAGTAGAAGAAAATGAAAAGCACTTTTCAAATACTATTTAAATAATAATTACTGTAAGTTTGAAGCATTTTTTTTTTTAAAGTATATGTATTGAGTGTTATTAGGAAATAAACCTTAAATTTAGCCTTTTTGATGACCTTTAACATTTTTATTCAAATTTTTACGTCTAAACATCTGACAAAGGGAGGTAGGTACCAAGGGAAAAACGAAAATCTGTAAACTTCAACAGAATAGGCATCTGGAGTTTATTTTTCTTAATTGACTCATGCCTGAATATTTCACGTCGAATCCACCTGTTTTTAAATAAATAAGTAGGGGACAGATCCGTTGTCTGATAAATGATTCAATAAGGTAAAACCAGCTGTTTTAAGAAGCGTAGTCCTCATCAATATAACTTACAACTTTTTTTTTTTTTTTTTTTTTTTTGTACCTTTTAAAATGTCTTCACCGCCTTTTTTTTACACATGGTTACTTTCTATCTTTAATATAACTTTTGAAAAAGCTTTTAAGTATAGTTAACTACTTAGACAATTATTTTGTTACCATAAGTATTTTTATTCCATTTAGTATTATTTAACGTACCATCCACATGTTTCACAGTCGTTGTATTCAAAATATCATTAACTTCTTCGTTTCTCTTTTAATTCTATTTCGGCAGATAGTTAAATTTGTACAACGACATTCATTTTTCTATAAAAGTACATTATAAAGGATGTCTGAATTATCCTTAAAATAAGTTATTATTATTCATAATTATATTATTATTATAATGCTAATTGATTGCCATCACCAGCTATTACTCGTTTATCAAGGAACAATTTTGTATATATTATGATCAACATCTTAGTATAGCTAAATTCAAGAGAAACAAGTGTTGCACTTCTAATATAATGATATATCGGGTTTATATTCTAAAAAAGGTTTTTTAATTAATAAATATTCTTTGAATTATTAGCTGCATAGCTTCTCATTGTGTGTATATATATATATATATATATTTTATTTTTATTATTTTTTTTTTTTTTCCCGAGGAATAAATTCCTTGATGTACCTTATTAGGAGATACATTTTATTACAATGCAAATGATACTAATTCAAACATATTTAAATTTATTTAATTATTGCCGGGTAGTTTGCTTCAAATATAATTTTTGTAGCAGAAATTATTCGGTATCATTTAAAAGATTTTCTATTGTTTCCCTTTCTCATTATTTACTTACTGTAAATTGTATAGGAAGCAATGTGTTTTAGAGTATAAATGCATCATTTCACTAACTTTTGTCCATTTTATTTCTCACGCCTATTTCTGCTATTACGAATTGCTATAAGAGCACATAGATATACGCTTTAACAACCCTTGAGGAATACATATATTAACATTACGATATTATATATGTAATAATAAGAATGAGAAAAGACATACATCATATAGTGCGGATATGTATAATAATAATAATTGTTCAATACAATAATAAACATCAGGAATGAAGACCAGAATGAATGAAAAAATAAACACACATATATATAATCTTCATTTTGATTTTTTCTTTGTTACCATATGACCCTGCACAGGTTTGGGGAGGAAATTGGGCTTTCAGCAAGCTAATTTAATCCGCTTCACACGTCTTAAACCGTGATGTCCTCTGCTCCTTTTTTATAATTATTGTTATTGCTTCTATTCTTTTTTATACTTTATTGATATAGTGTTACATTTATTATATTTTATTAATCAGTTATTATTATTATTATTTATTATAAATTATATTTGTGTTTTAAGTGTTTAAATAATTCTTTTCTTCTGTCCATAAAATTACCAAAAGGTGAAAAAAATTGGTGGAGGGGGTGATATTCCAAGAAAATGGTGGGTGATTGGACAACATGGGTGTCATATTCGGATTCAGGAGGTCATTCCGAACGCAAGCCGCTCCACCCGTCTTAAGCTATAGTACGGTCTTTACTCCAATTTTTATTATTTCTGTTTTATTTGTTTGGAATTTGCCCTTGTTTCACATAGTTTTCAGTTTCCATACATATACATATTTATCTTTAAATATACATAGATATTAAAATGCAGTAATAGAATTCAGAAAAGCAGATAATAAAGTGCCACAAAATCCTTATGGATCTAAGTGAATTAAGAAATAAAGAAGGCAGTGAAAGCAGTGAAGCAGATGTGAAAATAATAGATAAAATATAATAAATATAAAATATAACAATAATATAATTTAATATAATTATAATTATAATATGTAATATAATATAATATATAAAATATAATAGTAGAAAATAATAATAAATACAGTAGAGCCGCAGTCACCCGAGCCCCAATTAACCGAGTTCCAGATTAACCAAGATGGATTCGAAAGGCGTGGCTTCGGACAAATGTCGTAAATAACTTTGATAAATTTTACTATACATCACTGTATTTTATAATTTATATATGTATGTATTTTATTGCATTTTTTGAACTAATTATATTTAAATATGTAATAAATGTCTTATTTTACTTCATTGACTATGGTTGGGTTTTATGTCACACTAATGCTGCGCAATGGGCAATTGGCGACGGTCTGGGACTACCACTAGAGGTGGTCCGGAAACATGCCACGACAATTTTCATCCTCCACGGAAGGGCTCTCCCGCTTCGGTGATCCCCTTCATTAACTATGTTTTTCTCCACGATTTATGATAGAGTCAGCGTTATCCGAGTTTTCGATTATTCGAAGTACTCTCGGTCCCCATTACCTCAGACAAGCAAGGATGTACTGTATGTTAATAATTATAATAAAAATATGTATATAGTATTATTATTTTTCTTGTAAATCATACATGGTTATTCAAAATTTTGTACAGTTTATTAACATGCTGTATAATCTTAGTCTTTGCAAATGCTATTAAAACTCATATTTTAAGAGGAAAAAATTAAAAGTTTGAGATATATTGTTACATTGTGCCTAATTAAGAAATAATAAATATGCTTTTAATTATTTCTAATAATTTTCTATTATTTCAAAATATTCAAATCTGCATTTCCCAGACTTAAAATCTTTTTACTTAAATATGAAAAATTAAATTACGCACTTTAAACATAAGTATTTATTGGAATTGAAAAAGACATACTTTAATGAAGTTATTATAGTTAAAAATTAATATACTTTAGAATATTTCTGCATTGAAATTGAAAATTGTGTCTTTTTATTTTCCCTTTCTTTTTCTTTTTTTGTTTCTTTGTGTGTTTCTTTGTGGTTTTTAATTTTTATTTTTTATTTTTTATTTTTTTAACTAGAAATTATGGAGTATATTATTTGTCATGCATTAATATTTTTACCACTCTGAAACTTTCTATATGAACGTAGAAATACATTGATTAATTTATCAACCGAAAAAAATTCTTGTGAATAAAATTTCTTGGTTTTTTTTTTTTTTTTTTTTTTTTTTTTTTTTTTTAACTAAAAAACTGAACAACATCCTAGCTAAATTTTTTTCAAATCTAAGATTTTTATTAGAAATTACTGGTTGTCAACAGCGTATCAGTTGACTAATTACTAAATTTGTTTTTGACATTGATACGTGCTGTGTGTATATCGGGTTTAAATCAAATTCGTGCATAAAATCATTTTTAATATGAGTTTGAAATTTTCAAGTGGACACAACTTGGAAACAAAAAAGCGGATCAAATGAGCCACAGACCTCAACCAAATCTAAGACTACTCCACAGACCAGTGTGGGGGCAAATCTATTCAGCATTTCGGAAGTTATCGTGATTTACAAAAGTTTACGAACTCATCCAAGGAATATATGTAAGATATGTCTACTGTCCAAGTTGGGTTCGAATCGATTCAATAATTCTGATCTAATCATGATGACAAGTTTTTAGATGCATAGACAGATAGATGATATATAGGTACATTCAATTAGGACGGTTTCTAAGAAATCAACCTAAAATTAACAGCACTCTACTTAGTAGTATCAAAAATAACGTAAGACATAAGTATATAAATTCATATAGTTTTAATCATTTCACAAGATTTTTATGGAGGAACCAATTTATCATTGTTTAATATGCCTTTTATAATAGTATTCATTTCAAATTTCCGATTCAAACATCTACCTCCAGTGATAAATGACTTATATTATTTAGAAGGTAATAAAATAGCTAAATAATTGATATCTGATATATATACAGTGCCATTTTTTAAATGAAAGGATATGAAGTATATAGGCATTATTATAAAAAAGATTATTATTTTACTCATAATAATCCCATTGTTTTTTTCTAAATGATATATATCTTAAGGTATTGTACCTGTTAAAGTGGAGTATCTACGCTAAGAAGTAAGAACCTTCCTGTGTGGAATGCCCTTCATAGGCTTTTTCTGAGAGGTGTTAACACGCATTTAGATGAGTTTAGTAAAAAACCACAGAATACTTCTAACGGTTAGGCTTCCTAACAAGATCTGGGTTTGATCCTTGCACCTCCCGTCTACCACAGCTTTGAGAGTAAAACCTTTCAGCCATTTGGGAATGGGGAAAGTGTAACATATCTTGAAGTAGAACTGATTTTATTTTTATAATAAATTCTACGTAATAAGTTCATTATAAAAAATGCCACGTGTTACTTTGAAATAAAACCACCAAGTCCTTCTCCTTTAAGTAAGCTGATTTTCTTAAAATTATTTTTCCCGCATAAAGAAAATAAAAAAAATAAAAAAATAAAATAAAAAATCATAAGGTTGCATAGATTATAAACACGTATCAATTGTATTTACTCTTAACACCATTAAAATTTCAATTATTTTATCCTCTTAACGGCATTTTTTTTTTTTTTTTTAAGGAAAAAACTTTTAAATATATCTTTAAAGCCTTACTTTTAAACAAAAACAATAGAATAAAATGGTTTTGTATAACCCTGTATATTGTCTAAAAATAGGAAAGGTAGAAAAATATACTTTATCTGTAACCATGGTAAAAGCATCTTAATACATTAGAAATGTTTCGTAAATCTCTATATATAAAACAGTTGTGCTATTTAAAACATTTTTAAAGGCGAATATGTTATATGTTATAACTAGATATTTATTAGTTAAAATATTTATTAACGGATATTTAATAGTTTCAAGCCATTCTGCACTTATTTACTGAAAAGAGAGTGAAAAGAGAGACAGATAGATACACAGACGAATAGAAGATTATAATAATTTTTTTAACTTTGTCAGAAAGTGTTGAAAAAAAAAAAAAAAAAAAAACCTTCTTTCCACAAACTTTAGTTATATTCCCTAATATATTTCAATGTTTTATGTGACATTTTAATTGAATCATTAATGATATTTCTTGCTTACTCAATAGAAAACATGCTTTTGTGCATAAGAATTATATAAGTGTTAATCTTTTTATGTTTTGTATACTGCAAATGTATATAATAAAGTATGCTATTTAGAAATATATCTCATTGTACACAATTCTTTTACATTCTTTTGGGTGTCCCTATATATGAACCGGTGTTTTTATTTTTTCCATTTTTAATATAGGGAACATGACATACTGATACTGAACTTGAATAACATATGTCAATTTCGAGGAATTTTAATAATATGTAATTAAAATTTCCTTTATAGAAAAACCTCTCATACTGCACAATACTTTTAAATATTTTTGGATGTTCCTTGTACATGAACCATTCCTATTTATTAATATTACTTTCATTGGGAAATGCGCCATAGTGAACTTGAAAAACAAATATCTGTTTCAAGAAAGTCTAATAGTATTTACTGGAGTTAGAAAATAGGGCAAATAGATACACCGAAATCATAAACAGCTTATAATTTTGTTGAAAAGTAGTGAAAGAAAGGAGAGAGTTTCACTCGATATTTTAGCATCTAGATTACAATACTTTTCAGGCAGGTAAGGGAAAAATTTATTAAAAAAATAATCTCTTTAGATTGTAAATAAGCTCAGACACTATTTTTTAATCTTTGTCATAAAAATCATTTAACTTTTCAAATTTCAACATGATAAAACTTTATTTATATATTATGATTATTTATTTTACATTTTAAATGTATAAATAATATGCGTATATTTTATAGCATGTTAATCTGATTATGTAAAAATGAAATAAATATGTATGTAATGAAAGAAAACGTTTATCGATTATTTTGAATATTTTATTTTAGTGCACTATCAACCAATTCCACTTGATGCCTCATTTAAAAATAATAAAAAATGACCAGAGGACTGGCGTTTGTCAATAATAAGTAAAATACTTTGAATAAACACCATGAGATTAAAAAAACTGTCAACAATTGTTTTCGTCAGAATTTTGTTATATAAATACAAATGATATATGTCAGCACAATTATGTTTTTGTCGATTACAATTAAGCGAGTAATATTAAAAAATATATATATATATTATTGCTATTATTTTTTTTTCTTTTGAATGGTAATCATTTCTCAAACATTGCAAATATCAGTAAAAAAAGGAAATAATTGTATTTATGGTAACTTAAAAAATAATTACTTTTAAAATTTGTAATTTTTAACAGGTGTTAAGAAATGCTTTATTTACCTATTTCAACTTTCATAAAGATTGTACTTTTATTATTTATTTATTTTTAAATGCCAGCGATAATTTTTTGTCAATATAATCCTTACGCGCAGGATTATATATCATAATGAAACTAAAAAAAAAAAAAAAAAAAAACATACATACAAAATGCTAAATTACCCTATTATTAGAATGACGGGAAAATTTTTTGTTAGAAAGCTCCATTTTTTTTTTTTTTTTTTTTTTTTTTTTGAAAAAAGAATATTACAAAATTTTAACGTTAAAAGATTAATTGTTCGTTATTTCATATAGTTATACGTCATATAAAAGTTGTTAAACATTTATTAAAATCTGTTTAACCATTATGAACATACTGTGCACTCAAGATTATTTATTGAGAAAAAAATTGTTCTGATATTTTTATAAAAGAAATTTTTTTCAACAAATATATAGAATTATTTTAAAGACTATAATAAAGATAAATCCTTGCTTAACTTGTGTTAAAATTTATAAATTTTAGATAATTATATTTTGAGTATGCCTATTTTAATATGTTATAGTAAATCATGTAACTCATCTTTTGAAAAAGTACGGTTAAAAGGAAAGAGAAAAATATTCGTGAACCTTAAACTGACCTTGGGTACGTCATTTAGAGTATCGCGTATTGAAACCATATGGCGACAATCTGTTCTGAAACCTATATAAGAGGAGGTCTTATACCCTTTTACAAAAGCCGCTCTTGATATTGATCGACGAAAAGTGAGCAGAGTAGGAGCTGATGACAACTCCTAAGAACATCTCTAAAAAGAACCAATGTAAGTTGATTTTTTTTCAAAAGTTAATTAGTTTTTTCATACATTTTTTTTTAATTATGTGTAAAACTATGTTAGCTAGGAAATATTAAAAAATTAATATTTTGAAACTAATAATAAAAATAATAATTATCAAATATATCATTCTCTTTTTCGTGAAATCTACATTTCTAAAAATTTTCCTCTGAAATCGAGGTATAAATTAACTTCATGCATAAAAAAAAAAAAAAATGGAATAATTAATTTTTACACTTGTGCACAGTATATTTAAAAATAAATTTCCTTCTTTCAATATCAGTTGTTTAGTAGGACTTATATTTGAAATTTATAAAATTAGTTGCTATTAATATATAATTATCATTTTAATGTTTGTTTTGAAAAAAAAAAAAAAAAAAAAAAAATCCCATGAATTTTAAATTGATCTCTTTAAAAATATATTTGAAAATAACTTTAAGGCACTTTTAAATCGTTTGCAATTTATATTTCTTTGTTGTAAACAAAATTTATCAAAGGATGTGCGCGCAATTATTTCTTTCTTTCCCTTTTTTAATGTGGAAAATTTAAAAATAAGTTTAATTCTAACATGTTAAATGTGTAATATTTTGTGAAATAATAATTATAATTGATTTATGTATCATTATTTTAGATGTAAAATACACAAATTTAAGTTATTTATTCTGGACATAGGTATAAATTAACTTCGTGCAATTTAATTTTTACACTTGTGCACAGTATATTTAAAAATAAATTTCCTTCTTTCAATATCAGTTGTTTAGTATGACTTATATTTGAAATTTATAAAATTAGTTGCTATTAATATATAATTATCATTTTAATGTTTGTTTTGAAAAAAAAATAAAAATAAAAAATAAAATAAAATAAATTGATCTCTTTAAAAATATATTTGAAAATAACTTTAAGGCACTTTTAAATCGTTTGCAATTTATATTTCTTTGTTGTAAACAAAATTTATCAAAGGATGTGCGCGCAATTATTCCTTTCTTTCCTTTTTTTAATGTGGAAAATTTAAAAATAATTTTAATTCTAATAAGTTAAATGTGTAATATTTTGTGAAATAATAATTATAATTGATTTATGTATCATTATTTTAGTTGTAAAATACACACATTTAAGTTATTTATTCTGGACATAGGTATAAATTAACTTCGTGCAATTTAATTTTTACACTTGTGCACAGTATATTTAAAAATAAATTTCATTCTTTCAGTACCATTTGTTTAGTATGACTTATATTTGAAATTTATAAAATTAGTTGCTATTAATATATAATTATCATTTTAATGTTTGTTTTGAAAAAAAAAAAAAAAAAAAAAAAAAAAAAAACATGAATTTTAAATTTATCTCTTTAAAAATATATTTGAAAATAACTTTAAGGCACTTTTAAATCGTTTGCAATTTATATTTCTTTGTTGTAAACAAAATTTATCAAAGGATGTGCGCGCAATTATTTCTTTTTCCTTTTTTTAATGTGGAAAATTTAAAAATAATTTTAATTCTAACATGTTAAATGTGTAATATTTTGAGAAATAATAATTATAATTGATTTATGTATCATTATTTTAGTTGTAAAATACACACATTTAAGTTATTTATTCTGGACATAGGTATAAATTAACTTCGTGCAATTTAATTTTTACACTTGTGCACAGTATATTTAAAAATAAATTTCCTTCTTTCAATATCAGTTGTTTAGTATGACTTATATTTGAAATTTATAAAATTAGTTGCTATTAATATATAATTATCATTTTAATGTTTGTTTTTAAAAAATAAGGCACTTTTAAATCGTTTGCAATTTATATTTATTTGTTGTAAACAAAATTTATCAAAGGATGTGCGCGCAATTATTTCTTTCTTTCCTTTTTTTAATGTGGAAAATTTAAAAATAATTTTAATTCTAACAAGTTAAATGTGTAATATTTTGTGAAATAATAATTATAATTGATTTATGTATCATTATTTTAGTTGTAAAATACACACATTTAAGTTATTTATTCTGGACATAGGTATAAATTAACTTCGTGCAATTTAATTTTTACACTTGTGCACAGTATATTTAAAAATAAATTTCCTTCTTTCAGTACCATTTGTATAGCATGACTTATATTTCAAATTTGTAAAATTAGTTACTATTAATATATAATTATCATTTTAATGTTTGTTTTGAAAATTAAAAATCCCTAAAATTTTAAATTGGCTTCTTTAAAAAAAAAAAAAAAAAAAAAATGAAAATAACTTTAAAGCACTTTTAAATCATTTTCAGTTTGTATTTCTTTGTTGTGAACAAAGTTCTTAAAAGGATGAGCGCGCAGTTATTAATTTCTTTCTTTCCTTTTTTTTTTTTTTTTTTTTTTATGTCGAAAATTTAAAAATTTTAGATCTAATATGTTGTGTAAAATTTTGAGAAATAATAATTATAATTGTATGTATCATTCTTTTATTTGTAAAATACACACATTTAAGTGATTTATTCTGGACAGTGGTATAAATTAACTTCGTGCATTAAAAGAAAAAAAAAATAATAATAATAATGCAATATTTATTTTTTACACTTGTGCACAGTATATTTAAAAATAAATTTCACTCTTTCAATACCAATTGAAAAGAATGACTTATATTTCAAATTTATAAAATTAGTTGCTTATTAATATATTATTATCATTTTAATATTTATTTTGAAAAAAAAAAAGTTCCCTAAAATTTTAAATTGATTTCTTTAATAATAAATTTAATTTCTTTAAAATTAAATTTGAAAATAACTTTAAAGCATTTTCAAATTTTTTGCAATTTGTATTTCTTTGCTGTAAACAAAATTCTTGAAAGGATGTGCGCGCAGTTATTAATTTATTTCTTTCCCTTTTTTTAATGTGTAAAATTTAAAAATAATTTTAACTCTTATATATTAAATGTGTAATATTTTGAGAAAAAATAGTTATAATTGTTTTATGTATCATTATTTTAGTTGTAAAATACACACACTTAAGTGATTTATTCTGGACAGAGTTATAAATTAACTTCGTTCATAAAAAAAAAAAAAAAAAAAAAAAAAAATGCAATATTTTATTTTTACTCTTTAATCTTTTACTTCCTTATTACTGCATTAATTAATCTGTTATCAATTGTTTATTAATCCAGCTAATGTTCAGGAGTGTCGCAGTATGAGAGTCAGGAGTACGCCCAAAAGCAGTTCTAATCAGATTGATGGTAAGTGATTACTTTATAAATTATTTATTAAATTTTTTTTTTCTTTCCATTTCTTATTATGTATTGATTAATTAGAATTATCTTCCTGTAAATTTTTGAATTAGCACTTGCACTTTTTAAAATTCATGTTGAATAGTAGTAATAATATAAGTGACGAAATAATGTCTTAGTTAAAGCTTATTTATTTCTTAAAATGTGTTATCAGAGAAATGCTTTATTGAAATATATAGAATTTCCTGAATCTTCTGCAAAATTACTAAAAAATAACAATATCAACTTTTAGCACTAAAAAAAAAAAAAAAGAAAAAAAGGAAAAAGAAAAAAAATTAATAATGTGTTTCATATCTTACATACTTCTATAAAGTTCTCGAACGAACCGTGATATTGGAAATAATAAATAATTATATTAAATAAACAATAAATAATTATATTAAATAAAATAATTAAAAATTATTTAACAATGTATATTTTAATTAAAAAGTAATTTAAATATAAAAATTAGAAATTTTAAATAATTAAATTTGCTGAGATTATTTTATACTATTGCTTGTGATTTTAAATGAAAATTCCATTTCAAAATGCTTTTAAATATATAAAGAATTTTATTTATTATTATTTTTTTTTAATCATTGGTTATAGAAATAAGAAGCTAATTAAAATTATTAAGTCAAAAAAATCAAAATGAAACAATAGTTTAATTACAATTTAAAAATTAATTACAAATAAAAATTTAATTTCCCTTAAAAATTAAAATTATAGGTTCTTTAAAATTTAAAGTTGGGTTTCAAAGACCAATTCGCCGAAAAAACTCTATTAATGTGACATTATGCGAAAAATCTGATGCGCTGTAATTTTAATCACTATCTAACAAAATTAAAGATTTCATAATCGTTCCCGGAATCTAAACCCCATTTGTTTTATGGGGAAATCTTGTTATCGATTATTACCTAATGTATTTTTAAAATTATATTTGAAACCCTTTTAAACATTAGTGCATGATATTTAAATATTGTCTGAATATTCTTCAGAATTTTATATATACCCATGGATTATTATTATTATTTTTTTTTATATAAAAATGTTATTGCACTCCCTCTCATAAAATCTCACGAAAATGTCCCGTGAGGGAAAATGGGGGGGGGGGGGGTGTAAGAGCCGCGTTGGAATTGTCCTATGGGAGGATTGTGGGATTAAAATTCTTGGCGTAATTGTCCTGTGTTCCAGATTTAGTATACAGTAGAGCGCCGATTATCCGAACACGTTGGGACAGACCCTTGTTCGGATAAGCAAAAGTCCGGATAATTGGACAGACAATTTAAGGATATTGTGACAGTAAAAATCCCTTCATACTTTATCCAGGCTGAGGACTGGCAGCACCAATTTGTGCTGGCCTGTTTAAAAATAAAAATTTTTGAACTAAATAACAAATATCATAACTTAAACAAATATCATAAATGTTATTTTGAAGTTGTCTGGTATATTTATGTTCATCAAAATGGACGTTTATGCTCAATTTTGCCTTATTCTACCATGTTAAGTAAATTCCAAATGACTTACGAATTTTTTAAATTAAAAAATTTATATTCAGGGATGTTTATGCCACTATCTTATATAATATTTAAAAATATTATTATTATCATTTACGTTTATTTATTTATTTTTTTTAACTCTTGAGATTATATTTTAATCATAATTTAAGCAAAAAAGCCTTTGATGGCTGCTTGCCTCAAAAAAGACATTCTTTTCAATGCTGTCATATCTCGAATTCTTCTTAGACATGTTAATTGAATAGGATCTACGTCGTTCTGCCGTTCGGGTCATTTCATAGCTGTTTCGAAACATTCAAAGGCGAGAAATAGGCTTTTCGGATAATTGGAAGTTCGGATAAAGAAATATAAATAGAGAAATAAACTGTTCGGATAATTGGAAGTTCGATTAATTGGAGTTCGGATAATGGGCGCTCTACTGCACTAGGTTTGGTCTGCTTGGAAATATTTGTTCTTGAATTATACTCATAACAGGTGTATAAAGCAACCACTAGAAAATCGCTTTTTTAGTTCAGGCTCTTTGAATCCACGTTTTAACCTCAAAACGTGTAAACACAACAAAACTCAATTTTAAAAATTGACTCAAAAAAAAAAAAAAAAAAAGAATAATAATAATAATAATAATAACAATAATAATACTTTCTCTACCATTATATGGGTTAAAAGAAAAATATTTTTTTTTCCCTGTACGGTAATTATCAAAAGAGAAAGTATCGCGCCAACGAAGTATACTATCAATATTTCCCTCAAACTATATATATATATATATATATATATACATTGGATATTTTAATACAACTAAACTTACTAAAAACTCCAATTGAGGAGTTAAAAGATTAAAATATAATCCCAAGATTTGAAGAAACAGAAAGATTTTGGTGCTTGATATATGTTTCTGATAAAATTGTAACTGAAAATATTCCCGCATTGTATTGTCGTCAATCATTGTCACATAATTAAAATTTGAATAAAATCGGTTTGGCAGAAGTTCATTAAAAATGAATCAGAATAACTGACATAAATAGACAGAACCCAGAAACGAATGATCAGAAACATTCGTCTAAGTAAAGTCGTCGTCGAGTTAATATGTATTTTAAATTATAACGTTCAAGGAAAAAAAAAACGCTTTTTTATAGTTAAAAATATATAAATGTACATATGGTGTTTTTAAATAATGATATTTTTATTTTCACCGTTTTTGTTGTTTGAAATTGTACCTTTAACCTCTCTCTCTCACACACATGTACAATAATTTACCTTTAATAACAATGTAGTAAATGGAAAATATTTCAAAGTACTTCTCATATTTTCTTATTTACTCTTAATTAATTTTCATTTGATGTATTATGTTTCGTATGCTTAATTTCTGCTTTTGGTACGCGAAGTCTTCAATCCCTATATTATACATATATATATATATATATATATATATATATATATATATTGCAAGTAACTAACAATATATATATTTAAAAGAAGAAGAAGAAAGGAACCGGCAAATTTCGTGTTTTCAAAGTTATATTACTCAGGCCCTTTAATTCGGATCGACTTGCAAATTTGTATGTTTTGACTTGATGGCATAGCTGCCAATATTTTATTTCATTCCGGAATTTTAATGTTTGTTTTAGCTTGGTGGGGTGGAACGCTACTGCTTACTGCGTTCCTAGATTAAATTTCCCGTTGATTAATTCTCACCCTTGGCGACTTTTGAATTTTTGTCGTCATATTAGCGAGTTATATATATATATATATATATAGGGGAATCCTATTTTGCTAACACTTTTATCGTACATTTTTTTTTTTTTTTTTTTTTTTGTTGTTGTTAATTTATAAGAATCCTTCATATCCTGTTTTTATTGTTAATGGATTTTAGGTTTAAAATAGTGCTTGCTGAAATAAATTTCTATTTTTAAAATTGCAATTCTTTCTGTAAAATTATCTACTCAAATAAAAATAGATCATTTATGTGACTATTATTCCGGTTTATTTTTTATATTTTTACTTTTTGTAATAATTTATATATAATTTATATTTTTGATGCACTACTTACATTAAAATGGCTGTTGCTAAATAAAACTTCTTGGCGAAAAACATTCGGTGAATTTCAACGCAAAAATTAAAAAAAAATCTCCCAGAAGTATCTATAAATAAAACTGATAGAATAAATTTATAGTTCATGGAGTAAACTGGAATAGTAAAGAAACGATAAGCAGTAGAGTGTGACGTCATGGGCCTTTTTTTTTTTTTTAAATAACAACTTGATAGTAAAAGTATAAAAAAATATAGTTAAGGAAAAAAAAAAAAAAAAAAAAAAAAAAAAAAAAAGATAATTTTATAACAGCCTATATTAGCATCATAAAATATATTAGCAAAAGCCACAATGACGTCATTTTCCGTGAGATGCATAATTTAATTTTTTATAGTTTTTTATTGTTCACATTTGAGTAAATGTATTTATTTTTCTATCGAAAAAAAAAAAAAAAATAATAATAATAGTTAATAATAATAACAACTAGTAATTTTTTTTTCAATAATTAATTTATGAATAAAATTTAAATGGCTAATTTAAAGCTATTGTAACATTATTATTTTCACATTTTAATTAATTAAAAGAAAACTAATCAGAAATTCGAAAATCGGGCATTTTTTCGGGCCGCAAAAAATCTATTTATAATAGACATGTGTTAGTATGATGTAATTTCAGTTGCCCACAGGTACAACTAAATGTGAATAATGATTAAAAAATATTAAGAATATACCGAAAATAAGAAATTTTCTTATTTTTCAAACACTGACATTTCAAACCCCCAGCATAAAGGAAGAACCCCTCTATCTTCTTGTCCACCAGTAACAAAAAGATTGGAACGGTGACAGCTTTAACAAAGAACGAATTTCAGTGCAAATCAGGTGACTAGGATTGACAGTGCAGTAGATGAAAATAAAAACGTATCCCAAAGAAGCCAAAGCTCGATTGTAGAATTGTAAAATAAAAGAGCTGTCTGACAAACAGCCTTAATATTACCATTTAGGCTTTTAATTAAAAAACCTATTGCAAAATACTTTTAATTATGAAAAACGTTTTTTATATCAATGGTTACAGAAAAATAAACTTTTTTTTTTTTTTTTTTTTTTTTTTTTTTGTTTAAATAATCTAATTAATTGGCTTTTACAAGCATAATTATTTGCTTTATTTACTCTCAATAAATTATTAGAAAAGTTTTATTCTCAAACGATGATATTAAATAAACGAAAATTTGCGAACCCTGCTTTGAAACAGTAAAAAAATTTGACGACTGAAAAAAAAATATTTGGAAAATCTTAAGCTAAGACTTTATTTTATTTTATAAGACGCATTTACATCAGTATTTCTATATACATATACTCATGCATAAGTTGGGGGAATTTTTGACAAAACTTGGAGTTGAAAAGCGGGTGTTATGTAAGAGTTACTGTAAAAAATATTTATCAAATCATTCATGTTCAAGATATTAAAAGACAATATAAATAATTGTCTACAGAGTTCATAAATCTAAAAACTTTTACTTTGATTTAAAAATCGAAATTTCTTACCGGAACTTTATGTTTAATTAACTGAGAAAGTTTTTCCCCCATCAGCATTATGGTTCAGGATAAAGAAAATTTTATTGTATGCATATTCACACCTGTGTTTTGGGATTTAAATGTGACAATAATTATTGTTAAAACAAAGTGATTGAAAAAAAAAGTTTAAATTTGTGTAGGAATAACATAAAATTTGATTTGCCGAGCAATTAACTTTTATACATGCATCTTGAAATTCCGCGAAATTTGTTAGATTCTGAGAAGAATCATCTATATGACTATAATGATACAACATTTAATAAAACTTTTCTTTGCTGTTTCAATGAAAATTTCATTCCATGATTCTTTCACTTACGCCACTATAATTAATACATCCATTTTCTTTCACATTTTGAGATTTTGTTATCTCCTTTTGGATATTATTGCAGCGGAAAACCATTTTATATACTTTTTACTTAAAGAGTCTTCTCCTCTTATCGTCCCCAGAGCATTGTTATTCTATGGATAATTTCGCCCTATTATATCTTGTTAACTAATATATATTTTTAAATTCCGTTTTCACACTCAGAAATTTGACAACTATTAAACAATTTATCGCTTTCTAAAAATTAATTTTTAATTTTTTTTTTTTTTTTTTAATTTTCTTGAGGTTGTAAAATGCGAATTTTCACAATGTGAAAATTTTCATTTTTCAGCTTAAAAGTGGAATCTTAAAAAAAAAAAAAAATTTAGAAAGCGATAAATTGTTTAATAGTTGTCAATTTTCTGAATGTGAAAATGGAATTTAAAAATATGTATTAGTTAATGAATTATAATGGGACAAAATTCCCGTAGAATGACATTGGCTTCGGTTTTCGGAGACTATAGGTAGAGAATCCCCTTAAGCAATTTCTATAAGAATGACTTAAATTTATATCTATAGATTGTAATAAAGATATTTATCCACAGGGAGTATTTCTGTTTCTAAATTCAGTGACGTTACTTTCTCTTTAATATCACTGGCAAAAAGAGAAAATCTTGCTTTCTTTCTTTCGTTTTCTCGCTTTAATTAATTATTTAATTTTTTTTCTTCTCACGCAGATTGCATCATTCATTTTTCACGTTCACGTTAATTGCAGAAATATTTATTTTTTTATCATTTAATTTCTAAATAAGTGATTGTGCAAATATAATCAAATAAAGGCACGTGTAATAAACTAAAGAGGAATCTTATTTTAAAATGCAAACATACCTATTGTTTTATGTTCTAAGTTTGGAAAAAGAAAAAAAAAAAAAAGCTAAGGTTTCTTTAACTGAATATATTATACTTTCCAAATAAACCTAAAAAATACCAACTAGGGAAACTAACAAAAAACTAGTATGTTGTGGCCACCACGAGACTTTCTTCTTTATTTTCCTATACAAATTCACTCAGTAACAATAATTAAAAAAAAAAAAAAAGTGGGACTTTCACAAAATTTTGGGTAAAATGTGAAAATTTCTTAAAGTTTGTCAAAACACGGAAGCCGTGGGACTTGACAAAATTAGGGGAAAAATGCAAAAATATGTTAAAGTTTGTCAGAACATGGAAACCGTGGGAGTTTGATAAAATTAAGGGGAGAGAAAAAAAAAAAAAAAAATTCTAAGTTTTTTTTCGTAAAAAGTAAAAAAAATCGATAACTTTGTTTTAAATTATCACAGATTTATAGTTCAACCATTCGTTTTAAAGGTACTGACGAGACCTTTCGAAAGGTACCCATCTTGAAAATTTTTGCCCTATATCACCCTGTTAAAAATTTAGAAAAAGCGGGATGGCAACGCAACCTGTAATACGATTTTTACCAAAAGTTGATAGGCACTAATTTATGTCAAGGTGCAACTACATACCAATTTGTATGAAATTCTGTGCAGTAGTTCCAGAGATACAGTTCCCACAAAATTTTGTCACACACACACACAGACAGACAGACAGACAGACATTTTCTAAAAATGGTAAAATCGTGTTCTGCAGCTCTCAAAACGTGTAAATCCATCAAAAACCTGAAATCGAAAATTTTTACGAATCCAATACTTTCTTCTATTGAAGATAGAAGAAAGTAATAAAACACAAGAAATTTTCTAACAATTATCACTAATCTAAATTAATTAAAGTTTTAAAAAACTTGAAAAATGTTTAAAATTCTCTAATAAACATAAATATAAATAAGTATGATATGGATTTTTTTTTTTTTTTTTTTTTTTTTTGATAATTTTAACTACCAAAACTTTTAAACTAAGTTTTAATAAATTCTCCAATTTGTTTTTATTTTTACTATTATTTAGAATTATCACAGTTTTTAAAGTAGACCATCACTTTCAAATGTACCTTACTTTCTAATTTTGTTGTTGTTGTTTAAACAAGAGAAAAGCTCTCATTTTAAAAGAAAAGGAGGAATGAGGGGTCTGTTTCTACATATTAGTTTTAGTAACAAAATGGAACAATTTTTATTCTGCATCCTTTTTACACGCTTTCATTTAGCTTTTAGTAAAAAAAAAAAAAAAAAAGAAGAAAAAAAATAATAATAATAACTTGAAGAAAATAAATAAACATTCCAAAAGTTTTAGTCAAAACATGCCTGTACGTTCTCTGTGAAATATTAAAAAAGAAAAAAGACAATTTATGCAATTTAATAAAAAGAAAGACTCTTGCATTATGCACTACATTATAGTAATTTGTGAATGTTTCAACTGAAGAAATGAAATGTTTTTTATAAGATAAGACAGAGATGAATATATTGCAAGAAGAAACATTTTTTTTTTTTTTAGATATTTACAGCTATTTCTATAAGGGATAAATAAAATATAGAAATAGCTGTAAATATCTAAAAAAAAGGAAAAATGATTTTTATTGCATTTTTCATCTCTGTATTCATCTTATAAAAAACATTTCATTTCTCTCAGTTGAAACATTCCACAAATTACTATAATGTAGTGCATAATGCAAGAGTCTTTCCTTTTCTATTAAATTGCATAAATTGTCTTCTTTTCTTTTAATATTTCACAGAGAACGTACAGGCATGTTTCGACTAAATTTTGGAATGTTATTTACCTTTTCTTCAAGTTATTATTTTTCTTTTTCTTTCTTCTTTTTTTTTTTTTTTTTTTTTAAATACATAGAAATTAGCAATAATTAGAAGATTTTGTGTTGCAGTTTTAGTATATGACTTCCTTGATGACTTTTAAATTTGTCATTGGATGGCTCCCTGCGATTAAATATCGGCTGTCCAGGCACGAACTTGAACAATAGAAACACCGTACAAGGCATAGTTAGGCTGCCTTCAGACTCTGGCAACTTCAGAGTATCATCGGCGGTTTCTTTTGAAATCCCTTTGATGTGGGAATCGAGTTGACGCGAAGCAGGACAGAGATTATCTCGGCTGACTAACCTCCTACTCCGAATTTGCAACGATACGACTGCTATTTCTCACCCCCCCCCTACCCCT
The DNA here is from genome assembly GCA_963930645.1 of Salticus scenicus. Lineage (NCBI taxonomy): Eukaryota > Metazoa > Arthropoda > Arachnida > Araneae > Salticidae > Salticus > Salticus scenicus. Next base: position 55,960 of record CAWVNO010001972.1, read on the forward strand.
TTTGTTTGTACTACAGAAATGATCTACAAAAACTGGCGATGGCATTTGTATCTAGACTCAAACTAATAGTCCACCGCCTTAAAAATAAATAAATAAATAACTATAAATAATCTCTAAAAAAAAAAGAGTTAAATTGAACACGTGTCATTTGTTAAATATATTAAAAACACTTTAAACACACGTAAATTTAAATTTTATTTAAAAGACTTTAAAACAAAATTATCCAAAGCTTTTCGCTTTAATAGTAAAGCATCATCAGGGATTTTTATTATTCGTTTCCAATGAGCAGTTTTAAATATGTTTTCTTTTCACAGTCAACAGTTAAGTCTTTTAATTACGTGAATATCAGCAAAGGCAATTTGAAGCCCGGTAGAGGTTGGATCAAGGAGCTAAGAAAAATAAGAGAAGCTGGAACTATTGAAAAATCACACGAGGCTATTGTAGGAGAAAAACCATCATGGATTAGCAGAAATAAACTATTAACTATTTTATAATATTGTGCCAAATTATTGGCAAAATTGCAGCATCTTTGGAATTTATTGCATTTTTGCATTTAATTATATTAATAGCTTCGGAAATGTAAAGTTCTTGGATAGTAGATGGTGCTGTAATAATTTTGGCTTTATCCCATATAGGGTTCGCGTTTGCGTTGGCATAAATGAAGTCGACTAGAGTAGAACTATTTCCTTCTTTGATATTTCGTATATGTTCTTGTATTCTTTTATTTAAAGTCCTGTCTGTCCAATATAATAGAAAAGTTCTTTATTGTTTTCGATGGGAATTTCATAGACTCCTCCAGTGGGTCCATTTAAGTCGCGGTCATGAAGGGTTAATTGTTTAATAGTTATAGGAGAACTGAATGGGATAAATAAATTAAATTTACGTTTTATATAATGTTTAAAGCTATAGAATTCTTTGCAGAAAGGGAGAGAGACTATTAGTGTAACGAAATTTTAGAGTTGAATCTAGAGTGTGATTAATAGGTTTAATTAGCATGCGATTTTTTATTCTATTAACTAATCTTATAATACTAGATTATACTAATTATATAATGAATTAAAAATTGAATGAATATTGAATGAATATAAAGGAAAAATTGAATGTAATTAATTAACTACTTATACTAATATAATACTAGATTATACTAATCCCTTTAGTTATTAGAACATTGTCCTTACTTGACAGAGAGGCATTTAATAAGCTATGATAATATGACTTACATATAATGGCATAATTGTTTGGTGATTTATCGACATAAGTAATTAGAAAATTTTATTGTAGTGCTTTTATTTTTGAAGAAATAGTTGTTTTCTATTAAAAAAGGTAAGGAAAGGTAATTGACTTTTTAAAGTAATATAGAATTCCTTAAGAACTAATTGTTTCCATTGGGAGAAGTAAGTAATAGACTTATTATAATAAACAGATATTTAATAAATAAATAGGTCTATATCATATTAAAATTATTCATAAATGTTTGTAAGACTGAGTTTCATTGGCAGTCTAAATTTGGTACGATATCCAGTAAGAAGTTTTCAATAAGGATCATCTATATATATATAAATGGTTAAGAGATTTCTTTTAACTCTGTCTGTCTCTATATGGCCGCAAGTTGCCATCTAGTTAATTTTAAAATTTAATTGTCCGATCGATAAGCTGTTTAATACCATGGATTCAGAAAAATCACCCCTTACTTTTGGTACCTTATTTATAATGAATTTTTTATTAGATTTTTTTAAAACTAATTAAAATATGAAAGTAACCCGGTAATAGATTTAAAACTGGACATTAAATTTTTAATTTTTGCCAAAAAAAAAAAAAAAAAAAAAATATATATATATATATATTATTTATTTATTTATTTTTCCAGAATAAAATGAAGTATATTTTTACATGAAAATTTGAAAAAAAGGTAAATCATAAAATTCGCCCATGTATATGAAAAAAAATGACGTCTTTATGACCTTAAAATAAATTAATAATAATGATAATTTTAAATTTTAAAGATAATGATGAAATAAAGTGCGAAAATCTCAAATGAGCTTGCTAGTTATCAATATTCAAATTACTAGTAATTATGTATCCATGGTCACAATTAACATATTTGTTTGAGGAAGGATCACTTCACCTACATGTGTAAGTATCATTAGACAAAAAATTTTTTGCAAAAAAATTATAATTAGAAGTTAGCGATATTGGTTAATCATTGCTTAGGAACATACAGATTTTATCATTAATAATAGAACTAACATTAAAAATATTGGAAATTAAGATTTGAAAATTTAATAATCATTTAAATGTTACGATTTAATTGCTTAGGTTTATTTAAATTTGATATTTTTGTTTAATTTTAGTCATAATAATATCGAAAGTAATGCCAGAAAAATGTTTAACATAATTAAGTGTTATAAAAACATACAAGTAAGCAATAACAATCTGTTTTTATCAATAAATAGATAAATAAATATTTTAATTAAATAAAAAAAAAATAAAAATAAAAAAACGAGTAATTTTACCAATTAAATGTATTATTAAACGTAGTATGGAATATTTGAAGATCTTTGTAATGCATTTTCTAGAAATAGATGAAGAACAATAATTTTTCTCTTTGCAATGTAAAGTTTTGTTATTAAAATAAATAAATAAATAAAACTTTTTTTTTTTTTCGTTTTTTTTTTTTTTTTAATAGAAGTTTATTTATGCATCTCTTTTTCTAGATTTTTGCAAATGGCTTGTTATACGTTATATTGAAGATGGAGTCTTAGAAACACGGAGAGCTCCTAAAAATCCAAAAAGGCTTCGTCTCAATTCCATAAGCAAGTGGAAATGGAGAAATGGATCTGTTTATGATGCAAGATTAATATTTATTGGCAGTAAGTTGTACCATATATTGATAAAGCTTCATTTGCTACATTCAAGAGCGACTGTTATAATTTTTATTTGTAATAGATGCTGATAATTGTTTTTGTTTATATACGACCCCATGCTAGAAAACATTTTCGTACGTTCTTGTAAATTAAATACTAATGTCACACGCAATATTTATAGAAAACTTGCTGCAGTAAAATTTTGTTAATTTAACAATATCCGATTATTAAAAATATATTAATATCATTTATAAAACCTGACCATTTAAATCCATAATGATAGTAGTCCATAACTGAATGTAGTTCATGCTCTATTTGAAATATTCGGCGTGTCTCAGTCCAGAAATTGTTAAATTTAAATGCATAATTTGTTTTAAAGATTATGTTACAAAAAAATTCTTTCAGTTTTAGGAAATAAAGCACTTTTAAACACTGTTTAAATATTCATTGTTCATATATATTATGTAGGAGAAATATTTATTGTTATCTTGTAAAAACTTAACACATTACTGGGCTGACTATATTTAATAGTGTAAATTACCAAGACCGCAACAAAATCAGCGATCAATTTGGGATGAATCAGGGAAGGATAAAACAAATTTGTTTTGTTTGAAATGCCAAAAGTACATTGTATTAGAGAAAAAATTGGTTTGGAAACTGTTGCAGCGTTCATATAAATTAAATGTAAATGATGCATTCACCATTTTCACTATTAAGGGCCCTCTTCACTCACCGTCGCCGGAAGCCGAAGCTAATGTTATTCTATGGGAAATTTTTCTTTACAAATAGCTTATTAACTAATACATATTTTTTAATTCTGTTTTCCCATTCTGAAAATTCCCAGCTGTTAAATTGACGGACTTTTAAAAAAAAAAATATTTTTTTAATCTTTAATATTTTATTTTAAAGCTGCAAAATACGAATTTTCAATATGTGAAATTTTTTCATTTTGCAATTTCAAAATAAAATATTAAAAATTAAAAAATTACATTTTTAAAAAAGGTCCGTCAATTTAACAGTTGGGAATTTTCTGAATGCAAAAACAGAATTAAAAAATGTGTATTAGTTAATAAGTTATTTGTAAAGAAAATTTCCCCATAGAATAACATTGGCTCGGGCTTCTGGCGACGGTATGTGAAGAGAGCCGTTAAACATGCGATAATTAATATTTATGAAATACTAGCAGGTCTGTCCGGCGTTGTCCAGGTTAAATCAATGAAACAACTGAACGAAAGATTAAGGTGGAAAGAAAAAGGCATGAAAAATTTCTCGAAGTCTTTAATAGAAAATAAATATATTTTAAATTATATATAATAAATAAACAAATTTATAAATAAATAAATACCAAAGGCATAGCTTTAGCATGGGGAGCCCGTGGTGACTTTAAATAATTTTGGCCATTTTTGTGATGAATTGAAATTACTATCTAAAAGATATAATTTAAATAAAAGGCTATATATAGCCTTTTATTTATTTACTAACTTATTTTTTAATTATTAAAAGAGTTAAAAGTAACACGGCAAAGTACAGTACTCGAATACTATGCTTTGTCACTTTAGCTCTTGTAATAATTAGCTCTTGTAATACCTTTCTATAAAAATGTATATAGCTTAAAATGTAATTAAAATTATTCATTGCTGTACAGCAATAACAAAGTTAAATTAAGAAAAAAAATCTTTTAATGAGTGGTGAGCGTAGATCAGATATTGATTGAGTAGTTTAATTTGTAATTTGTATATCAGTGATGCATTCCATCATAGAGCCAACCTCTATTAAAACGCCATTTCACAGAAGGCAAGTTTTCTATAATTTAGTGGATGGCCCTTTGACAGTGGTTTAATTATGTATACTTTTCATAATGTGAAATTTAATTAAGCACAAAATAAATCTAATGTATGAGTGAAAAATATTAAAATATCTATTTCACACTATTAAACTATTAATAAGCGTTTTTTTTTTTTTTAATGCGAGATTAAATATTTTTAATTATGTGGGGATCTTCACATTTCTCATCTTTTACATGTATAAAGTGAAAATGCCTGCCAATTAGTTTAATACTAATACGATAAGTGCTTTTTCTCCCCCCCCCCTCCCCTCGTCAGCAAATTGCTTTATTTTGCATTAAAAGAAATATATTTCAAATATTTTTGTTATTTTATTTTTTAATGATATTTTTTATGTATGTGTGTCTTATAATTTATATATATATATTTATTATTTTAAAAAATTCTTCCAACATGATTTTCCATAACAAAATTTTTTTAATCTGTTACAGTGTACTATATTTTTACTACATGCGCATGAATGTTAAGTATTTAGCAAATCGGTGTTATCATAAACAACACATTCTTTTCTAAGATTCATACTTAAACCGTATTTAAAAAGCTCCTAAAAATTTATCCACATATTCATGCAGAATTTTGAAATATTTATTTTTAATGTAGTACAGTCAATTTTATAAAATTTGTCATCATATTAGACTAAAATTTACCATGCTTAATGAAATGTAAATATTTTTTATGGTTAACTGTTAAACTTACATATAAAAAATAATATTATTTCCTCTACTTACAGCATTTAGAAAAATTAAATTGTTTACAAGAATTTTGTATTAATTATATTTTCTACACTTATTTCCAATATTCGGCGAGGGGAAAATGAAAAAAGGAAAAAGAAATAACTAAAAAACAGTTTTTAACTTATTTAATAAAGGAAACACAAAAATATTAGAATAAGAATTTAATAAGGATCAACAAATCACAAATAAATATGCTTTTATTATTCAATATATTTCTAGATAATTTAGTTTTTATTTTAATCTAAAGCTTAACAATAATAGTATGATGTTCAGAAGTTTTGTACTTATTATTTCAAGGTTTAACATTTTCACAAATGCAGAAAGGCACTAATAAATAAAATTTTCTCAAAAAATACATATTTATATCCAATTACTTTTTCACAGATAGCGTGAAAATCAAATTAAAAAAAATTCAAAAGACGAGGAAGAATTGTAAAAACAACAACGTAACACAAATACGGACGAAGGCGATACAAATCAAATAACTCGTGGATAGTTGGATACTAACATAACATACATCCGTGGCACACGCAAACGTAAACATTCGATTAGAAGTAGCTATAGGAAGTTGAGAGAGCAGTTCTCTGATCGTTAATAAAAAAATAATAAAATAGTTTAAATTTGGATGGAAAAACTTTGTAGAAGATAAATTTTCTTAAATTTGATTATCGCATCTACATAAAGAAAATAGCGACCTACAGGTGTAGTTTAGCTCCAGTATTTATGTAAACTGGATTTGTTCAATTTTCATCCAGTTTATGTGCCTAAATCGACGTCCATATTTTGTACATTTTTCGTAGATACGTCCGTATCCAAAATTTCGCATATTCTGAAAGTATTTGAGCTTAAGGTCTACGTTAAAAATTCGTCTATAGACGTAACTTGGACGTAATGGATGAAATATGAATGTAAAATGAACGTATGCGCTGTTAGGGGATATCGTGCATGACAGACGAGAACAAAAAAATAATTGTATATCATGTTCAAATTACACTAAACAGGATATTTTTAGTAAACATAGATTTGACAGCTTTGAACTGTCACTGAACCACCGACTTTTACACACTAAGATTAATTAGAGTGAGACCTACTGATTAAAATGAATTTCGAACCATTTCGAATATCTCCGCCTGAACCGGGACACAAAACCAGCCATCTGCTGATTCAAAGCCACAGAAGTTTTAGTCTTTAGGCATTAGAAAAGCAAGCAGAAATAGAAAAAAGAACCATGTTCAAATTAAAATTGAATTTTCTAGAAAATTTAGCACGTTTTCATGAAAATTATCATATACATGCATACATATGTATGTGTTTAAATTTTCCTTAAAATAAAAAGAAATATTTAACAAATTAATGTTATGGATTTTGGGGGGCCCTTTATGCTTGGGCCCCTGGGCAAAGATCCGGTTTGCCCTAGCGATAATATGGGCCTGAGAATATATATGTACCGTGCTAGCGACTGCAAACAACCCCTGATTGAATTGCAAATTGGTACACACGTTCAGGTTCTACATAAAAATAGCTGGAAGAAATTACATGTCTATATTGTTTATGGATTGTGTACAAGGAAATGCCAAAATTTTTATTATCATTACGGCCTATGAGAAAATTTCGTTAACACATTTTAGCATCGCTACTCTGCATTCAACAAAATAAAATTAGCATACATTACCGAGATGCTTAAACTTATGTTTTTTGTAGAAAATATGTGCGCTTAGGCTTCACAATTAAAGTACAGGACCTTAAAAAAGTGTTCCGACAATATTACGTAATCATAAAAATCACGTCAAATTTCGAACAATTATTCAGGAAAAAGTAGAATAAGTTGAATAATTTTTATTGGTGTATACAATGTTTGTGGTTTGTTTAGAGAGACACACAAAATAATTCCGTGACATTAGAGCCTATAGACAAATTTTCATTTAAGCGCATTTTAATTCGTTTATGCTGCAATGGAATTAACATTCATTTACTCAAAAAAAAAAAAAAAAGTGTATGTACAGACTAAATAAGCTATTTAAGGGACCACACAAAAAAAATTTTATGACATTTTGTAATCATGCAAATGATGTCAAACTAGGTTGAAGTCTGAATTAGTTATAAATAATTAGGTGTATTCCTTTTTTATGTATAAAATAACTGTGGTTCCTTTTCCGGAGTACATTAAATCATTTCTTACTATTACGGTCTATAATCGGTATTTCTTAAAGCGTATATTAGATAATTACAACCTCATTGAATATAATAGAATTTTAGTAGAATTTTACAAGTAAGTTATGGAATATTGTGGGCACAGAATTGGTAATTAGTTCACAGGGTTACATAAAATTATTCCTATATTTTATGTAATGTATTTATAAATTACAGGGAATTAATACAAGACTATCAGTCACTAGTAATACATATATACACACATACACACATATATATAAATTATATATATATATATATATGCAGATGTGTGTAAAAAGAGATACAGCGGAGAATGGGTTGAGGGGACGGTAGCCCCCACTTAGAAACGCATCTGTTTATGAAGCACGTTAATCGAGTCAATATATATTTCATATAACAAGGAATAAATAAAAATTATCTGTTGAATAATGTGTGGTGTTAATAGGACTTTGAGACTCCTGATCTGCATATCCACTAGTTATCAATTTTAGAGAGATGATTTGTAGAGAGTCATATTAATTGAAGGTAATTATCGAGGAGAGCTAAACTTTTTCTCTTCCTCTTGTCTAGTCCGATTGATATATTAGATTCTGCTGATTATTTTTCTCTCCTTAGAGAATGTATTATGTTAGAGCAAAATTTACAAGTATGAGATTTTGCTACATTTACGAGTTGTGAGGTAAACTCAATCCAAAAATCAGCTTTTCAATGGCTTGTCTGTGAAATTCTTGTGAAGAAAACTGAAAAACAAATATTATCAGAGAGTTCAAACTTGGTATTATAAATTTGTATTAGATGGGGATGTTACTTTTTTTTTTTTTTTTTAATCGAATAAAAGGTTCGTGTACAGAAACATACAAAATGACTCAAAAACATTGCAACTATCGGCTACAGCTATCTTAGGTATAGTTTAACATCTTTAGATTGCACTGAACAAAATGAAATCGTCGTCTTTTATAAGTATAAAAAAAGTTTCATACAGATACAGTCTACAAAAAGTTTTTATCCTTCATTTACAAGACCACGCAAAACACTTTCAAAGTATTACTACTATGTGTAAAAAAACGACTACAATCCGAGGTGTGTCACAAATTTTTACATTTTTTCTATTAAAAAATGTAAAAATTATATACATATATATATATATATATGTAAACATTTTCATGTTTTCGATGCATTTTCGTATTCTATTCCTGAATGCTATTTGGCCATTTCTAATTAATGTCTGTCTATGTGTGATAGCTCTATATTAAAAAAGTAATGCAAGGGATTACATGTAACTTTATTTGTAACTTGATATAAATGTCTATATATATTTTTTTTTTCCTACGGCATAGATTTTCTTCTGGATTGCATCATTATTTAAGAGAATAGGAGATACGCCCTGTTTCCATTTAACTCTCGAATATAATGTATGATGTTGTACAGTGAACACATCTAATTATTATTATTTTTTTTTCTTTTTTTTCTTCTTCTTCTTCTTCTTTTTTTTTTTTTTACATAATAAAAAAATATTTATATACTTATAATGTAATCTTTTACTTTCAGGCAAGGATAATGCGAGAGAATTTGTAAGTAAAGCAATAAAGAAAAGAGAAAGAGCAGAAGTGCCAGAACTGAATGAGAATGAAGATGATATTATAGAACATCGACTTAAAAGGAAAGAAAGAAAGAAAACACAGGAATCGGAAAATTCGAGCCAGCAAAGGAGCACGTGTCAGAAATATTTAAAGGAAGTGACAAAGAAGAAGCAAGAACTTTTTGAATTCGAGGAGAACCATGAAAATTTATTGTCAAAAGAGAAGCAAAAAAAATTAATTACTATGGAATCTCAACATAGAAATATTGAAAAATTAGATGAGTTATTCAAAAGCGTACAGGAATCAGAAATGCAATTAGAAAATTTAGCGGAATCAGAAGAACAGTACGGAAAATTGATGGAACCTCCGTTGAGAACAGATGAAGAAAGTCTTGCAGGCAATGAAAAAATATATTCTATATGCTCAAGCAAGGAAGCTCCTAAATCATTTGCAGGAGCAACAAGAGAAAAGAAGAAAATGAAATCAGAAAAAATACCAGAAGGGAAAGAAGATAAAGAAACAATGATACTAAATCAAGAGAATAAAACATTAAAAAATCAATCATTAAAACACCCAAAACAAACAAAAGAGATTGAATTAGAGCAGGATCTTTTACTTTCAAGCAACGATGATGTTATAACATTTGCAAAGAAAGGAAGAAAAAAAAGAAAAAAATCAGAAGTTGCAGAACTGAACGACAACGAAGATGATATTATAGAACATCGACGTAAAACGAAAGAAAGGAAGAAAACACAGGAATCAAAAAATTCGAGGCGGCAAAGGAAAACGTGTCAGAAAGATTTAAAGAAAGTGTCACAGAAAAAGCAAGAACATTTTGAATTCGAGGAGAACCATGAAAACTTATTGTCAAAAGAGAAGCAAAAAGAATTAATTACTATGGAATCTCAACATAAAAATATTGAAAAATTAGATGAGTTATTTAAAAGCGTACATGAATCAGAAATGCAAGTAGAAAATTTAGCGGAATCAGAAGAAAAGTACGAAAAATTAATCGAACCTTCGTTGAGAACAGATGAAGAAAGTATTGCAGGCAATGAAAAAATATATTCTATATGCACAAGCAAGGAAGTTCCTAAATCATTTGCAGGAGCAACAGGAGAAAAGAAGAAAATGAAATCAGAAAAAATACCAGAAGAGAAAGATAAAGAAACAATGAAACTAAATCAAGAGAATAAAACATTAAAAAATCAATCATTAAAACACCCAAAAGAAACGGAAGAGATTGGATTAGAACAGGATCTTTTACTTTCAGGCAAGGATGATGTTATAACATTTGCAAAGAAAGAAAGAAAAAAGGGAGAAAAATCAGAAGGGCCAGAACTGAATGACAACGAAGATGATATTATTGAACATCGACTTCAAAAGAAAGAAACTAAAAAAACACAAGAATCGAAAAATTCGAGCCGGCAAAGGAACACGTGTCAGAAATATTTAAAAGAAGTGTCCCAGAAGAAGCAAGACCATTTTGAATTCGCAGAGAAGCATGAAAATTTACTGTCAGAAGAGAAGCGAAAAGAGTTAATTACGATGAAATCTCAATATGGGAATATTTTGAAATTAGATCAGTTATTCAAAAACGTACAGGAATCAGAAATGCAAGTAAAAAATTTAGCGGAATCAGAAGAACAATACGGGAAATTAATTAAGCCTTTGTTGACAACAGATGAAGAAAGACTTGTAACTGATAAAGAAATGTATTTTGTAAGCTCAAGCAAGGAAACTCCCAAAGCATTTGCAGAGGCAACGGAAGAAAAGAAGGAAAAGAAACCAGAAAATGTACTAGGGGAGAAAGAAGATAGAGAAATAGTGATACAAAATCAAGATAGTAGAATATTAAAAAATAAATCACCAACAGAACATACAAATAAAGTAGTGGAGATTGAATTAGGGCAGAAAGATAAAACCGAAATATTTCAGAAGCATCAAGAAGTATTGGAAATGGAAAGAAAGAAAAAAGCACTCGACTACAGTAGTACAAGTGACAGCAATTCTGAATGCAGTCCTGGGGAAACTGTCGTTATTAGAAGAAAAAGAAATATTTTTAATTTAAACACTTCTAATTCAGATTCTGATTACATTCCTTCGGAAAGTTCCTATGAAGAAGATCATGTTCAAAAGCGCAGAAGATCTTCATTAAGTAGAACTGAGCCTAACTCTAATGAGGAAAGCTTTCTTACTATAACAAATACAGAAATGTCTGAATGTTCAAACTTAGATTCGGAACATTCAAAAATAATTTCGCCAAAAAACTCTGAAACAGGAAGCGAATACAAAACCTTACGTGTATGTACAACAAATAATATAAATAAGCGAAAATGGGATAAAAAAAATCATTGCATCTTTTGCGATAAATGTATTTCGAATTTCTACAAACATATTACAACTATGCATAACACGGAATCTGAAGTTTCAAAACTTTTAAGCATGCCAAAAGGATCTCTTCAAAGAAAGGAAAAGTTAAGAAAATTAAGAAATGTTGGGAATTATAAATATAGCATTTCAAGCATTGAAAAAGGTACTGGGTTTATTATTCCAACTAAACGACCATCTGTCCAAACCGAGAGTGATGCCGATGAATACTATCCATGTGATGTATGTTTCGGATTTTTCAAAAAGTCCCAAATATGGAGACACAAAAAAAATTGTTTTCAGGGGAAACAATCGCCCCACGGAAGAAAGAAGAACTATCCTTTATCATTCACATTAAAACCAGTCAGTAACGACTGCACAAAAGAATTTAAAGAACATATATTATCTAAAATGAAATGTGATCCTGTATTTTTGGCTATAAAAAACGACGATATAATATTATCTTATGGCTCAAGGTTATATAAAAGATTGGGCCAAGAAAACCATTTACATCCACATATCCGCACTAAATTGCGGGAAATAGGTAGATTTTTGCTAGCCGCTAGGAAAATTGATTCAAACATAGAATCCGTAAACTCAGTTATTAATCCGAAATATTTTCAAACAGCAGTGAAAGCAGTCCTAGATGTCTGCAGTTATAACAGAGACACAAGGAGCTATAAAATACCGTCCTTAGCACTGAAAATCGGCCACGCATTAAAACACTGCGCCGAAATAAAAAAAAGCAATGCAATTATAAAGCAAGATGAAAACATGCGAAAGTCATCCGAAGATTTTATTCATCTTTGTAAAATCAATTGGGCAACAGATGTATCTAGTGACGCATTAACTACACTTCAAAGAAGAAAGTGGAACAACCCTCCAATTTTGCCTCTTGCAAAGGATATTCAAAAATTTCAGACTTATCTAAAAAATAAATTGAATGAATTCTCCGAATCTCTGTGTTCAACAGTTACCAAAACAGCATGGGAAGATCTTTGCAGAGTCACTTTATCGTCCGTTATTTTATTTAATAGGAGGCGAGCAGGTGAAGCGCAGCGTTTGGAAATCAAAACATTCGAAAATAGAGATAAAACTTCTAGTCAAGAAGAAATATTGAAATCTTTGACAAATTTTGAAAAACATTTAATAAATAGTCTATCCCTTATTGAAACAAGAGGGAAAAGAGGAAAAAAAGTCGCAATCATTTTAAGAGAGGAAATGACTAAAGCAATAAACTTACTCATCGAACATAGAGACCAAATTGGTATAAACAAAGATAACCCATACATATTTGCACGAACGAATTACAATTCTTTGAGCTGTCAAAATGCCAGCGATTGCATAAGAAAATTAGCGAAAGAAGCGGGCTTAGACGAACCAAAATTAATAAATTCCACAAAACTGAGAAAACATATAGCGACAATGTCGCAACTGTTTAACTTAAAAGATAACGAATTAGACATACTTGCGTCGTTTCTCGGACACGATATTAAAATACACCGTGAATTTTACAGATTGCCAGAGAAAACTATAATTTTAGCCAAAATTAGTAAAATATTGCTTGCTGCCGAGCAAGGCAAAATGCATAGATACAAGGGGAAATCGCTGGATGAAATTTCAGAAGAACAAATGATAGCCAGTAGTGAAGGAGAAAATTCCGACGATAGCGACTCCGAAGTACCAAGTAGTCCATCTCCCGTGAAAATACATTCTCCCGAAATAGAAAATACAGACATTTTAAATCAATCTCCAAATTCGACCGATTCTTTTACACAAAGGAATAATTCAAGAAGAACAATTAAAGTTCCCTGGACTGATGAAGAAGTCAAAGCCGTTCAAACGCATTTATCAAATTTTTTTCTTCTTAAAACCGTTCCTGGGAAAAAAGACTGTGACGATTGCTTGAGCAAAGCTGGAAATATTCTAAAAAGAAGAACCTGGAAACAAGTTAAGTATTTCGTGTACAACAGAATAAAATAAAGTGCAATGTATTTTAAAAAAAAAAAAGTATTCATATTTTTCTTGTTATAAATGTAAAATCTGTTATATTATGTGTAAAATTTTCGACATAGCCTATTTTTAAGAATATGTATAATAATTACATGCATTGTAAAAAATTTTGCGTAATGCTACTTCTTTGTAATGCTACTTCACAGTTGTGGCAGCTTACTTGCTACAACTTTGAAGAAAAATATTATTTGTTGTAACTGTAATCTATTAATCAAGATTATGTTTGTATTCATATTTAAGTTAAGAAGCCATAATTTGTACTTAAAGTATGCAATTAAAATGTGATTCTTCTAACTTTTGTATCGTTGTTTTATTTAAAAAAATATATATATTTATTTTTCCAGTAAATAAAAACATATAATAGTTTATTAAAATGCAGTATTAAATAATTAACTAACTCTACCTTTGGAACTTTTAAACTAATATTAATGTATTCTTAATCATTATTTTATGCAATATTGCATAACTTTCCATTTATGTAAAACTAAAATTAAAAGAGACAAAACTGTTTATTAAAATTTCGAAATGAAATCAGAAAAAGATTAATTTTTCCTTTGAAACAATTCATTTTTCTGTTTATTTTATAGAGGAAAAAAAAGGGAAAAAGATGAATCGTAAATATTGTATTAAATTTCCTTGTGTAATATAGTGTTTTCTGATACAAATTTTCATTCGTGAATGATCCCTTATCGTACAGTCATTTTTAGAAAACAGCTGAAAAGCAGCCCATTTAATCACCGATATCTGTGTTAATTTTTATGATATTCAACTGTAACTTATTTTTATAAGGTGCTCTAAACAGATGAGTATATGTCAAAGTTCTTTTTTGCTACAGTTTGCCCATGCGTAGTAATAAATTATTTATTACAACTGTTCATATCACTTTAAATATTAAATGTATTTGTTTTTAACTATAGTATAATGATTTAGACACATGTTATCATGTTTACTGAAAGTTTCATGAAATTTGAAGAAAATCTTGTGGAGTTATAAAGTAGAAAGTTGCGAAAAATATTTGCATTTTTTTAAATAAAATATTAATAATGCTTTAAATATTCGAGTTGTCCCCACAAAATTCTACACACGTATAAAATAAAACATTTATAACCACATTTTAAATCTGTAGATGAATCAAAACTTTTACAGATACAGGGAAGTCGCAAACATTTTTTATTTATTGACTTTCTCGTTCGTTTACTAAAGTCCTTCCTGACAAAATTTTCTTAGTGCAGGATTATTAAAACCAAGCAAATCTTTAACTGAACACCAAAGAGAAAAACTGGAAAGCAGACAGCTGTGTCTTCACTGCATAAAGAAATGCACTGAAGAAGGTTCTCTGATTTTATTTGACTGTTTCAAAGAAAATCAAGATTAGTTAGTGGTTTCTTCTACATTGAAATCGATCTGACAAATAATAATTTCTGGACAATTAGTTTTTCTTTCTTTTCTTTTCTTTTTTTTTTTTTTTTTTTTTTTTTTGTTGTTGTTGTCGTTTGTTTACTTAGGGAAAATGCATTACAAGAAGCTAATCCTTTTCGTATGTTTCCTTTGTTCCAACAACTGGTTGTCACTGATAAATTTTTTTTAGAAAAATCCAAATTTTCAAATCGAAGTTAGTACACAAAAATATATCAAGTTTGCTTTGAATAGATATAATCAAAGCATTTTCTTCTTGTAATTGTTTTTACAAGAGCGAAGAGCAGATTAGTAGCAAAAAATTATTTTACTTGTAAGATTAATATCTATACGTAGAAAACCTTTAATCTTTGACTGATTTTTTTTTTTTTTTTTTTTTTTTTGTTTTCCGCCAAAGCAGTTTATTTACTGTAACTTTTTTTTTATCGCACGAAGAATGGATAACTAATTAAAAATAATTTTCCAGAAAATAAAAGAGGATCACGTATAGATACATTATAATTATATATATATATTATATAAATAAGTAGCAAAATTTGTATTAAAAACTAATTTTTTTTAGAAATTACCACCTATCAAATTGATTTAAATGGATAAGAAACCTCTAATTTTTCAATTTCTTTGACATTGTCAGAACAGTGTTGTAACGTAAATTTTATCGTGTGAAGGGTGATTTACCAATGAAAACTTTTGCATGTTACGTAAATAAACTGAATATTTAGGAAATGAAAATTTTGTAAGCAAACTCCATAAATAAAAAAAAAAAAAAAAAAAAAAAAAAAACACACACACACACATCAACAATGCCTGATTGAAATGATTAAGTGCGATTCTTTATCAGGGAAAGCAAACTAAGTGCGAGTGCAATGTGAGAGCATCAAGTGCATTGTTGCTTTCATGCTGAACTCGTGCCTAATTTTTTAAAATTAATATATATATATTTTTAATATAACGCTTTTATTTATTAACTATTTAGTCATCCATCATTCAACAATAGTATTTTGTCGTTTTCTTTTTCTTCCTCTTTTTTTTTTTTTTTATATATATATATATATATTTCAAAATAATGTCTTTTTTTTGTCTTTAAAATAACTGAATTTGTGAACGTATAACGAACGAACGGGTGAAACAAACTAGTTTGGGCTTAAAAATCATAGCTTAGCAGTCCAGACCAGTAAAAAAAAATATTATGGGCCAGGCCAAATACAGTAAAGCACCGTTTATACGTCTTTCATGGGACTGGCATATAAGGACGTATAAATAAAAAGACGTATAATCGAAGTTTTAATAATAACACTTTGATTATTACAAATTTAATTACACTTAACTAAGATTTACATGAAAATGCTAATTAATAAAGTTTTTAAGTTAGTACACGTATATTATACGTTTTTTAAAATAAAATAATTAATTTAAAAAAAAAAAAGATTTAATATAAAACATTAAATATCTTTAATATTCGTCTGATTTGCTGCTTGCCTTTGAGTATTAAAATTTTTACTGTGAATTCAATTTATTCTTTGATCATTCTTCGATCTTTCCTGAGTTCCTTTATTTAAGATGCTTTCTAGGAAAAGTCCCTCTTATTTAGAATGGAAAATAACGACAGGTCGAGAAAGTTTGCAAATTTTAATAAAGTGGAAAAGACGTATAACCGATATTAGAGGCGTATAAACGAATAATTTTTGCATTAAAATGAATAGGAATGAATCGGGACTTCACTAAAAGGACGGATAAATGTAAAAGACGTATAAACTGTGCCTTACTGTACTTGCATTTTAATTCAAGCTGGGTCGGTATTCAGACAACCTTTCATATTTATTTCTGAACCTCTACGGGGTTAAAAATTCAGGCTCACATAAATGTAGCAGCTATTTTCATATAACATATTTGTTTTAAGTGTAAAATATCTTTTTGCTAAAAGGTAATTGTAAAAATCAAAAAAAGTTTATTGCTAAGAGGTAATTGTAAAAATCAAAATAACCGTATAATTATTCTATCAAAAGTTTCTTTTATAATTATTCATTTAATTGCTTTCTTTAAACGGATAAATTAAAAACAGATTACAAAAAAGAGTATTTCAATTTCATTTTTCTCTCACCCAAGCAATGTCCTTAAAATAATACCCTCTGAATTACCTTAAGGGGGTGCATCACGGACCGTCAAGGTTATCCACAGGCTGTGTTATTCTACGGAGAAATTCATTTATAGAATTACACATTACAAAATGCATTATTATTATTATTATTCTGTTTTCACAAGCATAAAATAAGTACCCGTAAATCAAAATCTGTTTTTTTTTTTTTTTTAAATACTTTATTTTTAACCTGCGAAATGGAAACAATACACTTGTGTTGCTTTCCCCAGTAGCACATAACGTTGTTTCAACGTTGTTATAACTAATGTTTCACTGTTCAGACTTATTTTCAACGCTATAACAACGTTATGTGCTACCTGGGTTACTAGACTCAAGCTTATCAACGAATTGCAATATCTGAAATCTGTTTGGCGAGTAATTTTGACAAAATCAAGCTTCTTATTAATGTTTTTATAAATTGTTTTATTTAAATCTCTATTACTGAAAGCAGAATATAAAAATGTTTAACTTTTTAAATCGGAAAAACTTCTATATCACCAAATTTCCCCGCCTCATATTGGAAACAACCTCACGAACTTTACGGAAGTCATTAAGCTTGATTGATGATATCGTTCATGTCAAAAGCGGAAAGGGGATACAGATGTCCACACAGACTCTTCCTTCATCGAGTCCAATATGCATTTAAGAACCAGAGCACTTTTTTGCATACAAATCTTATTAAATTACTAATATATATATATGTATATATTGTAATTTAAAAGATGACTATTTGTATCTCCGACTACCTCTTCACGAAATCTGAAAACAGAAAGATGTGATATGTGAAAAGAACCAATTAATTAATTAAATTTATTTTGTCCTTGGCATAAAAAGTAATTTCTTCATTTACACGCGAATAAAGAAATTTAAATAATAATTAGAAACTAGTGGATCTACAGATCAGGAACCTCAACGAAAAAAAAAAAAAAAAAAATGCTAATTTACTTTTTTTTTTTTATTTTTTTTTTAATTTTTTTTTACAAATTTTAAGGAAATTTCGTCTTATTATTTCTTACTGTGTAATATAGTGAATAATCAAATTATTTATTTATTTATTTATTTATTTTGTTTTATTTTATCTTTATTTATTTTATTGACATTTTATTTATTTTTTTCGAAAAAAAAAAAAAAACTGCATGAAATTGCCTTGAAATTCAGTCTTTCATAGGACATTTTTTGACTCACATTTTCCTCTATCCATTTAGTCACGAGTACTGTAAGGGGAGTAACTACAAATTGAAGAAATGCACAAGTATTTTAAGAACTTACTTCAAAAGAATTTTTAATGCAAAAGATTATGTGTATAAAATATAAACTAACATTAAAAAAAAAAAAAAAGTATTTTTAAATACCTTCGTGGCATCATAAGATAATATTCCCCCCCCCCCCCCCCAAATTTACATTAAATATAACTTTCGAATGATTCCACATTCAATCCTCTACTCCTATAATTAATATGTAAAAATGTACGACAAATTTCATTTTTGCTTATATATATGCGAATCATTTTGTACATTTATCTGTAAAATTCGTCATTTCCTATCTGTACGTACAGATATGACATTATTTCATTATTCAAAAAGAAAAAGGTAGAAAAAAAAAAAAAAAAAAAAAAAAAAAAAAAAAGAGAGAGGACACGTAAAAGATTTGTAAACAACATAAGAAACTGTGAGCAAAAAAATTAATTTTCTGAAATTAGAAAATAAGATATTTGCAGACCACAAATTACAATCCTAATTTCATTTTTTTTTTTTTTTCATTGAAAATATCTAAGATAACGCTTTTTTGTTATTTATTTGCAGACGACAAATTTATCGACATCGTTACCAAATGCAACATTGCCATTTATTTTATTTGTTTAGACTATTGAAATATTTTAATTTTCCTATAGAAAATGACATCATAAGGCTGAAATAACAAAGATTTGCATAAACTTTTTGTAAGTTGCAATTAAAGTACCTTTATTAACCCGACGTTTCTAATTATTAATTTCGTTAATTAGGATAAGCTAATATTTATCTAGCTAACTGAAGAGTCTTCCTTGTAGTATTCAGTACACATTGATACTTCTCAGGAGATGTTCTCGCAGACAAAAATTATTTGACACCAGCAAAAGTAAAATTGTTTTAATATATAGAGAAATTAAATCTAATATTTCATTTTAATTGTTGCCTCTTCAAAACAACAGTTTATGTTGATATTCCTGAACATTTTTTTTTTTTTAATCAGAATCAAATAATAGTATAGTAGAAAGAATAAAATTTATTATAAAATTTTAAATTTAATTATAATGGATCCAAAATTATATTTAGATTTTAATAATATAATTAATAATAATACAATTATAAATTTAATTTAGTTCTAATTTTATTATAACAGAGCCAGAATTAGATAAATTAAGTCATGATACTTTTTTTTTTTTATGTGTATATGCAGGAGGACAAAATCAATTCATAATAGAGTACAAACAACAAAGCAGTAAATTGAATCACTAATAAATTCTGATATATTTTCCTATATTACGAATTTAGCTACACACACACACACACAAAAAAAAAAAAAAAAAAAAAAAAAAAATGATAGCGCATCAGAGAATGATTGTATAATTTGAAAAAATAATAAAATAAACAAATAAATGTGGTGTGAAACAACTACACGACTTATATTACCCACTATTACACGTATTACATGCACTTTTTGGAGATAATGTGATCAAAAGACATAAAATTGACCTAACAAAACAGAGAAAGAAATTTTCCGGTAAGATAAACTTGATACACGTGTAAAGACATGAAAAACAGAGTTTAAAAAGGGGAAGAAAAAAAAAATGATGGAAAAATGGTAGTATATACATAGTAAAAAGGATTAAATTGATTAAAATTTATTTGTGTACATATATATTTAATCTACTTTTTATTTTATTTTATTTTATTACATTGGTCGGAATCAAATCCTAATATAGTGTAAATAGCATGGGCTATAAAATACATGGTTCAAAACTAAAATATTCAATAGATGCTGAGATACAGTCATCTTTAAAATCGTAGATCTTAAATAGTAGCAGATCCCTCCTGTCGTCGATAAATATCCAGATTGAAGTGCCCGGGAAAGATCTTCCTGCAGGAATGGGAAACCTAGACCTGATGCAATGCGGGCGGGAAAAGAGCTGCCGTAGACAGCGGGTACCTGAAGCGAGGTTTGGAGCAATTTCAGTTTATTTTATTTTCTTTCTTTCTTTTTTTTTTTTTTAAATTTTTGTCTATAATGCGGTGTAAAAAAAATAAATATTAATTCGATTCTTTCGAAAATTCATTTAAATATAGTGACCAGCGAAACGGGCGTAGCCTGCTAATGTAATATAAATAAATTGTTATGTTTATGTATAATTTTTATAGTATAACAACTTTTTATTGTTCATTTTAAACTAATTCCTTTAAAATATTTTTTTTTTTTTTATATAATATTTATAGGGGGGGGATGGTAGTATATAGTGGAAAAGGATTAAACTGATTAAAATTTATTAGTTTTTCATGTATTTATCCTTTTAAGAGAAAATCTACTTTTTATTTTATTTTGTTATACTGGTCGGAATCAAATCGGTAATACACTGTAAATAACGGGGGCTATAAAACACATGGTTCAAAAACAAAAAAAATAGATGCTGAGATACAGTCATCTTTAAAATCGTAGTTCTTAAATAACAAATGATTCACATGTCGTCGATAAATACCCAGATTGAAGTGCCCGGGAAAGACCTTTTTGCAGACAGTGGGAACCTGGACACCCCCGATGCAGCACGGGCGGAAAAAAGCTGCCGTAGGAAGCGGGTACTCGAAGCAAGGTCTAGAGCAATTTCAATGTTTATTTATTTATTTATGTATGTATAAATTATTATTATTATTATTTATTAAGTTTTTATTTATAATGTGATGTAAAAAATAAATACTGATCCAATTCTCTTGAAAATTTATTTAAATATAGTGACCAGCGAAGCGGGCGTAGCCTGCTAGTTTATAATAAATCATTAAACTGTTGAAAATAGCACGTATACCAGCCTATAATTTATTTATATTTTTATTTATTTATTTATTTTAATTGTTAAAACTACCATAGTCTGAAATTGCTGTTATACAGCTCAATCTAATACATATATATATATATTTGTCCATAAAATAAATGTTTTTAACTATATATTTTATTTTGCATAAAATACAGGAAAAAAAAAAAAAAAAAAGAAAAAAAAAAGAAAAAAAAAGGAGAGAGAGAGAGAGAGAGAGAGAGAGAGAGAAAGTACATTTATTTAGGATTTGGTCTCATAAAAGCATGGAAACTACAAACAATTATATGATAACTAGTTAGTTGTAGACCAAGACAATCTTTGAAAAATGACGAATGTAAAAACGTTTCATGTGATGACAATACACAATATATTTTCGCGGCTAGTGGCGCTGTAAGGAATTTTACCATAATTAAATTTGTAGTTTCCTTTCATGCAATGATTATGCTTATTGATGAAAATGAAGTATTCTTTATCATTCATGTATTATAAACAGTTATTCTGGCCACCAGTGGCACTGTAAAACCTTTAAATTATCATTAAAATCATCACCTCACTTAAACACACAAAATATCCGAATCTCACACAAATCCTTTCATTACAACACATCTAATAAAAATTTTGCCGCTAGGGGTCACTGTCAGCTATTTTAGCAAAATTACAATCATAATTTCACTTAATACAATGGCTAGACTTAATCATATGGACGAAATAATATTTATTCAGAATAGATTTTAATTTCTAATTTTCATTACCAGGGGACACTGTGAAACACAACACATTAAAATTTTATAGAAATCACATTCTCCCGCAGAAACCCATAATATATCCTACAAATCCCAATCCTTATACGTAAAATCATAATTGTCACTGACTGATTTCAAACGAAACCCCATGCTGCGGGCATGAGCCTCCTCTATCCCCCCCCCCTCTTTGTTTCCCCAGCGTTCTTTGTTAAAGGCTTTCCTTACGCCGTCAGTCGATCAAAGAAATTATGATAATTAATCCTTCTGCACAAGAAATAACCATGAATTCCAAAAATTTGTGTTTAAAAACAAACGTATTTGGACATTAAAATTAATATATTTGATAATTTTATATGTGGTGTCTGAGAAGGCACAAATGCATATGCACTGTGGCATCCAAGATCCAAGTGAAAAGGAAAGTGCCCTCAGAATTCTCTGTCTACCGTCCTCTAAGGTACCCATCAACAACTTCCTCTTCCTTAATTAACGCTTTTTAACACAACTTGTCAAGCAATTCTCTGAATAAACGAGTAACCGCTCAGAAAACCTGAGTTCGAGATTAAGTTACTCGGATTGAGTGTGTAAACTTTCAAAACGAGTAACTCAATCTTACTCGGAAAGATGGTACTGTGCTGACTCAGTTTTTTTCTTTTAAAAAATGCAATTTTTCTTTAAATAAATATTTTGTTATGTTTTCGTGTATTTTTCACCTGTTTTAACATATAGTATTAATATCTTGATGATATGAATTAAATTTCGGTGGGTACTCGTTATGCGGTAAAAAGTGTGGTTACTCACAAGGGCGGGTAAACAAGCATATGTGTGTGTCTGTGTGTGTGTCTGTGTGTGTGTCTGTCTGTTATCAGCATATCTCAAAAACAAATTATGGCAGAAAGTTCAAACTTGGTA